>PVKB01001579.1:360344-390898 GCA_004027205.1 Ctenodactylus gundi
AAAAAAAAAAAAAAAAAAAAAAAAAAAAAAAAAAAAAAAAAAAAAAAAAAAAAAAAAAAAAAAAAAAAAAAAAAAAAAAAAAAAAAAAAAAAAAAAAAAAAAAAAAAAAAAAAAAAAAAAAAAAAAAAAAAAAAAAAAAAAAGAACAAAAAAATTTAGTTAAATCATAGAATGCAAAAGTTGGACTTAATCGATATCTAGATCTAGAGTGTTCTGCCAGGCATTAACAGAACACACTTTTTTCTCAGCAGCATATGAGACATTTTCTAAAATAGACCATGTTATAAGCACTAATATATGTTTAAATAAGTACAAAAGAGTTAATGTAACTCCTTGCTTCCTCTCAGATCATAGCTGAATAAAGCTGGAAATCAATAGCAAAAGAAAGTACAGAAACTATACAAATATATGGAGACGAAATAAATTACTATTTAACAAACAACAAATTACAGAAAAAGTGAGGGAAGAAATAAAAAACTTCCTATAGTTAAGTGATGAAGGAATCACGTCATACCAGAACCTATGGGACATAGTGAAAGCAGTCCTAAGATAGAAATTCATAGTTTAAATGCCAAATCAAAAACACAGAACCATCCCAAATAAACAATTTAATGATGAACTTCAAGGTTCTAGAAAATCAAGAACAATCTAAATCAAAAAGAAGTAGAAGAAAAGAAATTCTAAAGATCAGAGAAGAAAATCATGAAATTAAAACATGAAATTGCAAGAAATATAAGCAACTATTTCAACAACTTATACCCCAACAAGTGGAAAATTTTGAAGAAATGGATACATTTCTAGACACATACAAAATACCAAAACTTAATCAAGAAGACACAAAAAACCTGATTAGACCCATAACATTCATGGAAATTGAGGCAGTAATAAAGTCACTACCCATAAAGAAAAGTCCAGACCAGAAGGATTCACAGCAGAATTTTACTGGTACTTCACAGAAGGGCTAGCACCAATGCCTTTCAAACTGTTTCATGAAGTTGAAAGAGAAGGAACATTGTCAACTTATTTTGAAAGCTAGCATTAGCTCCATATCTAAAACAGACAAAGACTTAACAAGGGAAAACAAATGATAAACCCATCTCCTCAATGAATATTGACACAAAAATTCTCAATAAGATAATGGGAGATAGAATCCAGCAAATCATTAAAAATATCATACACCATGATCAAGTTGGCTTCATCCCTGGAAAGGTGGCCCAACATATGTAAATCAATTAGTGTAATATATCATATAAATAAAAGCAAGAGCAAAAATCTTATGACCATCTCAATTGATGTACGAAAGGCCTTTGACAAAAATCCAACATCCATTCATAATAAAAAAGAAAACCCTGAGGAAAATAAGTATAAAGACCTTACCTCAAACTGATTAAAGCCATCTATGACAAACCTACTGCAAATATAATAGTGAATGGGGAGAAATTGAAAGCATTTCCCCTTAAATCAGAAACATGATAGGACTGTCCACTCTCACTCTTTCTATTTGATATAGTAATTATTGTGGTTTGGATCTGGAATGTACCCTAAAGTGTTATGTATTTGAGTGTTATAGATTGTCTATGGAGCCATGTGCTGTTGTGAGATTGGGGCCTTGTCTGGAGGGGTGGGTTACAGGCATGTAAATTGGATTACAGGCATATAGTGAGGGCTTACCACACCTTCCACACCTGGATTCGGGAGGGGCTGATCAGTGGGATGAGACCTGGAAGGATGTATAAGCTGCTTCCTGCCTTCCTTGGAGAACTAGTCTCAACTTACTTTGACTTGGCTTCCTGTTTGTGATGACGTGAGAAGCTGCCCCCACCTCTGTCTCTGCCATGTACTTCCATTGCTGCCGGCCGCCCCTAAATGGACTGTGACCTTCTGAAACTGTGAGCTGAAATAAACCTTTCCTCCCCTAAATTTGTGGGTGTTGAGTATTGAGTAACAGCAATGAAAAAGTGACTAGAATGGTACTCAAAACCCTAGCGTGAACCTTCAGGCAAGGGGATGAACTAAAGGAAATACATGTTGAAAATGAAGAAGTTAAGATTTTCTTACTGGCAGATGACAGGATTCTGTCCATTGAAGACCCCCAAAACTCCATCAAGAAACTCTTGAAATTAGTTAAGAATTTCAACCAAGTTGAAGTGTAAAAAACTAATGCAAAAATATCAACAGCATTCCTCTACATTAGCAATGACCCCACTGAGAAAGAGCTGGGAAGAATAATCCTATTCTCACTAGCTTCTTAAAAATTAAATACCTGAAAGTAAGCTGAAGTAAGGAAGTGAAGGATCTCTATAGAGAAAATTATATTATGCTGAAGAAGAAGAAATGGATGAGGATGTTAGAAAATGGAAAGACGTCCAGCCATCCCTGATGCTCGATAAGCAGATATCATCAAAATGGCTGTACCGCCAAAACTGATATACAGATTCAACACAATTCCTATAAAAATACCGACAACTTTTTTCATAGAACTTGAAAAAATAATTCTGAAATGCATGCAGAACCAAAAGAGACACAGAATAGTCAAAGTAATACTGAATAGCAAGACCTCGGGTTGTATTACAAAGCAACGGTGATAAAACCTGTATGGCACCGGCACCAAACAGACAGATTGGTTAATGGAACAGAACTGAGGATGTGGAGTCAACCTCAAGTACCCTCAGCTACTTGACCTTTGACAAAAACAAAACAAAACAAAAACAAAAACGGCCAAAACACACACTGGAAAAAAGATAGTCTATTCAATAAATGGTGTTGGGAGAATTGGTTATCCACAAACAGAAGAATGAATCTAAGCACATCCATCACCATGTGGCAAAATCAAATAGAAGTGGATCATAGGTCTAGATATTAAAACTGAAATGCTGAACTTTCTATAGAACAAAATAGGCAAAAATGTAGACGATGTAGGCATGGGTAAGAACTTTCTTGATATGACACCCAGTGCAAAAGAAGTAGTTCCCAGAATCAACAACTGAGATGATAGAAAGTTAAAAATTTTCTGTATGAAAAACGAAACTATTAATAGAGTGAAGAGAGAATCAACAAAATGGGAAAAATTACCGTCTACACCTCAGACAGGAGGCTAATAACTAGAATATACAAGAAACTGAAAGAAAAGATCCCTAAAAATCAAAGACCCAATTTAAAAAGTGGGCAACTGAAATGAATAGGCAGTTCTCAAATGAAGAAGTTCAGTGGCTAGCAAATGTACAAAAAGATGTTCAACCTCCCTAGCCATGAGAGAAATGCAGATCAAAACATCACGGAGATTCCATCTTACTCCAGTTAGAACGGTGTATATCAAGAACTTAAACAGAAGTTGATGCGGGAGACGTTGTGGAGAAAATGGAACCTTTCACATGGCTGATGTGACTGTCAACTGACCCAACCACTATGGAAAGCAGTGTGGACATTCCTCAAGTGGCTGAAAATAAAACTTCCATTAGATTCAGTGATACCTCTTTTGGGTATCTTTACAAAATATTTACAAGTGACATATAACAGAGATACATGAACATCCATGTTTATAGCAGCAGAACTAATGCCAAAATACCTAGAAATAGATACAAAAATAAGGTGTGTGTATACAACGGAGTACTGTTCTTCCATAACAGATAGATTTGAGTCATTTGCAGGTAAATGAACACAACTTGAGACCATCATCCTTAGTGAAATGAATCAGATTCAAATGGTTAAATATCACATGATTTCTCTAATATTTGAAAAACAAGATACAAGTACATAATGGAGATAATGGGAGTCAGGAAGGATTGAAAAAAGGGGGTGGGAGGGTGAACAGGGGGACCAGAAGGGATTGTATATTTGATGTGACATATATGTGCACAAAATTGTCAAGCTCAATGTAACTATTATGAATTGCATATTTATATTAATAAAAATGGATGAAAATAAATGATCTGTAAGGCTTCATTAAAAAAGTGAACTCTGATACCTCACGTATGAATCATTAAGAAGCAAAGAATACACACAAGTACTCTGAGCAAAAGTTTTTCGTATTTTAACCCAATAACAGATAACACAGCTCTTTTACCCAGATACCTATTTGGTTTAAATAGATATCTTTATATCCTTTGCAAGAACGTAAAACATTTAAGCATAGCCAACATTTCAAATCCTTTTGCTAAGAAATGAATTTTCTCAAGAGTCATATCTAAGACCCAGAAATTACCTCAATACAGCCATATGACTAATTTTACTTTCTCCATTGAGGCAAAGTTTGGAATCTATGGTTCACCAGTGTAATTACAATCTTGTAACTTTATATTTACCAAATATTCAAGTTTTAATAGCTCCAATAGTCACACAAGGACCAAAGAATAGTTCCAGGTCTTTTAACCTAGAGAACATTGTCATCGAATCACAAATAGATCCACTTATACTTATTCAATTTTAACTCAATAAATTTAATATTCAACAAAGCTGCAAATTCCACACTGCTATATACATATATATTATATATATGTGCATTGTTTACTAATAAAATTTTCTCTTAACGGTCAAATGAAACAACACACGATAATTAGTAAAGTTTTGATACACTGCCATTTATTATCTTTTATTTCATCATCTAGACTTCTATCTAGTTTTGTGTGCAAAAATAATCGTTGCAAACGAATGCTTTTAGAGATCTTAAAACAAAGCAAAATCACAGCCAGGTAAAACAATAATATTTGATCATGTTTCCCTTGTTTCCCCATGCTTCCACCACCCCCATGCGAGCACACACACACACACACACACACACACACACACACACACACACTGGAATCTTCTCACATGCCCGATTCCATGGTGCACTCAACTTCCATCCCCGTATTGGAGGTTTCTTGTGCATCCGGACCCCCGGAGGCACTCAACCTTCTCTACTGGAGGTTTCTTGTGCACTCTGAGTACGGGCCTGTGCTCTCAAACCCTTATTTTCATTTTCCCCAGTGGACTACCTGAGGAATGTCAACGGCAAAACCCTCCTTTCCTCCTTTCCTTGGTTTTCTAGGCCTAGAACTACTATTTCCTACCCCCAACCATATGGCTGGCCTTAATTCTGGGCTTACCCAGAGTGTTCCCTTGTTGCTCCGTCCATCACAGTCAATCACTGAGTACCTCCGATCTCCAAAGCAACACCTGTTCAGTTTTCTGGTGTTGGTTCATTGCAAGGTTACCGGGCTGCCTTGGTCTTTTTACTGTTATTCTAGCATCATTTTTATTGCCTCTGAGCGTGTAATCTCAGGTTTTTCATGGCTCTGTGAGAAGTTGGAACTCCCAAGAAGAGTGGGCTGCTCCAAACTGGGTGAGGCATGCCTCCCCTCGACTGGCATGCCCCCTTTTAGTGAGCATGTAAATCCCAGATGAGTCCCCAGATTGTGGCAAGCAGTATCAAGGGTTCACTGGTCCAAACAAAGGAAGGACATGAAGTCATGAGAACAGGAAAATGGGCTTGATATCAACCTTCAAAGCAAATGTCTGCTTTCTAAATCAGCAGCTGGCAGATTGAAATAAGGCAGATGAGTTTATATCACTAATTCTCAGATCCCTCCCTCTGCCTTCCCATTTGCAAAATTTGTAGTCTGTCCAGAGGAACTCTAAGAGCATTTTCTGTTCAAACAGGTAAAAAGGTGATTTGCTAAAGTTGGATTGGTTCAGGGCCAAGCAGGTCACTGCATCGTGGCAACTGTTTCTCTTCTTCCCCATCTGTCTCCCGGGACACATAAAACAACAAGAGGAGATACTTAGTCAACATTATGCAGCATCACTGGAAAATGAGCCGCTTGTTATCACTCACAACCAACACCTAACAAAAGATAGTGAAGAACACAAAAAATTACTTTATCAGAAGTGAAATTACTTTTCTAAAGGCAGCTTTAGTTTGCATCTAAGAACAGGACAATAACTTAAATCTTGTTATAAATTGAAATATTCTGACATTCTTTTTTTGCACTGTACTCTGATACATTATTATTTGTAAATTTTAAAAAGAAAATATAGACTAACTTTTGACAAATGCTTTTCACATTTTAACCCAATTATAAACAGTCCAAATACTTTGATTATATATCCATTTAATTTAATAGATTAACTCAACATCCTTTACAAAATCATTTAAGAGCAGTAATGTCTTTTTTTATTAAGAAACCAATTCTTTAACAGTTATATTTAAGGCCTACAAATCATATTTACACATCTTATCATAGAATGCTATTGTAAGCAACTTTTCAAAGAAGGAATAATTTTAGCCGTTAAGTAAAAAATACCCAGCCAACACCATTTTAAAATATGCACTATATTTTTGAGCATGACTAATTTTGATTTTTAAAAGGCTATAACAAGCAAAAATAACACTTTTAATCCAATGTTTATGAACCTATGAAGAAGTTTTTCTTGTGAAAGTTAAACACTGAAAGTCACTTTGGAATATAGCGTGACCAGAAAATTGTTACCCCTTTTTTGTAATTATGGTTAGCATGATGGTTTTATCAATCCTACAAGTGATGGCCTTAACCATTGCAACGTTCTGTTTAGATTGTCTGTCAGAAGTTACATGTTTGCAGACTGTTAACAGATTAACAAATTGAAGTGCCAATGCTTGTACATGATTTCAACACATCAAGAAGTTAGTAATTAGCCTCATGGCTACATAAGATTTTTATATATTTTGATTTAGTCTCCACCTTTGAGGAAAGAGAATCTGTGGCTTCATGGTACAATTACAGTTATATAATTTTTATACTTAACCAATCCGCAAGGTTTAATAATATTGACACATACAAAAACGTAAAGAATAATTTTATATCTCCTAGCTGAGGAAACATTGTTATTGACCACAAATAGACCCGTTTTATTTACACAATAACAAAAGTGATTGTGTAGTTAAAGCCAAAATGTACATAGCATTTCACATGGCAAGACTTAGCTGCCCACCAACTTAACCTGTTTGCCATGCCAAATGAATAAAGGGCCTTGGAGCTCCTCATACCCACACCTACTATCTGTAAGGCGACTTAAATAGACCTTTCGGGATAACACAATCCCCAAGATTAGTACACTGAAGCATGCACATTAACTCAAATTTATAGCTTTTGTGTTATCAAAATCTTAGGTTTTTACTTGTAAGTTTGTGGGTACCTCGAGCCTATCAATTTTCAATTTTTATTTTTGCATTAATGAGCACTCTTACACTTTTAAAATTAATCTGTTACCATCTAAGCAATTTATAGACACAAAACCTATATACATACACATTCATTCTTCATACAAAGTGGGTAAAAAATTTAGATTTATTACTTGTCAATTTTAAAAAAGTTACAATATTGATTTCTGCGTGATATTTAATCCTGGATCTTCAAGCTAAAATTTGCAGCAAGGTAAGCCAATCATCACTTTAATCTGTTTCAAGTTTCCCTTTTCAACTGAGCCTTAGTTTATCACAGGTTTTAACAATTTTTGCTAAGGGGTAGGTCATTTGTAGTAACAAAAAGCAGACATCAATTTTCTTATTTTGAGACAGGATATTGCTCTGTCATCCATTCAGGACCTGAATTTACTGTGGAGCTCAAACTGGCCTTGAACTCACAGTAATCCTTCTGCCTCAGTGCCCCCAGTGCTGGGATTACAGGTGTGTGCCATCTTGTCTAGTTTATGTGGTGTTGGGGAATTGAACTGAGGGCCTTGAGCTTTCTAGGCAAGCACCTTAATTGCTGAGCTATTTCTCCAGCCCCTCAACTTCTAATATGCAAATATTAGTGATAAATAATCAGTGAGTTGTCACAGTTAGCTTAGTCTGTCACAGACCATACTTTCAATCCCAGGGCTCATTGTTTGAGTCCCTTATATAACACTTTTTATTTCTGAGACGATCACAAGAGTCCTCACATACACATTTCCACTTCCTTAACCTCTAAAAAGACTCCCAGTCCGAACTTCCTTGTCAGCCAAGCTCTGACTCTGGACCCAGTTTAGTTTATCTTAGAGCCCTAACCGGTTTAAGAGAAACGCAAAGACCAAGAACAGGAAGAACAAGGTTCTCTGAAGCCCTCTGCTGGTTAGATTTAGAACTTCTAAGCAAAAATAAGGCAGACGGTATCTCTCTACATCTTAAAAGGGGAAAGCTCCATTTTTACATTGGTGTAGTGACAATGACTGACGCGGCTCCTGTGATATTCGTTCTCAGATGGTACATAAAATTAGATTTAGAAAGAAAGGAAGAAATAAGATCCGATGATCATTCGATCAAACTTTGAGAAATTTATACTCTAGAATATTTTATGCCCCTTAATCTTTTCATAGTGACCAGTGCCTCGAGTCAAATGGTCAAAGTTGGCTGAGATGGTTGAGAGTAGCCTTGTCCCTTTTATTAATATGTATAAATGAAAAACTTAAAGTTTACATTGATCTTGAGCATTTTGTATACATACATATCATGGCAAGGTTACAAATCCTTCCCCTCTCTCCTATCGACTCTTCCCCAATCTCCTCCCCCACTAGTTCCCATTATTTCCCACATTAAATTCCATGAAGTAATTGTGATCTGGGTTTCTCATATCAGAGAAACCATTCGATATTTCACTTTCTACTTCTGACTCACTTCACTAAGCGTGATGGGCTCAAGTTGCCTCCATTTACCTACAAAAGCCTCCAACCTATCTGACTTTATAGATGAGTAATATTCTAGTGTATAAATACCACAGTTTGTGTATCCATTACTCTGTTGATGAATATTTTGGTGTCTTCCACATTTTAGCTAATGTTAGCTGTGCTGCTATGAACATGGGTATACATGTATCTCTGTTATGTGTTATATTGAACTCTTTGGGGAATATTCCCAGAACAAGTATCTCTGGATCGAAGGGGATATTTATTTCCATTATTTTGAGATACATCCATATTGCTTTCCATAGTGGTTGTACCAGTTTACATTCCCACCAGCAGTGCAGGCGGGTTCCTTTCCCCCCACAGCACTGATTACTGTTTGTGTACTTGATATAAGCCAGTTTCTCTGGAGTTAGATGTTATCTTAGTGATATTTTGATTTGCATTTCTTTTATGGTTAAGAATGTTGACCATCTTTTCATGTATTTATTGGCCATTTGAACTTCTTCATGTATACACTGCCTATTCATTTCTTTTGTCCATTTTTCAATAGGATCTTTGATTTTGAGGGGTTTACTTTTCTTCAGTCCCTTGTATATTCTGGTTATGAGCCTCCTATCTGAGGTATGGTGGTGAATATTTTTCCCAACCTGTCCGTTCTCTTTTTACACTGTTGATAGCTTTCTTTGCTGGGCAGAAACTTTTCAATCTGACATAATCCCATTTGTTAATAATGGGGGCTATTTCTTTTGCTTTTGGTGTCTTACTAAGAAAGTCTTTGCCTACAGCTATGTCTTTTAGATATTTGTCTAATTGTCTTCCAGAAGGTTCAGTGTTTCAATTTTAATATCTAGGTCTTTAAGCCACTTTGGTTTGATTTTGGTTGATGGTGACAGGTGTGTGCCTACATTCATTCTTCTGCATGTGGATGTCCAGTTTTTCCAGCACAGTTTGGTGAAGTAGCTATCCTTTTGCTACTGTATAGTTTTGGCTCTTTATTGATGATTAAGTAGTTGAAGGTATTTGAGTTTGTCTCTGCATCCTTAATTCTGTTCCACTGGTCAAACTGTCTGTTTTTGTGCCAGTACCAAATTGTTTTTACAACTATTGCTTTATAGTGTAGCTTGATATCTGGTATTGTAATGCCTCCTGCTTTAGCCTTGTTACTTAGGATTGCTTTGGCTATTCTAGGTCTCTTTTGGTTCCATATAAATTTAAGAATTTTTTCAAGTTCTATGACAAAAAAATTGTTTGTATTTTGATAGGAATTGCATTGAATCTGTACATTAGTTTTGGCAGTATAGTCATTTTGACTATATTGATTCTACCTATCCAAGAACAGGGGATATCTTTCTATTTTCTGATGTCACCTACAACTTCTTTCTTCAGTGTAATAAAGTTTTCTCAATATAGGTCCTTCACTTCTTCGGTTAGGTGTACTCCTAGCTATTTGATTTTTGTTGAACTATCAGGAATGGGATTGTTCTTCTGAGCTCTTTCTATTTGCCAGAATCTTATTAGGCATTTTTGCATCTATATTCACTAGGGATATTGATCTATAATTCTCTTTCCTGGTTAAGTCTTTGGTTTTGGGACTAAGGTGATGCTAGCCTCCAGAAATGAGTTGGGCAGTATTGCTTCTCTTTCAACTCTCTGGAACAGTTTGAGAAGAACTGGAGTTAGTTCTTCCCTGAAATACTAAAAAAATTTAGCTGTGAGTCCATCTGGTCCTGGACTTTTAGTTGTAGGTAGAGCTTTTATTACTGCTTCAATTTCTGTGTGTGCAATGGGGTTGTTCAAGATTTTTATGTCTTCTTCATTAAATTTTGGTATTTTGTATGTTTCTAGGAAGTCATCCATTTCTTCTCAATTCTCTAACTTATCAGAATATAGGTGTTCAAAATAATTTTTCATAATATTCAGAATTTTTGCAGTCTGTTGTAATTCACCCTTTTCATTTTTAAGTGCATTAATCTGTGCTTTTTATTTCCTTCTTTTGGTGAGTTTAGCTATAGGGTTTGTGTATCTTGTTTATTCTTTCAAAGAACCAGCTCTTTGACTCAATAATCATTTTTATTGTCTTTTTAATTTCAATTTCATTAATTTCTGAGCTGATCTTTGTAATTTCTTCTACTGCTTTTTGGCTTAGTTCTTGTTTCTCTAGGTCCTTAAGGTGCATCATTTAAGTGCCTTTTTGTGACTGTTCTATTCTCTTGACGTGTGCATTTATGGCTATGAATTTTACTCTAAGTACTACTTTCATTGTGTCCCATAGATTCTGATATGATGTACTTCCTTCAGCATTTAATTCTATGAAGGTTTTGATTTTTTTCTCTAATTTCTTCTGTGATACATTGTTTGGTCAGTAGAAAGTTGTGTAGTCTCCATGTATTTGTTTACTTTCTTCTGTTTCTTTTGCTGTTAAGTTCCAGTTTTACTCCACTATAATCTGAAATTATACAAGGAATTATTTCTATTCCTTTATATTTATTTAAGCATGATTTATGGTCTAGAACATGGTCTATTTTAGAAAATGTTCCATGTGCTGCTGAGAAGAACATGTATTCTGTTGATGTTGAGTGGAAAACTCAGTAAACATCTGCTACATCCAAGTTTTTTTATAGTGTTGTTTAGCTGTTGTATATCTTTGTGGATTTTCTGTCTGGTTGATCTATCTCTCTGTGGTAATGGAGTATAAAGTACCCTACTATAACTTTATTTGGGCCTATATTTTTTTTAGATCTAATAATTATTGGTTTACATAATTGGGTGCTCCGTATTTGGGAGCATATATATTGATAATTGTGAGTTCTTTCTGTTCTATTATTCCCATAACCAGTATATAGTGACCATCTTTTCTCTCCCAATCTGTTTTGTTTTGAAATCTGAAGAGCCTGAGACTAATATAGCACCTCTGCTTGTTTCTTGGGCCTTTTTGCATGAAATATTGGATTCCAACCTTTTGTTTTCAGTCTAGAGTTTCCTTTTATGTGAATACAAGCAAGTTTCCTTGTAAGCGGCAAGTTGTGGGTTTCTGTTTTTAGCCCAGTCGGCCATTCTATGTCTTTCAGTAGGTGAGTTGAGGCCATTCACCTTCAGGATAATTATCTTGGTGTATTTGGTATGTTCTGCCATCGTTATAGTTTTTCAGCATTGTTTACTAGACTTACTTTTTTTCTCGGCTATTCTCCTTTAACTCTTCTCTTTTTCTCTGGGATCATTGGTGTTGTTAGCCTCCCTTTCACTCTCTAAGTTTCCTTTAAGTATTCTCTGTAATGCTGGTTTAGTGGCTGCAAATTTCTTTAAGCTTTCTATGTCAGGGAAAGCTTTTATTTCTCCCTGTAATTTAAAAGTAGTTTTGCTGGATATAGCAGTTATGTTCTCTTAGTGCTTGGATGACATTGCTCCACGATCTCCTGATTTTTAGAATCTGAATTGAGAAATCTGCAGTTTTCCTGATGAGCTTATCTTTGTAAGTCATCCTCTGTTTTTCTCTTATAGCTTTTAATATTCTTTCTTTGTGTAGGGCTTCTAATATTTTAATCATGATGTGTCGTGATGAGGTTCTCTTCTGATCAAAGTTGTTTGGTGTTCTACATGCCTGCAATAGTTCCATGTTCATTTCTTTTCTTAGATTTAGGAATTTTTCTTCCATTATTTCATTAAACATGTTCATTAAGCCTTTTGTTCTGGCCTTAGTTTTCTCCTGCACTCCCATAATTCTGAGGTTGTTTCTTTTTGAGTCATCTATCAACCATTGTAAAGATACAGTTTCTTCCTTTTTTGTTTTGCATTCTTTATGGCCTGTATGGTCCAGCTCAATCATTTTATCTTCTAGGTCTGATATTCTATTCTTAAAATATTTGAAGTGGTTACTCATTATTTACTGTGTGTTTTTGACATACTGAATATCTATTTTCAGTGTTTTCATATTTCTGTTGTACTCTTCTCTAACTTTTTTGTATTGCCTTCAATATCTTCTGCTTTATATCTTTTTTGTTTTCCTCTAATTTCTTGTCAATGTTTGCTGCTAGCTTAGCTATGTACTGGTGTAGCTCTTGCATTATCTGTTTCATTTGTTTCATTTCATTTTAATTCAAAATATTTCTGGGCCCAAAAATTATCATCTTTTTTGTCTTTTTCATCTTTGGTTTCTGCTCTTTGAGAATCCCTGGTTTCATTTTCTAGGATGTTAGGTCTTTTGTAGGAGATTTATTACATGTTTTCTCCTGGTTCTGTTACAGTGAGTTGAGGTTCTGGTATTTTTGATGGGCTCTGTTTTTTTTCGGAGATTCTTGTATTAGACACTTTCTGTTTTAAGTGTTACTTGCTGTCTCTGGGTATAGGAGGTACAGGCTGCTGGGAGGCCCACTGTACCCCATGTACCTTTCGGGTACATGCGGGTCTCTGAAGACAGCTGCCTGGCTGTCTCTGACTTGCAGAGTAATAGAGACAGGTAAAAGGCCAGTCTTGTTGGCTCCCAGATGCGGGAGGAGGTCTGGTGGTGGCTAACTGGGTGCCTCTAGGGCTGGAGGGTTGGGGTGAGTGAATTCCCAGTCCCACAAGCTCCCAGGTGCAAGCAGGGGGTCTAGTGGTGGCTACCTGGCTGGTCTGGCATGCAGAAGGGTAAGGGCAGGTGAATTCCCAATCCTGTGAGCTTCCAGGTTCAAACTAGAGAACTGGCGGTGGCTACCTGATTGTCTGGCACACAGGAAGGGAGGGGCAGGTGAAGGTCCAGTCCTGCGGGTTCCCAGGTATGGGAGGGGGACTGGCTGTGGCTACTTGAATGCCTCTGGCACATAGGAGGGAAGGGGCGGGCATAGTCCCAGTCCCATGGCTTTCCAGGTGCAGGAAGGGATCTGATGGTGGCTACCTGGAAGGCTCTGGCACACAGGAGGATTGGGCACTGGAAGTCTTAATTCCGGATGCCTCTGGCATGCAGAAGAAAAGGGACGGTCATAGGCTCAGCACCTCAGGTTCCGGCGTAGGAGGGGGTCTGGCTAAAACTAATCTTTAAAAGGGTTCTCTCCACTGCCATCCGCAAATCAAAGCGAGCCAATCAATGCAATAAAATAGGAAAAT
Organism: Ctenodactylus gundi; assembly: GCA_004027205.1. Classification (NCBI taxonomy): domain Eukaryota; kingdom Metazoa; phylum Chordata; class Mammalia; order Rodentia; family Ctenodactylidae; genus Ctenodactylus; species Ctenodactylus gundi. Next base: position 374,042 of record PVKB01001579.1, read on the forward strand.
GGTATTTACAGCTAGCACTGGGAAGATGTTACAAATAGTCACTTCAACATTGACCATGTCTCCAACTTTTCACTGTGAACTAGAGACTTTGAAAGGGTTTGTCAATAGTATGCCAGCTTTAAATTTATGGAATAGATGGAAAATTTGGGGGAATTTTGCAATATCTCATTATATAGAAGAGCTAGTTTACAATTCTTTCCTGGAAACTCCATAACTTTCCTTGAGTTTTGTTATCTGCGGCATTGGCATTTCCTTGCACCTGCGGTTTCTTGGTAGGATTCTTTCCCCTAGCTGGCATCTGCATATCTGTGCATCTGTTTTTCCCTTTCTCTTTTTTTTCTTTCTTTCTCTCCCTCTCTTTCTTCCTTCCTTTCTTTCCTTCTTTCTTTCTTTCCTTCTTTCTCTCTTCTTTTCTCTCTCCTCCCTATCCTGCTTGCAAGGGAGAAGGTGGAGGACCTCACTACTCCCTGGAAAATATAACCTTTTAAAGTATAATCATGCCTGTATCAGAACAATTATTAATAAAAATTAGAAAGAATGTATGTGCGTGTGTGAGGTTGGATATCATCCATGCTTGCTCTAGGCATGTGTGGCAATACCAAACTGAAATACATTTGTATGTACATTTAATATTAATTAATAACAAGAAAATGATTTTTAAAAGATTCTTTGTGGATGGCTGGATGAGAATTAAGAACACAGTAATATAGTTTTCTGAATGACAGAGTTAAGTGAGCTGGTAAGTCAAGTGCTGAGTTCAGCAGATTCCTGTTGCTTCTGAAAGTCACAGAAATAAGCATTCATACATGTGTTGTATCTGGAAATACTCGCCTTTCATGAAGGACAATATTTTTTGTATTTGAAATTGGTCATCTATTATGGTAAGATTTTCAGATTAAAACATTGAAATAAAAGTTTTTAATAAATGTTGGAAAGACACAAACTATTGATTTTTAAAATTAAACATCACAACAATTATGAATCATGCAGTAGTTTCCTTATTAATTTGAAGATAAATATCCAATATAATATCAGTTGTTATATATTGAATCTAGAACAACAATGTAGTAAGGCAAGTATAATATTTTAAAAGGAATTTTTAGGAAAATAGGGTAATAACTAACACTTGAAGGAAGCAGTTTTCTTCATAATGAAACTTGGTTATCTAAATGGGTTCCTGAGAACGTGCGAAAAGCCTAGAATATGTTACATAGCCAGACTCTTACAGATATCTTAGCTTTTTTTTCATGGCTGCCTGTCTAACTTAACATCCAGAGATAAAGCCTTTGATATTTAATAACCTACTAAGTAAGCCTTTTAAGGTGTAAAAGCGGCACCCCTAGCTTCCCACCATCACCAGAGCTAAGAACGCTACTGGATAACATCTGAGGCCTACAGAAGGGATTCCCTCTCCCCACCCTGCCCGCCACCCCTTCAGGGTTACCTGCCCACCTGATGCTTCCACCGATGCTTTCAAATTGTGCTTTGATTTATGATGTCCTCTGTTCTAAAACTATAAATACTGTATGTAACTGCTGCTCATTGGAATGTACTATTTGGGAAATTCTAAATGCGTGTTCCCGGGCCTGGTCACTCACATTTGGCCTCAGAATAAACCATCTCTTACACTTTTTAAGATGAACGTAACATTTTTTTTTTTTTTTTTGCATTGACAAGGGTTTAAAAATCCTGTCCTCCATTCTGTGGACGGAGTTTTCATTTTGCTGATTGTGTTCTTCCCTGTACAGAAGCTTTTCAGTCTGATGTGGTCTCATTCATTTGCAGGGCTTTAGTTACTTCTGCTTCTGGTGTCAAAAAGCAAAGCATTGTAAAGATCAATTTCAAAAATTTTCCAATTTTCTTCTAGAAAATTTAACAGTATCAGGTTTTACGTTTGTCTTAAATACATTTATTACCAGATCCCAGTTCTGCTGGGTGACTGTGCAGGGTCTGTGTCTCAAGGAACTCAAAGAATGACAGATGAAGTGCAGAAGGTTGTAAAGAGGACATTTTATTGGGGAGGAATTTTAGGAAAAGGGAAAGAGACTAAAAAGCTTTCAGCAAACCCAAATGTGGTCCTGAAAATGGAAAAACACACCTCACTCTGCCTGGCAATATTTCTATAAACTGGGTGAAGAAAGGCTGGCCCTCTCTCTCTGTCTTTCACACACACAGACGCACACAGACGCACACAGACGCACACACACACACACACACAATCAGAAAAACAAAACATTTGTAAATATTGTATTTAATAAATTATTCTACTTGAATTTCAGTAATAAGTGAAATCCCCAGAAATGAAATCAACGCAGAACTAGTATCATTTATTGTAACAGTAACAATATTAATATTTGCGTGTTTTAAGGTCTTCAATTAACATATTGATTGTATACGTTAAGAGCATTCAGTGTGATATATACACGTATGCATAGAGTATTCATTAATGATATTCAGCTTCACACATACATCCTGACCAACTTTTATTAAGTATTGTTCTACATTCAGGCTGACTTTTTTTTTTTAAAGCTTCCATATATGAGAAACCATATGTTTTACTTGTATTTCTGTGTCTTGATTATTTATGTTAGCATAATATCCTTTGGATGCATTCATTTTGGCATAAACAACAAGATTGCATTCATTATTGTTGAATAATATTTTATTGTGTGTGTATTTTACTTATTCATTCTTTTTTGACAGAAACCTAGGCTGATTTTCTATTTAGCTACTGTGAATAAAGCTTGGATGTGCAGGCATCTTTTGGATATTCAAAAAGAGACTTAAAATCATAAACTTAAAAACTTTACAAAGAATTCTGTAAGACTCTCAAAGCAAAAACTATGAATTTTAACAGTATTATAAATTTTGAAAATTAGAGCATGAAATAAAGCGCAGAACTCAACCTTTGATTCTCAACATTTGCATCTTATAGAATTTCTTTTAAAAGGTATTAGCAGAATCAATATTATCAAAATGATGTGTGCGTGAATGTATTTAATAAAATTCTAATAAAAAAGTGCATTCTTCATGGAACTAGAAAAAACAGTCCTAAAATTCTTATGAAATCAGAAGAGATACAGAATGCCCAAAGCACTCGGAAGCAACAAGAGGAAATCAGGACACATCAGAATCTCGATGTTTAAATTACATAAGAGCAGTAGTAAAAAATAGTGCACGTGATAACAGATTAGTGAAACAGAACTTAGCATGAAAAAACAAATCTCAGGCACCATCTGCCATCTGATTTTTTCCAAAGAGGTCAAAACATATGCTGAGGAAAAGACATCTTTAACAAATGTTGCCAGAAATAAAATGGTTATCCACATGCTGCAGAATGAATCTAGACTCATATCTTTCACCCTGTACTAAAATCAAATCTAAATGAATCAAAGACATAGGTACTAAAACAGAAACACTGAACCTGCAGAATTCTAGATAAAATAGGAAACGTTTCACGACATAGGTTTAGGAAAGAACTTTGAGAACAGAATTCTGCTTGCACAAGAGATAACACTAAGAAGCAGCAGGTGGAAATCCATCAAATGAAAAGATTCCACTTAGCAGAAGAAGTAGTCAAAGGAGTCAGTTGCTCCTAGGACAAAGAACTTAGGTTTATAGCATATTAAGAACACAAAATAAAATAGATTCTACAAAACAAGAACACAAAACCAACATAGACTGAGCCATTGAAGCGAATACATATTTCTCCAAGGAAGAAGGACAGTGGATGCTAAGTGCATGAAAAATGTTCAGCACCCAAAGCCATTCAATGCAAATCAGAACCACACTGAGATTCTAGAAAGTACAGCTACCATCAAAACTCAAAACTAAAAAAAAAAAAAAAAAAAAAAAAAAAAAAAAAAAAAAAAAAAAAAAAAAAAAAAAAAAAAAAAAACAAGCGCTGGCAAAACTGTGGGAAAAAAAGAACATTTCTTCATTGGTGGTGGAACTGTAAACTTGTACACTTAACTGTGGAAATTAGCATAGAGATTTCTCTAAAAACAAAACAAAAAATGGAAATTGAATTTCACTCAGCTGTACCTCTTCCAGGTGTCTTTCTGAAAAAGTTGACAACATCATATAGCAGTGACATAGGCACACATACGTCATGGCAGCCCATCTCATAATAGCTAAATGTTGGAAGCAACCTATATTTCCATAACAGAGGAATGGGAAAAATATAGTAATATAAAGTAACAGCAAAATACTACTCTGTTCTAAGCAAGGATAAATATGAATCATTTATAGGAAGACAGGCAGGTGGAAAGAGGAAGGGGAAGTAAAAATGATTAAGACTTGATACGTACCCACCCCAATCTCCCAGGAAGAATGAAATTATCATGTATGACAAACATGGATTAATACAAATAATATGAGAAAATAAAAAGCACACAAGGAGACACAGAAAACTGTTCTCAGCAGGACTGCATCGCACTATCCAACCGTAGAATCAGCCAAGTAATTAATATAAAGAAACCCTAACAAAAGTGCCTTAAAATAAATTTTAACATAGGTGTAACTATGTAACAACATTATAACATGTATCTGTCAACTATCATGTTCCCAGCACTACATAATACAAGAAAGAGACAAGAAGTATAGCATAGGAGTCCTCAATGTAAAATATAAATTACAATTGTCCAGGCATTTTTATTCTGAAGTATTTTTCAAATTATTTACATTGGTCACATTTATGCGTAGACAAAAATGTATCTTCAGAATGTGACTTATATACTCTACAAATCTACAACACTTATGTTCTTTTTCCTCAACAGAAACTGACACAAAGATTGTGAGAATGTGGAGAATTTATAATGCTTAGAAATCTTTTTATTGTTAAAAACAAATTTTAACAGACCTGAATTTTATATTAAATTTTCCAAAATGTAATGAACACCTAATATAGCATAAGATAAATGATATCATTTCAATTCATTGAAGAAAATGTGCACCAAGAAAATTCAATACATCAAACAGACTATGAAGGAAAAAAATAAAATACAGAAAGAGAGAAAAACACTAAATAAACACTTAATAAATCTATTGTCATACTCAGATTACATTTAAATGAGCTAATGGCTGTGGCTAAACTTTGAAGTTATTTAAAGAAAATTCAATATTCTATTTAACTAAATTCTAAGAATTAAGACGACAGAAGGTTTTATTATAAAAGTATAGAAAAAATAATAACCAATCGTCAAAAGAATGCTGACATACTTGGATAATATTAAAAAACATATCAAATTAGAAACTTCAATATTTGATCATAAGCACAACATTATTTCCAAACACAATGACACATTTATGGGCAGTGGTTACATTTATAACAATGAAAGCCCAAACTTTAATTAATTACATTCCTACAGGCCACTTATCCTGAAAACACTGAAATTCAGTTAAGTTACAAATACCAAAGATTAAAAAAATCTACTAGTTTTGAAAATTTAAAAGATCTCTCCTATATATTTGCTGATGGACATTTAGATGGATTCCAACATTGCCAGAATGCTAAATCTAATTCACTTGTATAAAAAGTGGATGCACCTTGATACTAAGTGAAATATAATATAATAAAAATATTTCACTTATGCTAAGTGAAAGAAATCAAATATAGAAGGTAATTGCATAGTTTACATGATAAACACAAATAAGTAGAAAAAGCAAGATAGAAGAGATTTGAGAGAAAGCAGGGATGCAGACATGGAGGAGCTGGGGAGGGGGTCTGAGGGCAGGAGAAATGAGAGGTCAGGAAGGGAAGAAGGAAGGAAAAATGATTACAATCCCATATGTAAATGCATCAATTCCCCAAATTGAATGTAATTATTTATACTATGAATAGCAAACATACTAGTGAGAAGGATAATTTTGGGAAAAAGATCATTTTAACAAGAAAGTAAAAACTAAATCATTTTGAGTAAAAAGACATTTGCTTATATATATATATTAAAATTTACACATAAAGATGATTCTAGAAAGATGGCAGGTGTGTGCTAGTATATTAAATTTTCACTGTGCTAAAGTCACGCCTGCGCATATTATATTTTGTGCATACCCACCCCCGTCACACTCTACCATCTTTCCCCGTCTGCCTGTGGCCCTCCTCTTCACTAATGGTTCCCCTTCTACTTTGCCTAGCACCTTTTTACCTTTTTAAGTTACCATTGTTTCTCCAACCGCACACATGTAATCAAAATGTGAGCACACTAATATACCTTCACCTTTCTCATGGCAATACATGGGCCACACATGAAGTTGCAGGGCCGTGCTTGTTTTCTTGTAGACCTCTGCGTCCTCATTCACGGTCACCTTCATGTTCAGGTAAGAAATTTGATGTTTGTTCAGTCCTTTTTCTTTGCAGGCAATCTATGAAGAAAATAAAATTAACTCGAGGTAGTGTAAATTCACATCTTCTTAGAAGCAGTTTGTCAGGACCAGAATATGTTTGAGAATGTATTGATTTCTTATGACATGCGAGAGATGTTATTGAAAACAATAAAATAATACTTTTAGATTAAAATCTATTAATTTCATGTTCCAGTTTAAATCTAAAATGCTGCCTAAAGCTCTCACATGCTTAGTAGGTGATGATTTCACACGGGCACTGTACAGATTATTGGACTATTTATTTATGACTTCAGGTGCTGCGAGGATGTAGGGCCAAGGGGCGGAAAGCGGACACCAGGGTGTGACCTGGGAAGGCATCTCTCTCACGTCCTCTCTCTCCACTTTCTTACCATGAGCTGCTTTCCTCCATGCCAGGTGCCTCTACCACTGCTGGCTGATCGTGCACAGACCTCCGAAACTGTGAGCAAAGTTAAACCTCTCCTTGAGGTTGTGGGCATTCAGCATTGGATCTCAGCAACAAGGAAAGAGACTGAGACACCTGGATTTCCTATCTTAAATCAATTAAAGAAAATACTGGTTGGGCAGAAACTGCAAGAATAGAGCCATACTAAAAAAGAGCCTGATTTCTTTTGCATACTATCTCTGCATAACTGAAAAAAATGCCAGGCGGCTGACATCAGAATGAAGAGACAATCTGTGTATAAATCCATCCATCTGTGCTTTTCTCCCACTCTCACTAAAACCTCAAATTCAAAAAATAATGTATCACTGGATACTGTGCTAGCTTAGTAAGTGCCATCGCAAAATAAAATTAAATTATATTTTCCTCAGTAGTGTGGATTTTTCAGGTTTTCTACATATTTGTGTGTATCTCCTTGGCCTTCTGAATTGTGTAAAACTATCTTGTGATAATCAATTTTCGACATATGTTAAGAAAACCTCATTAACGGAAAGGAAAATTAAATGCAGGTAATAAAAAGGATTTATTCCAATATTCCAATAGAAACTTTGTAGAATAAAAAAAAAATCAAGAAGAAACTTACGGGACATACACACGTTTGGAGAAATTATTTGTCATTTAAATAAAAGTGATCCAATTATTGCAGCATTTGATGTTTACTGAAATACATAGTTATTAATTTAAGACATTTCAATTTTCAATCTGTATTTTTAAATTTTGGTTATACTATTACAAAGGTTTTTGCGTAAAATTCTATGTTTTAGTAGCAATGTGGAACACATTATTAGATCATAATAGGTGGTCAATAGAATTATTTGGTCTTTTCACCTCACTGTGGTGATGGATAATTCACATCAATAAATGCATTGTCTTCCTCTCTTCTCCCACAGGATTCCAGAGAAATACAACAAGACAAATTGATAAAACATTCGAATGGCCAGGAAGAGAAGGAGCGTCAATAAAGGCTTTGCAGGTCAGCTTCAGGTGGTTGAAAAGATTTGTTTTAAGCTCCTCATGTGTCCCATACTCTGAGGGCTGTAAAGTTTCTCCATGATGTACACCCACGTAATTCATTTGATCAACAGGTAAATAACTTGAACTGAAAAATGTTGGCTCTGAGTTCCTTAATATTTCCATCTATTATTAATTTATCTCTTAATATGCAAAAAACTAATTGGGTTGTTTATCTTTGTAGCACAAACTAGGTGTGATGAACACTAATTTGTGTTGTAGAAAGCATACCCTCGTCACTTGCAGTGGTCAGTCACAAGCGGACATTTCTCAACACGGGCATTGTAGCGAGAGAGGAGTCTGACTCCTGGATGGACAATATTCTCTGTGTTATCCTTTATGTCACGCCGTAGGAGGCTCCTCAGGCATTCAGCAAAGCTGTCCTTCCCGCTTCATAGCTGTTAATTTCTGGAAGCAGCTGCCGTAAAGAGTGAGTCCCCACGTTCATGTACGCATGATTTACATATTTGGCCTACAAACCTCTTTTGTGGAGGCTTCTTTATTGAAAGTCTCAGCTGAGACACCCTCCAGTCAAGTCTGTTGTGGCCTCCTGTTTCAGGGAGCATCTTACTTAACACCTTCATCCCCACTCAGACTCCGCGACCTTTCACCGTAGCCCTTCCTTGTACAACCTCGTCACTGTGCCTAGTCCCTGACATGGCAGAGCCCTTGTGCTGAGTTGGTTTCCTGATCCACACTATGAATCATCTGACACTTGCTCAAATTTTGTTCCATGGGGGAAATAGAAGAGTGGGGAACATTCACGTTTCTCCTTGGTATCTTTCTCTCTACCGCAGAAAGAAAAAAACAAAGCTTTACTGGTCCTCTCATTGTGATGTGTCCTACTGGATAAACTCAGCACCAGCACCTCTCAACATGAAAGCTGAAAGCAGAACTGGTTGTAGGTTATCACTCACTACGGGCTAGCATTGCATTTTAGGGAAAAAGCTTTCTGGTAACAAATTGTATATGTTGCTTAAAACACACACACACGCATGCACGTGTGCACACATACACTTAATGCGTTTCTTTAGGATTTTAGTTTTGGTAGAGCATAAAAATCAAGTATTAACATTTATCTTCCCTAGTTACTATTTCTCTATTTCTTTTCATTTGCTTTTTTAATAGTTTTGTGTATTTTATTTAATAAATGCAGACCATAAAGTAGTTATTACTATTAACTACTGGCTAACTCTTACGTACATATGATGTACATACTTACTGGGGTATTTATTTCATTGTTTCCTTCTGAAGTTCTGAGTTGTCTTCACCTTTTCACATCGGGTTTATGTCCCAAGTGGTCGCAATAAGAAGCTCCTCTTCTATGTGTTACTCTGTTCTTGCAGTCCTGCCTCAACCACCCTCCCAATTCTGGATTTTTTTCCTGCACAATGAGCTATTAGACCTGATCTTCCAAGGAAGTGTGTGTATTCCCGGGCAAGGAAATGTGACCTTTGGGAATTTCTTGAAGTTCTTTAGTCATTATGTACCTCAAATAGATTTCTGGAACTGCAGCCATAGCAACCAGTGGGATAAACTCAGCCAGCGACATTTTTCTTGGCAGCGCCTCACTGCTGTCATGAAGCTTGTCATTGTCAGCTACTTCCTCTACAGTGGACCTTAGTCATTCTTTCTTGAGCTCATATGTTTCCCCAATTTCATTATCTTGAGATATTTTGTAACTTTCTCATTCACAAATGTTCCAGATTATTATAGTTTTGGCCTGGAATGTCTCCCAGAAGCCTCGGGTATTTGAATGTGGTGAACTATCTGTTTTTTTATGTACTATTATGTGTGGTACCTTATCAGGAGAGACAGATTACTAAGAGTGTGGCCTGAAAGGACATATTCTCTTTCCCTGAACTCCCAAGGACTGGATACTTCTTCTGATGCCATGAGACGCTGTTCTCCCCGAGACCCTTCCCACCCTTGGCAGCCACCCATGAATGATTGAGATCTTCTCCAACTGCGAGATAAAATAGATCTGTTCTTCTTCAAGTTTGACATGGTGGGTCCTATGTCCCATTAGTAAGAAAGTGACTAAGATACAGGTCTAGCCCCAGAGATACTTAAATGACTCTGAAAGAGAAAAACTATCACATTAAAATTGCAGTTTTACCTTGAGATCCAATGAGAAACAAAAAGACATGCAAATCTTGCTGTTGTGGTTAGGGTCTGGAGTGTCCCCCAAAAGTCTCATGTATTTTAATGTTGCGGATTGTCTATGGAGCCATCTAATGTTGGTGGATTGGGGTCTGGTCTGGAGGGGTGGATTGCAGTTGTTGGGATTAGGGGCGTTTGAGTTAAGACTAAGGGTGTGTGAGTTAAGGCTAAAGGCATGTGAGTTAAGACTAAGGGTGTGTAGTGGCCACACCTTCGATACCCGGATGCAGGAGAGACTAAGACTGGGACTTGGACTAGTCTTGGTTAGTCTCCCTTGTCTGCCTGTGTGTGATGTCCTGAGAAGCTGCCCCCACCTCTGCCTCTGCCATGTACTTCAGTTGCTGCCAGCTGCCCCTGAATGGACTGTGACCATCTGAAACTGTAAGCTGAAATAAACCTTTCCTTTCCTAAATTTGTGTGTGTCAGGTATTGAGTCACAGCAATGAAAAAGTAACCGAGACACTTGCAAAGAGCTCAATATACTGAGGTTTTAAAATATCAGGGTGGAGGATAGATGAGCCTTTCAAGTTTCCCTGGAGGGATTGTCACGGTTGGACAGAGCTGAGACCATCATTGACACTTATGACACTAACTGTAGAGCCCTCAGAAACCTTAAGAAGGCTGCAATATGCAGCCCGTCCATATACACAACACAGAACTCCATTTCTTCCTCTAGTTATTAAGACACAGAAACACAAATGTCATCCTTCTGCACTGCTGGCCCTCAGTCAGAGGACACAAGCCCTCTGAATTTCACATCCCACTTACCTCTCAGTTTGAAGTGAACGAAGGAAATAAGCATCATGATGAAGACTATTAGTAAACTCAGGATTATGTTCATATCTTCTAACCAGATAGCGTCCAATTCGAACAGTGGATCTGAAACAGAGACTGGGAAGAAACGAAAGAGTCTGAAAGGTTTCAGCATGGAAAGTAGGGCTGACTTACATTTTTACAATAGATTTTTTCTTTTAGGTTCTTATTTATCTGTCCTTTCTGGATTTATATGAAGGGCTGAAGAAGGAGCTGGAGTTCATGGATAATTCTAGAATTGAGTGTGTGTTATGGTTGGGATCTGGAATGTTCCTCAAAAAGCCTCATGTATTCGGATATTGTAAAATATCAACATGGTGTCAAAGAGGTTGGACCTGACGGAAGGGGTGGAACACTGGGGCTTGGCTCCAGGGTAGCTCTGCCCTTCCTCCCTCGCTTGGCTTTCTGTCTGCCATACCTTGAGCAGCTGTCCTTGCCAGACCATTCCTGCAATTGGTTTCCACTGTTGGTAGCTGCCCATGAATGGACTGTGTGAGACCTTCTAAAACTGTAAGCTAAAATAATTTTTTCTTCTCTTCATTTGTGGATATTAGGTATTTTGTCACAACAATGAAAAAGCAAATGAGTGTGTTTGCATTAAGGCTGGATGATAGCTGTGAGGTACTGGATACCTCGTCTTCTATTCAAGTGGAGTGCACTTGCTCTGACCGGACAATCTTCATGAAATTTGAATACGTATGTCTTTATCTGCTTTAATATATCAATGAGATCCTAAGTATATTTAGTTTTGAGGACCCTTAGCAACATTGGTCGTGGTAAAGGGTCTGTGAAGAAATATACTACTCTTCAATGAGCAAAATCTGCAAATTAAAAAAATATCTTATAATGCTCAAAAAGTCACACTCTTGTCTGGGGCAGAAATTCTCCTTAATGTATTTTTTTTTTTCTAGTTAGGACCTCAGTGATAGAGTGCACATTTTAATATGTTGAGTTTAGGATCTCAAAGCATTTGCAATCACTGCATCAGCTTCACTCTTAAAGAACTCCAGAGAAGGGTCAGCTTCTGGTGGACACACGCAATGTGATATTGGGCAAAGTTTCTGCAGACAACGAAGGATACTAGGAAGATGATGGTTTGCCTTTCTTTCTTTGAAAGAAGTCTCTGACCTAAAAAGTATAAATACACTGATTTGCTACCTCCTCTAGGCTAAAAGGGCGGAATAAACAAATAACGTGTTAGTCATTATAATAATGACTAAATTTTTAGAAAAATAGCCAGATTGTTTGAAGGAAGAACTTTATTCCTCCAGATAAAGTAGCATAAACAACATGTATTATTAAGCTGGAAAAGACGGGAGACTGGAAACAAAGTTTTATAACATGTGGTCCAGGGTCCCATTGCTCCCCTTATTAGAATTAGTACCACTCCTCTGGTTAAGAATTTTACCTATAACTGCACATATGAGGAAGGAAATATTTACAGGAAATTGCCACATACCTCTTTCTCGGTTAAAGAAAACGATGATGATTATGATATTTGCGGTTACCGAAGTAATGATTACGATTGGACCCATCATATAAGAAAAGTTCCAGCAGTGCACTAAGGAAAAGGAGATATTTTGATTGGTTATTGCCATATAAGTACTTTGGATTAGAAAAAAAAATGTTCCAGGAAAGCAACAACTGTATTTTGGTGTCATCTCATAGTAGAAAGCCAGAAGGGACTAAAGTTTAGTACTGAACAGTCTGAGAACTGTTGATGAGGAGGATGAGAAGCCGGGCTACTTTGGGTAGGACAGGCTTGGACTCCAGGCTACACAGGCCTGGGAGGAAGGGTCTTGTGTTCCATTACTCAATGGAGCTAATCGATTAATGGGCCTCGCCAGGGAGCAGAACATGGAGTCGCAGCCTGGTCATGAGTGTTTGATCTGAATTGGAAAGAGGCTGAGAGGAGAATCATTCTGAAGATTTCTGAACTGCATAAGAGATCTTCAGACAAAAATTTCTTGAGTGAAAGTATCTCCACACAACCTTGTTTATAACTTTATTTAGCACGTGTCACACAAGCATCATTTGGCTACAGCTGCTCTCCATGAAGATGTTCCCTGATGGCAGGCCTTACTACTGCAGGTAGCGCCCGTCCCTTTGCTACACCCTTACAAGCAGCTCAGCCTAATGGTTAAAATACAGGACATGGCTCACATTCAAACTTGTTTTCTGTCACTACCGTCTGGGTGATTTTAGGGTGACACTTGAATTTTGATGTGCCTAACATTCATTATATGGGAATACAGAACAGTAATTATGTTTAATTCAAAGTGTGTTATAGGAAATATCAATAATATGAAGTTATTTGGATAGAATTTACCAATAGTAATTAGTTTTAGCCTCTTATGATGATATCATAATTTCTATTATAAAATTAATTCAGCTTCCTTGAACATGGTATCTTCCAAATATTAAAAAACAGTTTCTAAATAAAGGTGAACGAAATGTTAGGAACACACACCATGTCTGTGAGGAATAGGTAGCCGCTGGAGGTGATCTGTTTGACAAAGGAATCAGTGCAGGAAACTCTGTGCCTGCAAATCCCTGCAGAGATAATTGGGAAGCTGCACAGGACCTTAGAAGACTCAGGAAGTGTAAGATACACAGAAAACCGTCTACTAGAGGAAAGGGAAGAGCATTGAAATGGTAATGTTGCAAAAGAACAATACTAAAAATCTTTAGAACTTGGATTGCACGAACAAGCAGACAAGCCAAAGTCTTTGCTCTTGCCAAACAGAGCAGGGAAGATTGTGAACTTGCGGTGTGTGTCCTTCTCAATCTCCATAGACTGGGGAAGCATGATTCATGTGAATTCAGTGACAGGTTTCAACCCAAACGGCAGCTGAGAAAGTTAAGAAGGAAATCCAGGAATTTGGAAAATGTACACACGATCAAACTAAAAATTCTTAGCTGAAGGCCAAGCTGAGCATAATGATAGAGGAATCTAAGGGCATTAATCACAGCACTGGGAGGCTGAGGCAGGAGGGTTGCTGTGACATAGTAATTTCAGAACCAGCCTGGGCTGCAGAGGGTGACGTATCTCAAAACAAACAAACAAACAAAGAATTAGGGGTATGAATCTGCTCTTCAGAGGGGTACCTGTACTGTAGCTAATAAACCCCTCCTGTGTGGCTCATTTTGCCGATGTGGTGGTCATTTGGAATATTTGCTTCCTATCTCTGATGAAGTCATTGGGACATAGACGAAATCAACTGTAAAAAATATACAAATTTTCTTAGGTCTTACTCTTAAAAAGCTTTCCAAAGTTTTTTAGTTAGCTATCATGAGAGAAAAAAAAAGAGGCTTAACCTAATTAAAGTATAAGAAGCAGTGTCAGTAGCAACAAGAGGAAGGGGAAAATATCTAAGGGCAGAGAATGGATGGGAGACATATGTCTAATGTACGACGTCAGAATTCAGGATGCCTTGAGTGGGAAAGTCTGAAAAGAAAGGCAAGTGCAGCTTCATATTCCTTTCACTTTGCATCTTCTACTCTTTAAAGCACTTACCTTTTAGTCTGGAGTGTAGGTCAACTGATGGTATGACGACAGAGAACAGCAGCACAGCCAGAAATGTCCCACAGATTACTAACCAAATATAATTCCATGCAAACAGCTTACCTGAAATAGGAAGTTATAAATCTTACCACTCAGAAAACGTGAAGATATTAAAAATGACAAGGCCTCCCAGATTCGTGGGCTGGGAGAATTAATACTGATAAAACAGCCATACCACCCAACAGAATCCACACAGTAAATGCAATTGTCACAAAAATACCGATGGCATTTTTCATAGAGCTAGAAAGAAACTATCAAAAATAATTTGAAGGTGTAGCTAAAGAATATCGAGCAAAAGAAGCAGAGCTGGACACTACACAATACCTGATTTTAAAGCCTATTGCAGAACCATGTTAATGAAAACAGAATTGTGTTGGATAAAAAGACACATAATCAATGGACAAAATAGTGGAGGCCTGAAAATATTTACACACTCACAATCCGCTGATTCTTGACAAAAGTCACAACAACATATACTGAAGAAAAGATAGCCTCTTTAATAAGTGGGGTCGAGAAATTGGATATACCACGTAGAAGCATTAAGCAAGAATCTATCTCTCACTCTGCACAAAAATCAACTCAAAATGCACCAAAGACTTTGATGTCATACCTTAAATTTGAAACAAATAAAAGAAAATACTTCATGATATTGGCAGAGGCAACAATCTCCTTAAAGGATTCCAATAGTTTAGGAAACATTTGCAAGAATTGACTATTTTAATAAATTTAAAAGGAAACGACTGCACAAGAAAGAAAACAATCTGCCAAATTGTGAGCGTCACCTAACGGTAGCAGTGGCACGTTGTTCAAGGTGGCGGATCTTTACATTTTTGTGTCTTACCTGACCAGGTGACCAGACAAAGGCAGAAAGGGAGAGGAGGAATAAAGGTAACGACGTAGTGATGAACTTGGCCCTGAGCCAGTGCCTTAGATCTTCTCAGGAAGATTGTGCATCCTGCCAATAGGAAGAGGCAGGGAGAGAGACCTGCGACATAGGGATTTAAATCGGTACCAACCATGTTTTCAGTGTGCCTCTCTCCTCTTGCACGTGGGAATGTCACCCTTTTTTTGCAAAAAGAAAATTAAAGCCTCATACCTGTCGTCCATGCCTCCCGTGTCCATCCTTTGTTTGGACAGGTAAATTTCTACAAGCCGTTTCTAACACAAATGAGTATATAATGTATGGAATAAAAATAAATCTTTGCCAGCTATTCAAATGACTGAGCATTAGTATCAGAATTAAAATAGGACTGAATAATTGAAAAAGTAACCCAATCAAAATGAGTAAATGATCTCAATGGGTAGAGGGTTTTGAAGGCATTCCTCACAGAAGAAGAAACACAAATGGTGAGTTAGTCTATTTCTAAAGGCTCAATAATTTCACCCATCAGGCAAATGCAAATCAAAACAATTTGGAGATTCTATTTTATCGTTGTGAAATTAAGTATTAATAGCAAACAAAAAATAATACTGATGGGGTTAGAGGAATGGTACAGTGTTTAAGAACTTGCTTAGCAAGCGCAAGGCTCTGAGTTCAATAACCCAGCAGCAAATAAAGCCTGGCATGGTGGCGCATACCTATAAGCCCAGCACTTAGGAAGTCAAGGCAGGTAAATTGCCATGAGTATAAGGTCAGCCTGTGCTACATAGCGAGTTCAGGGCCAGCATGTGCTACAGAGTGAGACCCTGTCTCAAAAATATATATAGTACTGGTGATGATGAAATAAAGAAAATCTTATACAATGCTGGGGGGAGGGTGTATATTACTAGGGCTACTATGAAAAACAGAATGAGATTTTTCAAAGAAACTAAGCATAAGATTCTGCGAAGGCAGTCTAGAGGCGTTAACACTCAGAGGAGGAGCTAAACGCTCTCACCATGGTCAGCAAGCTTACAGCTAAGAGACTCCAATCTGAAGAATACGGCCAACAGATGAAATCCAGTCACAGAAGTATTTAGAATAAGAAGCAATACCACGTTTTCATCTGGTGTATGGCTCACAGCACAGCTCTGGTAAACACTCATCTTGGGACACACTCAAGTCCTCCTGAAGGCGGAAGATGAGTGCAATAGCTGGTGATCTCTGCTCCACTTAGCCGCCAGTACCTAGAGTCCACAAAATCTACCTCTTCTTCTGCTGAGATAGACTCCGTGAGTGAGGTAATTGCCAGGGAGGCCTCTACAGAACAGGACACTGTGGAAGGTAGACGCCACAGAGTCACTCAAAGGCAGGGGACAGGCTCAGTCTAGCAAATCCCAGGCAGAGAGGTATGAAGAGCATGGCCCCAGCTAAGCACTCAGAACTCAGTTCTGTGGGATTAACAAAGCAGCGAGAAACTCAGGGGCTTGCAGTGGCCACGACCCGAGGAGGCAGAAAACCCTCGGGACCAATGCCGAGAGAAAGTCTTTACAAACGGGGAATGGGGAAGTCCTTGTCACCTTGACAAGATATGCACGTGCACAAAATCCTCAACTTCATTGTAAACCACAAATTCAA
>PVKB01001580.1:0-390303 GCA_004027205.1 Ctenodactylus gundi
ATATATATATGGTGATGAAACACATTTTCACATTTGATTTAATTTTTAAGAAATAGTTCATCAACTGCAGTATCAACAGCATTTGAGGAGACCTATAAACAAGACGCACATTAAAATGGTGAATCTTGATCGTCATGAATTCTGGAGGATGTATTTGCATACAAGATTTTCTTAGCACACAATCTTTGTGAGTTTTTCCTGCCTTAGATCCTTTAGACTACATAACAGAATTGATTATGCTGGCTAATTATTGAACAATGTAAATTTATCATTCTATTTTTTTGAACCTAGGATGGCAAGATTGAGTCATCTTAAAGTTGTGTACCTGGCAGTGTCTGTTCTTACCATATGTCCTTATGTGGGATTAGTAAGCAAGGGGGCTTGCTGGAACCCCTTTTTGTTAGAGCGCTGATCTCATTTATTAGGTTAGAGCCCTCCTGACTTAATTACTTGCTTAAAGTCCTATTTTTAATATTATCTTACTGTGTCAGGTGAATGAATTTAGAGGTGACAGTAATATAGAGACTGTAGCAATTTTGCTCTCTGAAAGTTAGTTAAGTTGTCAGGGGCTGGAACATAGGCAACTCATTTTCCCCCCAAATGACTTTATAATTGGATTCTTTATGTTTATTTTTATTTTCCAATTCATTTTGCTCATGATTAAATAGTAATTCTAATGTGCCTTGCACTGTGCATGCACATAGTAAATCCATTAACATTGTTGTAGAAACAAATCACTTTCCCATTCAATTAATATACTTTTCTAGATTAAAAAGGAAGCTGATAAATTAATATTCTTTCCAATAAATTCTTTGGAACAACTACTATTTTTAATTTATTCTTGAATACTTCAGAAAGGGTCATAATAGCTAGAAGTCACTACCAAGAATATGATAAAAAATCCGTTGCTAGTAATATAAGTAACAGTAATATGTAATGAATATATGATGTTACTCAGCATTCTATTTTCTATAAATGTAGTTTTAGCTTAAAATCGGGTCTGCACCTGGTGTGTGGCTTAGTTGTGCTTATTTATGGAATGCCAGTACACATAGTATCTATCCCTGTCCACAATTAAACAGAAAGGTCCTATGTACCAATTTATATTGTGGTGTTTAAAGTTTGAGCATCTCTTGGTAGACATCCTTACTAGTGTAAACATTATATAATAAAAATATATAGATTAGTGGCTCACATGTGCGTTAAGCAGTTCCACATAAATATGTGGCCAGTAGGATATAAAGAATGTCTTAAAAGGCTAAAGTAATAGCTTAGAATTTATAGTGCTTGTCTAGCGAGTGTTAAGTATCGAGTTTGATTTGCCAGAACAACATACAATGGACATTGTGGCACACACCTGTATTCCCTGTACTCGGGAGGCTGAGGCAGGAGATTGCTGTCAGATTGCAGAGTAAGACCATCTCTCAAAAACAAAATAAAACAACACAAAAATAAATCAATAATTAAATAAATAAGTAAACAAACTAACAAACCTCAATAATCTTGTGGCTTGGCCCTTAGAGATAAAGGGATCTCACATGTACAATAATGACTCATAATTCAGAGGGAAGAGTGTCTTTGACAACAGAACATTTTCCCTCGGATATTACATGTGAAATCTTGTAGCTGCCTGCACTGGTCTGCACTTCCTCTCTCTCAGTGCATAGCATTATTTTCTTGTATCAAAGTTTTGCAGCATTTTGAGTCTTAGATTGCCTGACCTATGTCATTGCTGTAAATTTCAAAAAATTCGTGTGTATGCAACATATAATTTTAGTTTTAAGCCAGTGAGAACTGTATTTCTTATTTCGTCCTGAGTAGAAAAAACTTGTTCATAGTTGTAAACTGATAATACATTTTTAATTGCTTAGGGAATGAAACTGCTAACCTCATGTTCCATACATTTTATAGTACTTCTTTTTATCGTTCAAGAAAATTAATGAAATTGAGCAAAAAGTTTGTATCAAAATAAAAATTAAATAAATAAATTCACATGGCCAACTGCCATCAAAGCTTAAAGTCAATACTTAGAATACGTTTCTATTATGGAAGTGAGTTTGTCACTGGCTTAGTGCTAGTAGAGCGCATTGAAGGGTAGCGCTCTAAATGAACTCTTCTTGTTTTTGTTTTGTTGTGTTTTGTTTTGTTTTTTAAAGAGGAAAGAAAACATGAAATATTATTTCACAAGAAATATTTGATACTGACTGAAGTGATAAAATGTTAGAATTTTGAGGCTGACAGAGGAGCAGAAAATATTCAAAGGACCAAAGTATTTGAGAAGAGATTGTGTTTGTGGAGGATATGCTCAGGCAGCCTGGAGATGTTGGCCTGGCTCAGCAGTTGTGGATTCCGCAGCCAGAGGCTAAACCTGAGGCTGTGGAGGAGAACAGGAGGGGGTGGGAGGGTCAGAAAGGGAGTGGTGAAGGCTTTGGAACTCTGACGTGATGCACATGCGTACAAGATACTCAAGCTCAATATAAACATTATGTATCACATATATACGTATCGATGAAATGGGATAAAATCAAAGCTGAGGCACTGATGTAGCTGAAATCAGACAAGTCAGAAAAGGCATCTCTGGCTTATTTCCACAGTGTTTTAGGGTACTGCTTAGGTGTTCCTCAACGTCTTAAACAAAACAAAAGTCTTTAACTTTGTTTGCTGGTTGAGAAAATACAATGTAGAGGAAATTAATTATTCAAAGTAGGTAGTACGGCACTGAGAACTTTTAATCAATCTGAGGAGGAAAAGAAAGGAGTGTATCACAGAATGTGTTCTATTTGTTAACATGTGGTACTTTTTAATGTTGGGCACATGTGAGGTGTCTCTATGACAAAGAGAAACGTCATTTCCGTAAGATAAATCATTAGACAACTATCAGGAATGAGTATGTATAAAGAAAATCACTGGATAATGTTTTTTAATATGGTCCCAGCAAGTCTTGATTTTTATAAGAAAATTATTTTTAATTTGTCAGTATGCATTAAATAAAATGTAGTCAATATACAACACAGTTCTCTTTAGTGGAAAAGTGATTTCATTAATTTAAATCTGGCCATACATTCCAGTAAAAATAATACATGTAACTGAGAGATAATGTTTTCTCTAGAGTGCACATTTACTTCGTGTTCATATATTTGTTTCAACCATCAATTTGTAATCAAAGAAACTCTTTGATGTTCCCCAGAACTCAAGAACAATAAAATTTTGGGGGTCCTTAATACTGCTGTCCAGTACTTAACACCTGTTTCATCTTTCTTTTGCCCTTTTCAAGAAGTTCTCTGTCACCAGAGAGATATTGTGATTTGACAAATTCATAATCAAATAGCACCACTTGATATCTTTTCCACATAATTACTTAGGAAAGATAAATTAGAGAAGTACATTTGTAATTTTTAATAATAAACTTAAGTAGTTAAATGACAAATCTATATTTAACAAGGCAGAAATAATTATTATAAACAAAATAATCAAACTTTTAGTGAATGCGCCTGGAAGTATTTTCAAACAACTTGTTAAGGATTTATTTTGAACAAAAAAGATAATTTAAGCTTGCTATCAGGCAACATCAATTCAAAGTAGTAAATTAAATGCATGTCAATCCATACTAGAACCGAAAAGAGTCCCTAAAACGTCTCATCTAAAAGCTTTGTGAAGTGATAATTGTTTCTGTTTCTGGGCATATTTGAAGATTGCCAGATGGCATCACTGACCTGTTCATCTGTCATGTACTCAGTCATTAATGGTTTTATCCACATATGTGTCATTAAAGGTTTTGACCCACATATGTGTCATGTTGTTTGATATAATTACCCAGTAAAAATCTCAGGCACTAACCATCACAGGTTGTGGCTTCTGAATATAGGATAGAGTGTGTTACTGTATATCCACTCTCATTTTGGAAAAGCATATCACCAATTACATAATCAAGGAGTTATTTGTTAGACACAATGTTATGCTATATCCATCTCAAAACATTTCTTAATTTAATCTTAATTAAAATGATCATTTAATATGACTGTGAAAAAATATATATGGCACACTAATATTTTATGTATCTTCCCTATTAATATTATATTCATACAAATGTAAATGAATACCTTACATAAATACACAGAAAAATAATGATTTATCCATTAAATATGAGTGTAGATTAAATTCTCTAATTGTCATTAACAGTATCAATTGAATACGTATAAATGGGATGGGACAGGTTACGTTCGATGTAAAGACAAACTAAAATGTCTTACACATATTATAAGTTATTTCAACATCAATTTTTACAGAATATAGATTCAAAATCATTTTTATTGTAAGATTATTTTTCCTGCTTGAATTTACTATTTTAATCAGTGGACTTACATTTGTCTTAAAATCTTAATGCAAGTTCATTCTGCTACTCATTTTTTCTTAAGATTAGAAAAGCCTTTAAAGTCTTTCTCCCGCTGCCTATGTGGGGCATAGACAACCCAGAATTCCGGCCAGGAGGGGGAAGCAGGAGGATCTCAAATTCAAATCTAGTCCGGTTCACTGAAACCTATCTCAAGGAACCAAAAATAAATAAATAAATAAATAAATAAATAAATAAAAATTAAAAAGAGAAAAGAATGAAATAAAACCTAGTGTGAGGTGCTGGCTTTGGTTATCAGTACTGCAAAAAAGAGAAGTATTTTTAATGAGACTGTATATGCAACATATGCTCATTGGAAATTTTTATAAACCTTTCTTTCTTTCTTTCTTTCTTTTCTTCCTTCCTTCCTTCCTTCCTTCCTTCCTTTCTGCCTTTCTCTCAGTTCCTGCTTTTTTATCTTTCTTGTACTGGCGATTGAGTCTAACGTCTTTGTACTGATCTACATTCCCCCATCCCTTTCTAACGTTTAGTTTGTGACAGGATTTCACTAAGTCACCAAGTTGCCCAAGTTGGACACATAATTGCAATCCTCCTATGCTAGCTTAGATTTTTCTACAACTTTGGATTATGCTGGCACCTTTCCCTTCCACAGATGATCACCCCCCCTTCCATTGTGGCTTTCTGACAGTGTTTTCAGCATTACTCCTTCCTCCTGCCCCTACAGGTATAGTAACTACTATGCTGTTACTTCGAGTCATTAAGCTATTGCCACACTTCACTTTCATTAATATGCCTAATATCTTTATAAAAAAATGTATTTGAATCGTTCCACTGTGAGTTTTTGTTTTATTTTTGTTTGAAAACTTTCTTCTGCAGAAAGTAAGTGAAAGCAGCTCCAGGAAAGAGATCCAAAATGCATTCCACAGACTGAACTGCACGTGTATTTGAGGTCAGCAGAGCTGAGCTCTGTCTTGGTAATGGGGTGGTGTGAGAGAAAGAAACCATGCTGTGTTCTGCGAATAAGATTTCTTAAAGTTTTACTGATGGTTGTGTGAGATAAAAGGCAGGCAGCAAGAAATAAGAAGTTTAACTAATGTCACAGCATTTTCAAAATTTTGTTTTCTATTTTCGTCCTAGAAATTTATTTTGTATTGAGAAAAATAATTAAAACCTCAAAACAGTCAAACACAAAAGACAAAAATGATTTCTCCTTGAATACTGTAAATGCGTCCTTCATCGCCGTCAACTTTATCTAGAGAATACTGAGAATCAGACCTAGAATCGAATAGTAAAATGACAATTCTGAGGAGTGATTACTGCTTAGTAGGCTTCTGTTCCAGACATACAAATACGCACGTAGACTAAGGCACAAGAAAGGGCATTTTGGCAAACAAGGCAGGGAACACCTCTAGTCTTCTTTCAACTTTCATATACTTTCATGTCTTGGAGAATCAATGTCGTGAGCTGATAATAGTTTTGATATAGAAGTCTATTACCTGAATGAGTAAGTCAAGTCTGTGGTGAGGCTCCATTCAAATTTCTAAGACATTTTCCAGATTTGTTCTTAAGAGCCTGGACTAATGAATGGATGACAAATAATTAAATTTAAATGTCAGAACCCTCCCAGCATATAAGTGAAGGTTTACAATAGTTCAAACATATGGAGCTGTCCAAATAGAATTATTGTGCTAAGATACTCAACGGTCCATATTAACACCCTTGAGAAGGGCCCAGGAAAATACTTCTTTTAATAGCACAGTATAAATTGTACTAATACAATGATAGGCAACAGGACTCTTGGTGACATTAAGAACAGCTTTCATCTACATCAAAAGATAAGAAAGCATTATTGTCTCGTGGGATTTGATTTTTAACCTCAGTAGAAATAATGAAATCCCAGAGCAAGGGAATCGACAGAGTGTTATCTATTATATTTTTTTACAGAAAACATGAGTATAAATATAGCCACAGATTATGAAAACAGTTAGCTATGTATTCATTGTGATTATTAAGGATCTTGGTGATATAATACTTAAGCATATAATATGGAAATATCAATCACACGCTAGTACTCATGAGGATGAGGCAAAAGAATTGCTGTGAGTTCAAGGCCAGCTTGGGCTATCGAGTGAGTCCAGGACCTCCCTAAACTAGAGAATAAAGTATTGTATCAAAATAATTAAATGAATGAAAAAATAAATAAATAATCAGCAGCTTATATGGATTCCATTTGGTATATAAACCAGGAAAGATACAAAGATCTGATGGACCCCATAACTGGGAAGGTTACTGTTGGGATTCATGTATCTCTTTACACTTATGTAATAAACCAGTTGAAGGGCATAGAGATAGTTTAATAGGAATTCCTTCTCTATTTTAGAAATGATACTTTAGTGGGCCCACAAGTATGAATTATAAATCTCCCCACAAGTTTTCCAGAGAGGAATCTGGAGTGAGGCACCCGGAATTGTCTGTGAGGAGTTACAATATTAACTCTGCAATCACACTGATTATTACAAATTTTAAGGGAGAGTGCAATCCAACATTGCGGATTTAAGGATGTTAGGTGATAGCTTAACTTCTGATTCAAGAAAATTAAGGAAACTCAAGATAAGTCTTGCAAATTAGAACACACTTATGTAAGAATTACTTTGAGCTGAACACAGTTTTCAGTGGATGTAGAAGATTTTCTCATGTTAACTTTATCTCCCTAAAAACAAAAACTGGATTTTCCTTTGAAAAATGAATTTCTCTTCCTTTTTTGGCACAAGGAACAGAAAAGTGAACCTTGTTTCAGGAGCTGGAGAGGTAAGATGCATACTCATTACTATAGTAATTCTTATCTTCAAATATTTCCCAAAATATACCTTATTAGTTTTTCATAATTGGTAACAATTAGATGCCCAAATCTCCCTTTTCCTGACTAGTGACTTCTCTGTAACTAATCATCTTTTGCAAAAATTATATTCAAGCTCCCGAATCTAATCACTTTGGTAGTTTATTTCATTCCAGGAAGCTTCCCTGCATGTAATAAGAATTAAACATTAATAATACATGTGTGCCATTTTTGGCTGTTACTGTTTCTGCTTTCCATTCATCTTCCAAGCTATGGGCAATAAGCTAGAAAGGAAGAAGAAAATATGTTTCCTACCCGAAAGCATCTAACAAGGTGTGTGTTAAATAAAAATGGAAGTGTGTTCTGTAGTTACTTAGTCAGAGATTATATAGCAGAAATGCAAACAAGTAATAAATGACAGAGATTTTACATTTCTTCCTGATAATTGAGAATATAATAATAATAATTATAGGAAATACCAAGTAGACCTCCTTGGTAGTGTCAGATTTTATTTTCGCATTTTTCTGGCTGCTCTCTGTACAGGGAAATAAAACTGCCTGTCCTCCATGAAAACAATGGTATCTGGTTGTTCTTGGCCATACAAACCTCTTTGGAAACTAAAAAGGAAAGTGGAGGATGTAATCAGGTAGAAGTATGGATGACTTCCCGAAAATTATTGAGATTGGATTGTGTCCCTGGGATGCTTCTCTTAAAACAGACTCTTCTACTCCTGTGCCTGCTTCTCTAGTTTGAAGGTTCTTTCTTGATCTTGGGTACTAGCACTGATAGTTTTAGGTGTTTATGATCGATTAAAAGTGACGGGGAATTTTTAAGCTTTACATTCCACATCAGAAATAAAAAAAGAGTAACATAATAGGCCCTATGAAATACAAATATGCATATATAATTGTTATAGAGATGAATGAAAAAATATAATAAAATATAGTTTTGAGATAGGCCTAAAATATTCTAAAAGTAATAACAATAAAATAGAACAATGAGTTAATATAAAATAATAAGGAAAGATGACAAGAATTAATAACCAAATGAAGAAGAAATTAAATATCTGAATAGGCCAATATCCACCTATGTAACCAGTCAAGCAATAAAGACATTTCCAACCAAGAAGAGCCCAAATCTTATGGACTCCTAACAGAATTCAATAAATTAAAAATGGGGATGATTTAGTACCAATGCTCACCAAACTTTTTCCAAAAATAGAAAAGGAAAAAAAAAAAAATCGCCCAACTCATTTCTTGAAGCAAACATAACTCTAAATCCACAACCAGGAAAAGACCCACCAAAAGATGAAAACTAGAGGCCAATATCCCTAAAATACAGATGCAAAAATACTCAATAAAATACTTGCCAACAGAATGCAGCAAATCATAAAAAGGATTGTATATCATGCTGGAACGGTTCAATATATGCAAATCAATAAATGCAATGTACCACATTAACAGATGCACAGATAAAAATTGTATGAGTATCCCAATCGATGCAGAAAAAGCATTTAACAAAATCCAACACCTATTTATGATAAAGACTCTGAAGAAAGTAGAAATAGAGGGACTCAACCGCAGCATGATTCAAACCATTTATAACAACCCTCGAGCCAATATAATCCTAAATGGAGAACGACTGAAAACATTCACAGTAAATTCAGGAACAAGACGCTGACACCCACTGTCACCCTTACCATTCAACACAGTGCTTGAAATTTTGACAAAATCCATCAAGCAAGAGCAAGAAATAAAAGGAATACTCATTGGAAGGGAAGAAGTAAAGATATCTCTACTTGCAGATGAAATGTTATTTTACATAGAAGATGCCAAAAATTCCATTGAAAGACTCTTAGAGCTAATAAATAAATTCAGCAAAGTAACAGGTTATAAAATCAATACCCCAAATCAACAATATTTCTATACACCAGTGTCTTAGTTACTTTTTCGTTGCTGTGACTCAATACCCAGCACCCACAAACTTAGGAAAGGAAAGGAAAGGTTTGTTTTAGCTCACAGTCTCGAAGATAACAGTCCATTCAGGGGTGGCCAGCAACAATCGAAGTACATGGCAGAGAAAGAGGTGGAGGCAGCTTCCCCGGACAAACAGGAAGACAAACTGAGGCTAATTGAGACTAGCCCCAGCCCTCCAGGAAGGCAGGTGCAGCCTATATATCTCCTTTCAGGTCTCCGCCCAGTAACCACTCCCTCCTGCATCCAGGTGTGGCCAATAGACACCATTTATCCTAACTTAACTGCAATCCACCCCTCCACACCAGATCCCAATCCATCAACATCACATGGTTCCGTAGAAAATCCACAACATTAAAATACATGAGACTTTTGGAGGACACTCCAGATCCTAACCACAACAACCAGTAACTAATCTAAAAAGAAAGAAATTAAGAAAACAACCTCCTTCACAATAGCAATAAAAATTAAATACTTAAGAATAAACCTCACTAATGAGGTGAAAGACCCATACAAAGAAAATTAAAAGCCTAAGAGAAACAGATGGAAGAGGACTTAAGAAAATGGAAAGACATCCCATGCGCCAAGAAAGGAAAAACTAATATTGTCAAAATGTCCCTATTCCCACAGCTACTATACAGATTCAAGGCAATACCAGTCAAAATGCCAACTATATTCTTCAAAGAACTAAAAAAAATCATTAAAATTTATATGGAAACAGAAAGGACCCAGAATCTCTAAAACAATTCTAAGTATATTGAGTTTAAAAGTTTCTGCTTAGCAAAAGGAACTTTGGATAGGTGAAGAGATAATTCACAGAGTAAGGAAAGATATCCCCCAGTAACTTTTCCGATCAAAGGATTAATATTTAGAATATATTAACTGGGAAACATAAAACCCCCCAAAATAAATGATCCCATCCAAAAATGGGGAGCTGAAATGAAAAGAAACTCGTCAGAAGAAGTACAAATGGCTAACAAACATTTGAAAAAGTGTTCTACATCATTGGCCATCAGAGAAATACAAATAAAAACATTAAGATTTCACCTCACTACAGTGAGAATGGCCTACACCGAGAACTAAAACCCAACAATTGTTGACATTCCTTGGAAAAGGCGTGGAATAAAAGGAAATCTACTCCACTGCTGGTGGGTATGCAATCTGGTACAACCATTATGGAAATAGATTGGACATTCCTTAGGAAGCTGAGAATAGACATTGCATTTGATCCAGCTATGGCCCTACTGGACATATTGCCAAAAGAAATAAAGTCAACATACCAAAAAGAGATATCTACATCCATATTTATAGCAATGCAATTCACAATAGCCAAATCCTGGAAACAAACTCCCTGCCGATCCATACAGGAACAGGTAAAGATGAGGTACCTATAAACAATGCAATACTAAGCAACCATAAAGAAAGACAGAAATGGAGAATTTTAATGCAAATTGGGCCACCTGGAGTCAATAATGGACCCAGCACAGGAGAGTGACTATGAATGGGTGTTTCTCTTATAAAATGCACAAAAATAATAACATTGAAAAGGCCCAAACCCAGATGGTAAGGTAGAAAGAGAGGCAATGGTCAGACAGGAAAGGGGTAAAACTCTGAAAAAGGGGTAGACGTGGATGCTCACTAATTTCCCAAATCTTCTGATTCTAATTTGTTGCAGAATTTGGAATTCATGTATTTACAAAAACATGTAAATTTTTATGTCATGTGAATATTTTACCACAGTAAAATTGTTGAAAAAAATTAGTAATGAGAGTCAGGCCTTAAATATAAATGGCAGCTGACAATAAAGATAATATTTATTTTTAAATATTTATTTGTGCATAAGATATGTGAAAGTTAAAAATGTAATAAAGGGAAACGATGGAAAAAGCCTGATATTTTGGTAAATACAGTTCTGGCTATGGATTTAGAATTTTTATTAAATAAATGCAAGAGAGTGCCTTCTTGGAATTTCATGTATTCATGAGACTGAGACAGGAGGATCCCGAGAGAGTCCATGTTGTGCAAGTTAATGAATCCCTGTTTCAGAAATATATATTAAAAAAAGGCTGGAGAAGCAGCCAGTAGTAGAGGATTTGACTAGTATATCTGAGGCCCTGGTTCAGTCTTCAGTACTGAAAGAAAATATATAAATTATATGTGGAAACCTTATCAATTCTAATATACTACAGTAATGAACTGTATCTACCTAAAAGATGACATGAGCAAAATGAACAGTCAGAATAGATTTGAGAGTGGCTAAGTCAAATAATATTGCGTATCAAAGAAGATCCTAAGTCAACAGATAAATAGAAAGGAAAGAGTTCAATCAAAAAAGACACAGAAGGTTAAATATCAAATGGTTTCTCTAATATGAGAAACGCAGAATACAGTCATTTCCTAGGAGTAAATGAGGACAGTGGGAGTTGGGGGAGGGAGAGGGAATTGGAGCATCAATGAGCAAGATAAAAAGGATTTGCAATCCTGACACAATACATATGTGCACAAAATACTCAAGTTGAAGGTAAACTTTATGTATTGCATAGATACATTTTAATTCAAAGAGAGAAATGTGGATGACCGGCACGTGTTGAAAAGTTGGTGCATCTAATGACTGCAAGAGATACATGAAAATTAAAATAATATTGCACCCATATTACCCGTGAAACTAAGAAAGGAAGGCCACTTTTAGTGTTAGTGTAGAAGGGGGAAAGTATTACTAAGCTGTAAGACAAAATGTAAAATTTTGCTACCCTCTGTATCATCACGTGGTGCTATTTTATTCAATTAAGAGCATTTAACCAGCCAATCCACTCCTGGAGGTTATATCCCATGTTCAATTTTACACAAGTCCTAAGGAAGCTGGCCATTATGAAAGTCTTCAGAGCTTCTCCTCGACAGCAGAACTAGCGCCAATGGTTTCTCATAAAACACAGTGTGCTCCTTACAAATATAATAGTGCCTATGTTCAGCTTTATGTTTTTGAGCTTACAAATGAAGTCTTTCTTCAATTGTACCAACTTGCTTTGCGTATATATTCATTTTCCTGCCTTTATGCCAAATAGTGCTTTTGTCAATTAAATCTGAAAATTTAAGTTGTAAGAGATCTGAACAGTTTCCATCTTTAAACGTGCAGTGCCTACTGCGGAAGCATTTACTCGGCATTCAATAACTTGCATACATCTGTCCACATTTGAAGGAATCAACAACATCCTATCTACACCCGATTTCTTTATAATTTCTGGTTTGTAGTTTTATTCCAATTCTCATTAGTTTGAACAATTTTTATAATCTCAGTATCTACAGCCAAGTGCTCCCTTCATATATATTTTTACCATACTATTCATTGTAAAGATCATTTTAAATATGTAATATGCACGTGAAGTCTCAGCCAATATTTAAAAATCTAGAAGTTTAATACTTTCTGAATAGTACAGTCATAGCTAACTCGTAAGCTACTTGTCATGGCATATTGCACCGAAAGCTAAATCAGTACTCTTAAGTTCTTGATAATGAACTAAAGCAATTCTTGTTAATTAATACAAAATATCATTGTGCTTTTTCATTACTTCACACCTGACAGTGACATGGCTGTTATCTAAATATTTTTATCTTCTACAATCAACTGCATTTTCTCTCCTTGCCTGGTCACTCAGTGGGGGAATTGAGAAATGTTTAAAATGGAAGCATTCCTGACCTATTATTAGCCTTAGAAGAGTTAACCCATAATAAATTATATGTGTGACTTGAATGGGGCCTGCATAATGGTATTCTATTTTCATAATCTCACGCTCCATTTGTTGCATCTTCCTGTACAAGGACGTTGGGCTCAGGCCAGTCGATCTGCATTCACTTCCAAATATGGGAAAATTCCACAAGGACTCATGCTTGGCCTTTTCCATTATGCCAATTCCATGCCCTTTTAGAAATCTGGTTTCTAAATTTGCTTTATGATAATACAGCTATGCCAATGGTGTTCTCGTTTAGTGCTTTGATGATAAAGGTCACTCATTCCCTCCGAGGAGCTCTTAAACACTGCATATGCTCTCAAAGCCCTGAAATATCTCAGCCATTAAAAGGGAGAATAGCCCCTTTAATAAAACATTCTCAGTTTAAGGATATTTGGAAGCTTAAGAAAAATCTTGCTAATGAGCACAGACGTCTCCACTTGAACTCAATTGCCCTGTATTTATGGGTATTGTGTCATTAGAGCTTTTAGAGCAGAGAGAATGGGAAGAAAAGAATAGTATTAAGATATGTCTTAATTTGCATTTCTGGGTCAGTTGGAAACCCAAGAGCAAAACAGTAGCCAAAAATGTTTTCGAATAGTCATGGAAATTTGAACGGATTTATATTCATTGTGTAAGTGGACTCAAAGTTCAAGTAAGTAAATAAACACAGAGAGATTAGAATTCATGGATATACTGAAGTATCTTCATTATCTACATAAAAATGAGACAACAAAGATTTTATAGTCATTATTGTAAAAGATAAAAAAGCAACCTAGTTAAATTAGTTTAAATTGAAATATACAATGTCTTGGCCAATTTCCCTCACCAATTTCTGATAATAGTCTTCCATTTAAACATCAAAGTTTCTGTAGGACGTTTGAATTATTGTTACTGATAGGTTCACGTGACTCCAGCCCAAAGGGCTTTAGTAAACAGAGTGCAGAATCAAATTCTGCAACCTTAAAGTTTATACAATAAAAATCAAATCCAGGCACATAAAAATTGATAAAAAAGATTACTAAGCAAGTAGAAACTGAAATGGGTAAGGTAGAACATAGGAAATAAATATAATTGTAAATGCTACAAGTTGTAAGGTTTTGGCCGAACAAATGCATTA
This sequence comes from Ctenodactylus gundi, assembly GCA_004027205.1. NCBI lineage: Eukaryota > Metazoa > Chordata > Mammalia > Rodentia > Ctenodactylidae > Ctenodactylus > Ctenodactylus gundi. The sequence continues at coordinate 14,006 of PVKB01001580.1, forward strand.
TGGGAAATAGTGTGACTAACTTTAACTATGGTATTAAGAATTACCCAAACTTACAGTATAAAAAAAAAGCAACTGGATATTGAATGGATATTCAATACATTTCCTTGTAAGGATATTAACTCAATGTCATCATTCAGAAAGGAAAAATTGAAAGATGTCTTGGTATTTTAGCCTGAGTAAAGAAAGATACACAGGGAAAAATAACTATTCGTTTGTTTGTTTATTTTGGAACTGTGATAAAGCCAGGGCACAATGACACAATGATATAATGAGCTATATACTTAGTCCTTATTTATTTATTTATTTATTTATTTATTTATTTTGAGACAGGGTCTTATTTAGTTTCTAAATTCACCAGCCTGGGTTTCAATTTACAATCCTTCTGCTTCAGCCTTCCAGGGTATTGGGATTATAGACCTGTGCCATGGGACATGCCTTGTATTTTTAAAAAAGCAAGTTATCACCTAGATTTATTTAATTTATTCTGTATAGTAAGGTAAGAAATGTTTTTATCTAAAATTGTAAGAGAACAGATATAATTCTACTTAAATTTTTTTTCTCTCGTTATAGCTACTGGTGAAACCTTGTGAGATTTAAATCATATGCAACATTCTCAAGACAAGGTTGACTACTTGACTACTTATCACATTTAAGAAGAAGCTGGCCATAAATAATCAATGTAAGAGTTCTAAATACTCATTTTGATTTTTAAATTCTTAAATAATTTCTATAATAATTTGATTAGTGATAAGTCCATTGGAGGAATATTTTTATTATTAACTTAGACTAAATGTGTGTCTTATAAAAGAGACTGGATTTTTGACCTTTTCTTTACAAAAGAAAAATTGTAACTAAAAATAATTTAAGCTGTTGTGATCTATGTTGATTCTTTAACACTTGCAAATAAATTAGATGTCAGGATTATACTTGGAACAAATGACATTACAAAGCTAACTTTGTAATACTTTAGCATAGAATTCATTCTCACAAGTAGATAAGTTGTCACAACACTGCACCGTTTGTGAAGATTTCTAGGTGCTTCTACCCGTTTCAGAAGTCCCAGTGGTTTTTATCAAGGAAATAGCATACAAGTTGAGATCAGAAGAGTAAATAAGCGAGGAAAGAGAAAAGGTGGAGGGAAAGATAGTTCATTAGGCGGTTAGGAGGCAAAGTAGCTGTTCAGGGAACCAAAATTGGTGTGCGGAAGCTGTCACACGGAGGGAAGACCTGAGAGAATCCAGTGCAACGCCACCAACACTAGCGAAGGATCGGAGCGGGTGCCCTGGAAGACAGGGCAGGATAGGAGGAGGAGCTAGCTAGGACGTGGAGAGTTACTCTCATCAAACCAACAGAGTATTCAGGTAGTTTAAAGAGGACATTTTTCATTTGTTTGTTATTTTTAAGATTATGCTGTTTTCAGGACTTGGATTTGGCAGTGGGGACCTATAATCCCAGAACCTTGGAAGGTATAGACATGAAGATCACAAGTTCAAGGACAGCGTGGGAAATGCCAGTCTCATCAGGGACTCTGCCAAACACGATCTAAAACTAAAGGCAAACAAACAAAAAACCTAGATAGATAGATAGATGATAGATAGACAGATGGAGACAGAGAGAGATATAGATAGAATCCATGTACCAGAAAAATCAATAGAAAGTCAATAAATAAATTTCTTGTTTTCAAAGTCGATCATTAGCCAGAGAGGGAATGTTCAGATTTAGGGATCAGGGTACGATCATCGTGACAAGTGAGATTGTTTTGCCTTATTTCTTTTTTCATAGAGAAGAAAACGGGGCATGTATGAAACATGCAGAGGCTAAAAATAAATTTGCAAGAGGTTAAGTTTTAACTTCAAGAACCTGAAACTTGTGTTGTTTTGAAAGATTCTCAATTTTTGTATCATTTTCTTTTGAGTTTGGAGTTTTCCAGACAGAATCATAAATAAGGCTGACAACCTCAGTCTTCCAGAGTTTCTATGGAACCAGTAGCCTTGCACAACTCCTGGCTTTAGATGCCCTCAGGCTAAGCCCGTTGGCCTATACAGTTAATGTACATCAACTCTTGGTACATTTACCCAGTCTCTCAATATTCCTAGGTGGATAGTAAGGTCGTTGAAATATATTCAGCAGCTATTTTTATTTCTTTTATAAATAGTAGTATTTGATGAACGTCCTTGTTCCCTGTCAGGAAACCGTGCCGCTAGCCAGAAACACAGAATACTGAATATGATGAATTATTCACGATTTCACCGTACGGTGTGTCTGTGTGTATTGCGGACATCAAGGAGGAGCTCTTCATTGGTCCTTATGGGTCTTAGTGAGTCACTCACTATCTACACATCATAGTCCAATGGAAACATGAACTTAGTAGGGTAGGCGAGCAATGAGGTCTATATTTTCACCAATTATTTAGTCTCTATGAAGAAAGGAACTGTAGGATTATGAGAAATGAAGATATTTTTGTTAAGAGACGCACTGTTTCCTGTAAGAAATGATGTGTTTAGTAATACAAACTCTCCACCATAGTTAATTCCCTCACGTCACTCAAATTATTGACCTGTTCTACTTTTAGTTTCAGTTTCACTCAGCAATATTTTGACACAAATTATTATTCCTTCCAGGTGTAAGTGAACTCACAAAGGTTATTTTTAAGATAAAATTTTCAAAATATAGCTCTCCCTATGTTGATGTCCACCATTTGTTCTCTGATTTCATGGAACCAAGACTTTCTCCATTAATTCTTTTACTCTTCCCCGATTATTAAATTTGTTTCAGCATGAACCCTGTTCATCATTCACTATTAAAACGTTTAAGCATCTTCATTAAAGCTTGGCCAACTCCCGTGTGCCTAGTTATCACATTTGCAAGTTCCCATTTGCTGTGTGAGCAACGTAATTCCAAACCAGGGCAAAGAATTCCCTGGGGAACAACAATTTCATGCATCATGATCATAAATTCCTTTACTTGAAAACCTCTATAAATTTGAGTCAAATAGACAAATTGAGGACTTAAGGCCAGATCATGCAATAGGGAAAAAAAATATAAATTATAATAAACAGCATTATTATCATCATCATGATTGCCAATCTGTGCATTATTTTTCTGACGTAGGGTCTTGCTGTGTAGTCCAGGATCTTTCTGAACTCACTATGGAGCCCAGGCTGGCCTTGGACTCCAGGCAATCCTGTTTCAACCTTCCAAGTACTGGGATTATAGGTGTTTGCCAACATACCCAGTTTACGTGGTGCTGGGGAATCAAACTTGGGTGCTTAGCACTTGCTAGGCAAGCACTTTAACTGCTGAGTCATTCCTCAAGCCCCAATCTGTGCATTCAATATGATTTACATACTTCAAAATTTTTCAAAGATTTTGTCATAACAACAAGCTAATTCTCACAACTATTCTAAGGAGGAGGAAAGTGCTATTGCCACCTTGACTTCTCAGAGGGCTCAACACACCTGACGAAGTTTCTGGGTGACTTGACAAGCTTCTACTAGTTATCTTAAAAATGCTGAACAAAAGTAATTGAGTTATTCTAAAGTGGATAAAAGGTCTAAGTCTACAACTACAAAACAAATTGAATTTCTCTGTGGAGGAGGGACAAAAAGCATCCAACCGGAATGGCTATAGTTTGTACTCTAAAATTATCCAAATGCCTTCAGTAACTTCTCCTGTAGCAATTTCTCTTAGGCCTAACTGTATCTTCCATTCCTCTGAAAGACAGAAGATAACTACACCAATAAATCTTAACCCAGAATGTTCTACGACTAGGTCCCAAAAGTGAGATCTCAGGGGTATGTTTAGTACACAGGCTTTACATACTAAGCATTATAATTTTTATTATAATTGTAGTTTGAGACTCCATCCTATTCAGTGACAAAAGGTGGTTTTCTGATTAAACATTTATTAATGAAAACCAAATTAAAACCTTATAGATGGCATAAGTTTGACATGTTTGCAAACTGATGAAAACACACTTTTTTTTTCAAATAGAAATATATGAGCAGTATTTACTGATTTTATTTATTTATTCATCTGTTCATTAATTCAATTTATTGAAGTAGGGTCTTGCTTTGTAATCCAGGCTTGTCATTGATTTTTAAAAAAATTCTTAATCTTTCTCACAGATATTGAGGTAGCTCTACTGACAATTTTCTATGAAGAAATAAAATAATTATGCTTTTAATTTTTTCAGTTGGAATGTCTTCGTGAAAGTGTGAACTTTTGAATCCCCCAAAATCTTCATGTATAAGCAATAGTTTCCCAAGTTGAGCATAATTATAAGTATCAGAGAAACCTATTAGTATGAAGAATAATTTGGGGAGAAAAATCTGTTTTCTGGCATTTAGATGTATATTTAACCCAAGATTAAAGGTAGTTTTCACTATTTGGTGGGATTCTGCTCTCTGGTTTTACTTTCAGGCTAGAACTTGGAAAACTAAGTTCTGTCATTTTGTCCTAACCCAATAAATGTATGAGTAAAGATTCTGAACATAATATGCTACCATTATATCAAGTAACATAGTTACAATTATAGCTAACCACTATAATATCTAATCTTTATAACAATCAATTGTATCAGTAATTCTGTCTTTTGGATTTAAAAACATCTACATTTTTCACTTTCAAACAAAGTAATCATTTTAAATATAACATAGGTTAAGATCTCATTTATATTGTATATTTGGAGGTTCTGTCAATTAATTACAGTACATATTTTTATTTGCTGAATACAATATAAAGAACTACTCTTCACTCGCAAAGAAAAATATAAACTATAATTTATGATAATAAATAAATCTAAATGAATGTTAACTGAATGTAATACAATAATTAATAGCTTTTAACTAATTAGAAACAAACTGAATATTAATATCTATGTATGCTTCAGAACAAAGTATCTTTGAGAAAATGATGTAAATAACATGACATAAAATAATGTTGGTTGTACATCATTATAACTGTTTTTCATGAATATGCTTGTCTTAGTCATTGTCTTCATGCCAGGATATAATAATTTAGTACTCACAATGTAAAATAAGAGATTTGTTTCTATTTTTATTTATTCAGTAGTACTGAAGATATAACTCAGGACCTTTGCACAGAGCTACATCGGTAGCCCAATTTTTATGACTTATTTTGAGGCACAGTCTTGTGTAGGTATTGGAGGTGGGGTTCAAATGTGTCTTCACCCTGCCTCGGTATCCCTGAGTGCTAAGTATTAAAGGCATACATCGCCACATCTGGCAAAAAGAGAGGTTCATTTTGGCTGGTGATGCAGAAATCTTAGTCCCCTCATTGGTGGTGAGCAATAACATGTGGGGATGGTGTAGGGTATAGACACAAGAAATCTGTTCACAGCAGGGCAACGGTTACCAGAAAGAGAGACAAGATCGCATCTGTGTTCCAGGCCACCTCCCAGTGATGATTCCTCCAATGAGGCCCCACTTCCTAGCAGCAAAATAGATCAAAGGACTAATCCACTGGTAAGTGCAGGGTCACTACGATCCAATCACCTTTCAAGTTCAAGAAAGCTTCAGGGACATTTCAGATTCAAGCCAGGAAAATAGTGGATTATATTTCTCATGTATGTTAATTTCTTTGTTGTTTGATTTTTATCGTAAGATTCATGTTATCAAATACTTATGTTATACTTATAGTTCAATAAATATTTTGCTCTTACATGAAGATGTATTCTTGGATATTTTCTCTGTTTCTCAGGAATATCAAAGCAGTTAAGGTAACGTAAGATCACTTGAGATATTGTTTTCAATCAAATTAATTTTCAAATGAATTATCTAACATTAAACATAGCTAACTCTTGAATTGCTCTTATCTTATAAAAAGTATATTTTGTTTTTTATTCAACTTCTGGGCTGTCTTTCTGTGAAACCTTGTGATTTTTTTTTTTAGTGAAATTATCTAAATCTTATTTTACTGTTTTGTTTCTCAGTAAATGCACAGTAATTGTGGTTCCTGAATTGGTATAAAGACAGGCCAACTGGCTACTAATTCAATTTTTGTACTTTTCTGAGCCACCGGTAAAAACTAATGGTCAATAAAAAGACATACAGAGAAGAGTCACTCAGTCATAAAATCAGGCTTATATAGATACGATACATCAATACATCATTATTGCACATTAACATCTGATTACCAAGAAAGGAGACAGAGAGAGAGAGAGAGAGAGAGAGAGAGAGAGAGAGAGAGAGAGAGAGAGAGAGAGAGAATGAGCCATATATACAGCAAGGCCGATGAGTTATCGATGAGTGTTTGAAATTTACACATACCGTAAGCTAGATGTCATGCTAAATACATAAAAGTGGCTGAAGGAGCAGATGGAAAACCTCACATAATCTTTAATGTTGTAAAGATACATTATAAATGTTTCATAATCATGCTAGGTAGAAAAATTAAACAATTCTATACACAGATGGTGACAATTTGACTAATAACATTATGGTCATAATGATGGATGCCAGTATTGTAAAATTTGTTTCATGACAATCTCCCAATCATTCTTTGTATTTTGCATTATTTACTCTTCATTATAACCCAGAGAATGGATTCTATTTTAATTCACATATTAGGAATGCATGAACTGCTCATTAGAATAATTAAGCAGTCTCTACTTAAATCCCACTCAATTTGACTATAAATCCTATGTTCTTCATCAGTTTTTACTGTGCAAAATATTAATGTGAAAAGCACAGAGAAGTAAGTAACAGGTTGTTCTTACCTATCAACATAAAAGAAGCACTGATTGAAGATGAAGTCTCGAGATAATCTGTCCACTAATTGCTTCTCGCGGTGGAAGACCATCTTGTCCTTTTTTCCCTCTTCAAGCCTGTAACTAAGTGGACAGGGCATCCTTTAACCTCAATGAGCAATCTGTTTTACTCAAAGTTCATTGGCTTTGACATTAATCTTCCCTAAATCAGCCTCCCATAGATAACCAGAACCTGTCTAACTCAGTATCTCAGCATTCTGTGACTGAGTTGAATAGAGGTATCTCAGCTGATCATGCAACTTTTCCTGGAGGAATGACCCAATCCTTAGTTCATGTGGGAAGCGTGTTGGTGTCCACTCATTTTAATCGCAGAGCTTATAAAAATAATAATAGCTGTTATTAGTGACCTGCACTTCTGGTGTTTTATTTCTTAACTCATTACAGAATATAAGTCCAATTTTCCAAGGCCAATCAACATTCCATATCATACTCAGCATAGAGCTCTGTAATGCATCTGTTGATTCAAAAGCATAAAGAATACAAAATATCTGGGAGGCCATTTTATAGTTTACTTCAATGCAATCTTATTTATGTCAGTTACTGGAAAAATTCTTCCCTTTCGAACTGATACGTTCAGGCCATGGGACTATGAGTTCACAGGGACAAGAAGCAATTGTTTTTGCATGACGGTTTCTATGGGAAATAGTAGTGCCACTCCAATTTCCATACAGGTATTTACGTTTTTATGGGAGAAATAGCGCCATTTGCATGCTGATACAGAGTGCATATGCCCTGCTGATAATAAACCAAAGGATCTAGTCCTGTTCTTTATAGCTACCTGACTGGTAATTTAAGTCATCAAAAACACTTTTTACTATTCTATTAATACTAACCTGTTTTGAGCTAGTAGAACATGAAAAGGCTAATGAATTTCAAGATGTTAGATTTTTTGTTGCATTTGATTTCCTGTGATGGATGATTCTTGATCAAAAGCAGTGCTATTAGGAATAGAATGGGGAAGGATAAGACATTGTGTATATTTTATTAATTTTTAGCTTTGGCCTCACTGTGATGTTTTAGAAAGCAAAATCAATATATAGAGCAAGACAAAAAGTAATTAAGACAAAAGTTGGCCTGTCGTGAGATACACATGGTCTGACATTATCAACTGGCTGCAGGTCCCTGTCCCATCAACAAGGGGGAAGTTGTCCTTCTAAGAATTCGGGGTCCCTCTCAGCTGCTGGCAAATAATGGCCTCAGCAATAGCAGTAGCCAGGTCAGTCTTGACAAGTGGAAACGCGTGTTGCTGAATTCATGCATAGTTTTCGCTCCTGCCACCATGGTCACATTATCCACACATCTGCTGAATGATGCCAGAGGTGGGTGTGCAAGAGGCCAAAAGCTAGCCATAGGATGAGTGAATTTATTTATTTATTAGAATCTCTTGCTAAGGATGCTGAGCTAAGTGTTCACAAAAGACACAGATATCTTCATGCTTCTTTGTTTCTCATTCCCAGAGGCCTATCGCATGCCCGCTTTCTCCAAATAGTGTTTTATTCACGCATGGTTCTTCCAAGTCCTTGAGTGTTCAGGCGCGCTGAGTACATTCTTGTGTGACTGATCATTTCTCTCTCCATGTAAAACGAGCCAAGTAGTCTGCTTGATATTATGCCCACTGGGAAGATTTGCTTTTGCAAATGTGCTCCAAACATCTCCCACCAAAGGGATGTTGTTCTGTAGCTCTTAATTTTCAGTAGTTATGGGTTTACCGTGGAGAGCCATCGACGAAACAGGCCCGTATTTTCTTCTTCCTAACCAAATTGTTCACACAGAATCTCTCATGAAGCTATAAGTGTAGGCTGGGAGACTGAAGGTTATGCATTTGGAGTTGGTCATGGGACAGTTCTCCTAGTCACTTGGGACTTTAGGACCTATTTGAGTCTTGCGTTTTATATACTTTTTGCATTTGATGGTGAGAGAAAAGGGGAGGAAAACAGAATGTGAAGAGAGAGAAAGACAGAAAGAGAGGATCATATTACCTATTGATTCAGTAAAGATTGGACCACACTAATGAGACATATATGATGGTATGTTATATTTATAATAGAGCTAAAAATCTCTGCCATTGGGTGATCATACACACACACACACACACACACACACACACACACACACACACATATCTGTTAATGTTGTAAGTACTTACCATACTTTAGATTCAACATCATTTTAAATTTTATTTCTTCTATGTATTAAAAATTACTGTGGGGGGCTGGATGCATGGCACAGCAGTTAAACTCTTGCCTTGCAAGTGTACGGCCCTGAGTTCAATTCCACAGCACCACATAAAACTGGGCGTGGTGGCTCATGTTTGTAATCCTAGAGCTCAGGAGGCTGAGGCAGGCAGATTGTCTTGAGTCCAAGGCCAGCCTGCACCACACTTTGAGTTCAGAGCCAGCCTGGACTACAAAGCAAGACCTGTCTTAAAAAAGGCAAAAAAAAAAAAAAAATACTGTAAAGCATTATACTATATGCCTTGCTATGTAAGCTAAACCTAATACAACTCAAGTTTACCACCTCACTTGATTGAATCCAGACAGTAGTGTAAATGATTTTGCTCCATAATGTATAACTTCATTTAAGCGCATTCTATAACATTAAGACAACAAGCACACCCAATGGGAGGTGTCTCAGGACTTATACCCTTCATCAAACAGCACAGGATGATAGGCTTCTTTCTATAGTTTTCATATAAAATGACGAGTAATTATATGAGATGACATTATGTTTTAGTCAGGAAAATAGGCTTCTATCTTATTTCTGGCACTAAATAAATATGCACACTTTCATCAATTGATTTCTTTTAAGCTTTCTATATGAAAAAAAAACAGACTTTCTAAAATGTTTTCACCTACTTTTTAAAATTTCAATATACAATTTTACATATATATATATATATATATATATATATATATATATATATATATATTTATGTTTGATTTCATAATACAAATGAAATGACTGTCATTTGGGCCTCAACTCCTTTTCAAAAAGTGTCTCCTGTAATTATAGGTAGAGGAAACTGATATTTGTAGAATTTAAGTAAATCATCAATTGTTTCATAAATCTTAGAAGAACAGAGGAAAGTTGAACTATGTTCAAGTCTTTTTCTTTATTCACCCCCCGGGTGCGCTCTAGCAGTCCTATGTTCAAGTCTTGATTAGAATACCCTTAACAAAGTTCATTAGCTAATAAGACGGAGGAGTTGAATTCACAATTCTGAACAAATGAGCTAAGTCTAATGGTCCTGGATGTCCTGTCCATGTGGTCTTTGCGTTATTTGGAGGAATGTGTCCATTACCCATGTTATGATGCAAGAAGAACGTGGTAAGCTTTTTTCTTTGAATTATCTTTTGGCAATTGAAGGTCACACCAAGGACATAATTTGAATCTTTATTTTATTTTATTTGGCAGGATCTCAGTCTGTAGTCCAACCTGATCCTAAACTCATTATGGAGTCTAGAGTGGCCTTGAGCTCTCTGCAGTTCTCCCACCTCAGCCTCCCAAATGCTAGTATAAAAGAAGTACACTGCCTTGCTTCATTTTTGTGGTACTCAGAGCCTTGTGCTTGGCACTTTAACTGTTGAGCTGTCACCACTGCCCTGACAAACAATTCTGTAGAGGAATATTTTTACTGTGAATTTCTAACTCAGAAAATCACAGCTTTTCCGTTTTTATTCATAATTGGTGAAATCTGAAGTTGATTCAGAGGAACTAAGCTAATCTTTAATAATTAAATAACTAGAAACTTAAAGTATTTGAAGGTTTGTTACACTAGATAGTTGGGTTTAACCATAGCTATGTGGAAAAAGAGAACACTAAACCCCTTCAAGTATGAGTGATATTAATATGCATTTTACTTTTTTAAATGGTAGGTGAAATGTTTTTTAAATTTTACTTTTTCAAATAAATCAATTGCTAATTAAAAATAAACATGTTATTCATACACTTGAATGAAATATCTCAGAATTCATCAAATTTAAACCCAAGTTATTCATAGGTTACTAGGTAATCTCCGCATATCAGAAAGTATTTCATATATTTTTAAATTGTTCTACTGAAAAATAATACAGTATCTGTAGATATTAATTTGTTGTAAATATCTGTGAGTCTGTAAACACTGCTTCTTTCCTGCATCATATTTCTTTATTAATATTGCTTAATTACATATTTCTCCCCCTTCCTGTGACTTGGGTTGTTACCTACAGTCACTTGTAGTCTGAAAACATGAACCAGAAGATCCTGGAGAAGAGCGATTCCTGCGTTTCACACTGCAAGTCAGCATGACTACGCTGATGGAGCGTCGTGCTCTTTGGGTTTGGTACTAAGGTTATGGAATATTACTTGCACAGTAAAAAGGACAGAATTTGAAAAATTATTGGTGACAGAAAGTCCATCAGAAGGAAAATAAAAATTTAATACAAGAAAATGACTATGACAGAAAACATGGATGTTACAGAAACATTTTCAATCTTGTACTTAAAACAGATATTTAACACAAATTTCAAATGTATATAAAAATTTATGAGAAATTGTTTTCTATAATAAAATCATAGTCATGCTAATATGATAGTCATATATAAGTTTATATACATATATGTATACATACGATAAGGTAATTATATATATATATATATATATATATATATATATATATATATATATATATATATATATATAAATATATATATATATATATATATATATATATATATATATATATATATATATATGTATATATATAATTCTACACATGTACACATATAACCTCAAGTAAATAGTACATATGTAGACATACATACTAAGTAAAATTCTCAAAACCTGTGTGACTCATGTTTTAAGTTTTTATGATCTTGTTTGGTGTTGCACAAGATCTTTGTATTTTAGTAGCAGATTTCATTAGTAATTTCCTTCTTCTAATGACTGTGTAATTAAACCATAATGGAAAATGTAGGTTTATGTGTATTCATAGGGAATTCATTACAACAAAACCAACCATAATTAACTATGAGCCTAACATTGCATTTTAATTTATACAATGATTTATTCCATAAAGCTTAATATTGTGTGTTAAAAATAGAGCAATGCAATACATATTAACTTCTTAATCTAATGGGACACATAACAGAAAATTTGTTTTTGTTTGTTTACTTATTTAGACTGCAATATTTTACTTAATATAATTAGATTAGTATATTTGCTTCCTTGAACTGATCTTGTTAAAATAACAAAACAGAAACAATTTTGATACTATCATTTCTGGCACAAATAAATTGGAATGTTGAGGAAAAGTATATAGTATTTTCATATAGATGTATGTATAAATTGTATACATTATATATTTAAGTATAATTCTAAGATCTAAGCTGATTCACACTCAGCTGACATTTTATGAGCCACTATTGTTTGAGTTTAACATAAAATTTTATTCTCACAGATCATCTGCCTGTTTCTGCAGCATACACTTCAGAAATTAAAAAAAAATAATAATAGGAAAGATAAAATGTATCTGGTAATACCTGTTCAATTTTATACACTTAAATTCATCCAAATTATTATTTAAACTAAAGAAATAGCAATTGTATTATTTCTTCAACCTTTGTTTTTTTAGAAATGGAAAATACACATCTCAAAATGGCTTCCATTTTATTCATTTAGACTCTGCAAGCTTAAATCACATGTTCTAATATAACTGTGTGGATATTCTGCAAATTTCCAGGTATTTGGAGCATGAATAATGCAGTCAGTTTCTGAATAACTCTTCCCACATATGTCAAAATATTTTCCACTCATTCAATTCCTTCATTTGATCACTTGTAGCCACGGATTCATAAGACACTGCAGCCTGAGAAGATACTTTTCCGACATTCCCCTAAAGTGAAATTGACTATCTTCAATACTTCATTAGAGGAAGGTGATTACCTGTAATTAAAGACAAGTGATTGTTTCTATCACAGGAGCCTAAATATATTTGAGTAAGCTGTATGAACTCCAGTAATGGGAAAATGGCAATATTAGGTAGCAATCAAATTTTTCAAGTTTAAGTTGATTGCTTTAAAGATAAAGCTCCAGACACAAGCATGTTTCACTCACTCCACTGCTCACCTGAGGATGGCTAGCAATGAATGACTTTACTAACCAAATTTTCACTGAGTTAGTGGGACAAATTGCTCAGCATAATGAAATAACAGACATAATTGGCCTTGAGGAAAACAGGAAGAATTTTAGATATATTAGGTAAAAGTAATTGAATAAATAAAAGGAAGACTTGAAACTATGAAATTAATAGAAGAACGTAGTCTGGTCAAGGACTTTTATTTTGTAAGACCTCAAAGGAAAAGCAATATAATAGACAAATGAAGTTATATTAACCTAAAGCACATCTGCACAGAAATAACTACAATCAATAGAACGATGACAAGTAGGGGAAATATTTACGAGCTACTCATATGACAAAGAACTAAGTTAAAAACATAGAAGGGACTCAAACTACTCAGTAATAAAGAACAATAGAAATAATAGTAATCTGAATTAAAATGGGCAAAACACTAAATGTTTTTCAAAAGAAGATTTGGCAGCATGAAAACAGAAAGGTCTCCTCGCTGACTATCAGAGAAATGCAAATCAGGTCACGATGAAATACCAGGTTACCCTGGATAGAATGGGTTTTACCAAAAACCAAAAAAAGACAAGTTAATGTACAGATGTGGAAAAAAAAAAAACACAGACATGTTACCCAATATTGACGGGAATGAAAATAACGCAATCATTATGGCAAAGAGTATGGAGTATTTTGAAGAGATTGAAAGTGGAATCACCGTATGATACAGAGCTCCCAATTCTCAATGTATCTCCAAATAAAAAAGACACAAAGCAAATGAGCATTTATCTCAATGTTCAATAATCGAAATGCTTAAATTGCTAAATATTATCAAATGTTCATATAATCCAAAGTAGTCTCCTTATTAAATGCAAACTCTGTCAACATCACAGTGGCAGTTTTTAAAGAAAGAAAAAAAAATCTAAACTTTGTATGGAGACACAAAAGATTCCAAATTACTCAAACATCTTTAAAGAGGAGAGTGAGGTTGAAGATATTATATTTCCTGATTTTGATACATTTATAAACCTAGCATATTTATTGATATATTTTATTGCTTGACATTCATAACAATATTAGCCTCATAGTCCCCCCAGCTAACATTAGGAGCTCTGTGGACATGTGAAGAAATTATTTTGTGCATAGTGTATGCATTTTCACCTCCTAGACTATTGAGACTGACCACAGTGAGAAGTGTGAAAAAAGAAATCCTCAATGGACAAATGATTTTTATGAATATTTGAATAAAATACTTCTGTGTTGTGAGGTGACAGGTTATGATAGTCTCAGAAAGATGGAATAATAATCCGGATGCAAAATGTTCTCTCAGTCACTGGAATTTGTCTTCCCTCCTCAGTTTTCTGATTCATAACATTGTTGCATCAGCATCAACAGTGTCCCAGGATTAAAAAAAAAAAATTAAGAAGAAAGGGGGTAACTGATGGGCCGAGCCAAGGTCATCCCAGCATTGACTCTCGGTATAAGTTAGTTTGGTGACAGTGATTCTTCAAAGAAAAATTAAATTATCTAGTTAAAAAAAGATTTTTTTATCCTGTTTCTCTGGCAGTCTTCCATATAAACTCAGTATTTTTTTTTCCTCTTTCATGGCTTTAAGTAGGCGTAATTTCTGGAAGCTCTAAATGAGGAAGAAAAACCCTAAGAGACAGCTTCATGTTCACTTTGTTTTGTATGTTTTGAACCTGTATTTTCTTTTAAAATCCATTACAAAATGCAATTTAAAGGACAGCTCTCTGACCTCCGCTTTCTGTGAGCCTATTACCCACTTTTCAAAAGAGAGCTATAAGTCACAAATAGACAGGTTCTCTGTGAATTAGATGTTTCAGTGATGGCTATTTATACTGCCGATAAACTGAAAGAGAGAAACTAAAGACCAAAGGGTATCTCTTGCTTCTCACCGTTTTCTTAATATATGTGTCCATCTCCTCTTTGAAAAACTAAATCAAATATAAATTGACCACTGGGTGTCCAGCTGCCTTACAAAGAGCAATGGACATCTATCAGCTCCCTCTGCAGGATAAACATTGCGCTTAAAACATTAAACTTTGTTTGCTGACTTTTACCTGTTACTTGCTTTGATGCTGTGCAAGTTTATCAAAGGCAAATGCTGTTAAAATCACAGCGTTAAAATTACAACAAGACCCCTGAGGACATAGTCTATAGGTCTGCTGCTGACACAGAGTGTGGAGAGTCTGTGAGATACACAAGAGAAAACCGCAATACTTTTGTCCAGAATAAGCTAAAAAAGTGTATATTCAAAAGCTTTAAAAAGTCAGCATTGCTATAAATAAAGGATAAACATGGAAAGTGCATGTGTGCTCGAGTCTTTAACACATGCTATAGTAAGTATTCTCACACAACTGGTCTTTGTATTGTCATGAACTTTAGATATATACATATAACATGAAGATGAGTCTTTAGAATTACATTTTCATTTTTATAAGGAGACAAAAGCTGAGATTCTTTAAGTTGGAATCTCTACAAGTATTTAGAAAATGACTAGACTTCTTTAAGGGTAATCTGTAAGGAAAAGTAATTCAATCTAGAATTCAGAAACATGATGCATTGAGATATCATATGAAATACAATAATAGCATATGTTTGATTACATTTGGCAAAGGGTTATAAACTTTGTGATGGATTTTGAGAGGCATCGCTCTGTGGAACATTGTAAAATGTGTTAGGAAGCCAAGTGATAATTGGTCATCTGTTATTTATTCGTTACTATGACAGAATACCTGCTATCCATAAATTAATGGAGAAAGAGCTATTATAGCTCACAGTTTCAAAAAGTCTCACATAATCCAATTATTGGTGGTCAACAATGTTAAAAGCACATTGTCTAGTCAGAGGAAAGATTTTCAAGGCATGGCCAACAGAAAGCCAAGTGCAAAAAATAGGCAGAGTTACTTTTCCAGGTCTTGGTCTAATAATCTGCTCCTTTTGGGTCAAGTCCTGCTCTTTCTTCCCCTTCCTACCAGGACCCACTTCTTAAGAGCATCTGGAGCCAAAATTATCCCTCTGCATCAAATACATGATGATTTCGGGGGATGTTCCAGCCTAAATCATAACATCTTGTCCTTGGCCTCCAGGAATCACCTCTACTTTCTTATGCAAAATATATTTAGCCCTTCTGTTAAGAGTTGCCAAAGGTCTTGCGGTGCAGTACTCTTAGAAAGTCCAAGCCCAAAGTGTCTTTTGAGAATCAAGAGAAATTTTTAACTGGGAGTCTCTGTGAAAATAAGAAAAGTTAAACACCTTTCACATGCAATAGCCCAAGGTAAACATTTCCCTTAAAAATAGAGGAATGCGAAGACAGAAAACAATTGGATGACAGTAAGTTTTAAACCAAGCCTGGCAACATTTAGAGACAGTAGTTCCATTGAATCATGTAGTTTTGTGTTTGGCACTTTGAGTAAACTGCGGTGAGATCGTAGCTCCAAAAGACTTGATGGCCTCGCCCTTACATCACTACCTCTGCCTGTAAGTCCCACAGCTCCTCCTTTAGGCTGGTTCTATTCACAGTCTGCAGCCTGCCTTAGCAGATGATCCCTGTTTTTGGTATCTCCAAAATTTCAGAGTCTCCTCTGCCCTTTTGCCTTCACCTTTACAACTCAGTTTCTGTTCAAATCTGTGGATGAGTGCAAAATTTCTACACAATTTTTTTCCAGAGCATACACAGCATGTGCAGATTCTAGAGCACTTGGCAATAAAGTTCTCCTTCCTATCTGAAACTTCTTGGGTTTGGCCCTTTCAGACTACACTTCCATCAGCATTCTGGTCTTCTGAGCTCCAGTATGAATCTCCTATCAAGCTCTGTTTACAGCATTTTGAGATTTCTCTAGCCAGCATCTCAAAACCTTTCCAACTTCTTCCACAAGCCACTTCCAAACTTCTAACTCACTTCCCCAGGCAAATCAGAGCATGGACCTCCCTTTTCCAATACTAATTTCTGTCTTAGTCCCTTATTCGTTTCTGGAACAAAATATTTGACATTGATCAACGAGAGGAGAAAATATTTATCTTAGCTCACAGTTTCAGAATGATTCACACGCTCCATTTCTACTCATGGGTGGACAAAAATGGTAAAAATCACATGATGAAGGAAATGCCTAAAAAAATGACACATCTACCCATTTAGGTCTTGTCAGGTCCTAGTGTTTTGCGCTTTGAACCAGGCTCCGTTTGAACCAGGCTCCGCTTCTTAACAACGCATGATGTCACAGAGATCTCACAACACCCAAAGTCCTGAGGCTTTTGGAAGACATCCCAGATCCAAACCCCTAACCCCAAACCCTTCATACATAGGAGGGCCAACCTCACCAAGGGCAGTCATCAAAAGAAAGTGAACAAAGATGAAATAAAAACTAATTTATGAAAAGGTAGAGGCTTTGTTGAGGCTTACAAAAGTGAAACAATGCAGGTAACTGTTATCAATATCTGAAGCCCACTCTTTGAACAAGTAAATACAAATAATATATTGTTTTGTATTCTACAATATATTGTTTTGTATTCTACATATTGTTTTGTATTCTAATATATTGTTTTGTATTCTACACTATTGTTTTGTATTCTACAGTGTAGAATACATATATAAATACATATATGCATGTTAATTAGGTTTCTCTGATATATTCTATAATATGAAGCTTGTCACAAGTAATATATAAATATGAGTCAGAATATGATTTTAGAGTCCCCAAAATGGTTTGTTTACCCATCTGCATCTTGTGATTAGACAGACTCAGCCTATTTAATATAGGCATTATTTCACAGCACCTATCAGAGCTAACCAGCTAAAGGGAAGTCAGTAGCTTTCTTTCTTACATAAAATGCCTTTCTTGAAGAGTTGACTAGATTAACACTGAATAATACAAGCTTTGTTTTTTGTTTTTATTTTTTTCAGAAACAGTATACACATAGAGATCAGTTTAGAATCCAAATGTCCAACAGAAGCCTGGATGAGCCCAGGAACTCACATTTGAGGCCTATTAATTTTTTAGACCGACTAAAGAGGAAAAATTCCACTTTGAAAATACAGACTAGCTGTACCATTTTTTTTTTTTTCAAAAAACACATCACTGGGTCAAAAGGAATGTTCAGGAGACCTCGATGCAGCAAAGGGAATAGAAATAGAATGCTTGCACTGCATTTGAGAGGGGACGTTGAATTGCCTAAAGTATATTATATTCCACTGAAATGAAGTTTTATGGAACTGATTTGTTCTACTAAATTATTGGCTGATATTTTCTAAATACCTTATCAGTGCCTGACCCACCGCAGGCTCTTTATAAATAGTCGTTTTGTAAAATGACACAAGGCAGAACAGGAAAACACGGCACATAAAATTATTATGGGAAACATCATTGAATATGAGATGGAAAATCTGGCAAAAATCTCATGAAAAAACTTTGTTTCATGTGTAGCCTAAATGTGAAGACAGAGAAAAGAATTCTCACAGTCAGTCCTCGCGTTGAAGTATATTGCAAATTTGTTGAACAGTTTTGAAATCATATTTATTGAAGTAAATATTCTTTAGAACAGTAAGAAGAAAATGAAGTCTTAAAGAGAAATTGGGAGGATAAGTAGATAAGTATTGTACATCAGAATATATGTTTCCCTTGTGGGGCCATCAGGAGCCTCAGAACACTATTGAAGGAGGCAACTGAAAAAAAAATTGATTGGCAAAATTAGGTGATGTGAACTGGTTGTGGATTGAACTCAGCCTGTTTAATAGAAGCTAATTTCTCCTGGTTGAGATTCACAGATGACTATTCAAGTATCATTTTAAAAGCCTATGTCATTTTGGTTTGGGAAGCTTCAGAAATCAGTGAATTTCTCAATTAAATCAAAGATGTCAGGCTTCTAATTCCGGAAGCAGGAGAAGATCAAGTTGAAGCGAAGATAGTTAATTGTTATCGATTGGCTGTAATAGAATTAGCGAATTCCAGAGGGTCTGGCCATTAGCAAGGTGTAAAATGATCCAGTGACAACTTCAATTGGCTTAGATAAAAAGAAATAAAAATTCAGAGGCAGCCAACGAGATTTAAGACGCTTAAGAGAATGGAAGCTCTGCCCTTGATTAAGTTTAACTACCTCTGGAGAAGGAAGATGAATGAACCCATATGGGCTGCAAACATGACAGAAACTGGAGAAAATGTTCCAAATCGCTCACAGTCCATCTCTCTGCTTATTAGACTTTCCCGTGATGACGGAAATAAACATAGGTATGTAGCAATCCATGCACCTAAGTATACATGGCTACTAAGCACTCAAAACACAATAGAATAGAGAACTAATATTCACAATGGATTTATATTAATCTACCATATTTTTGCAGGTAGAGTCATGCTCTCTCCATCTGGCTCTTCCTGAACTCAGGATGTAGCCCAGGATGGTTCTAAAACAAATAGCACCTAGCCTGCCTCAGCCTCTCGAGTGCTGAGATTACAGGTGTACACCACCAATCCCAGCGTATATGGAGCTGGGCCATCAAAACCAGAGCCTTTTGCTTGCTAGGATTGCTAGGTAACAGTTTTAAACTCTGAGCTATGTCTCCAGGCATGAACTTACCTGGTCTAGTGGCTACTAGCTATAATTCTGATTAGACATATCAAAAGACATTCTCTAATCAAAACAAAATTGGGAGTTTTCAGTTGGCTACCTGTATTGATAAGGGATAGGCAGTAACATGCTGCTCTGAAAAAAATATCTATATAAACAATAATAATTATATAACAAATTGTGGAATTTCAGTAGCCTATAACAAAGAGTTAGGTATCCTGTTCACACTGGATTTTTTCACATCTGTTTCAAGCTGGGACTCAGTCCACTCAGCATTTTTACTTCAAATGTTACTAGTTTTTCTTGCATAGCAAAAGGGAATCTTCAGAATCCACATATTCCATGGGTTCTTAAGACTTCATAACCCTACGAATACACATCTATGATGCTTATATATGTATTTTCATATCACACACACACACACACACACACACACACACACACTTATTCTAGCCAGTCACATAGCTGCATATATATGTTTCTTTTTTCAGAGAGAGATGGTAGAGTTCCACCCCCAGTGAACCGCAGAGTACATTTGACCAATAATACAGTCCATGACATTGGACAAAAAGGAACCAAATGATTTGTTAATGTGATGAATATTTACTAACATGGTCTGCCTAGAACTTAATGATCTGAACACATCCACTATAAAAACTGATTAAAAATGTAACTCATGATACAGACTTTTCTAGTATCGTTCTTCTCCAGTCTGCACATTCTGACAGTTCTCTCATTCTTCAGTATAAGGAGCACCTCAGACAGAACTCCTCAATGCTTACATCTAAATTATCTAACTTTAATACTTTTCATATAATGTAGGCAATGACCTAACAAGATGGCCAACTACATAACAACTGATCATTCTTGCACTGACGACGAGGATCCACTAATACTTTATTGTGCACCAGTGTTTCAACTTTTCTGAGTTTGGGGCAGTGCACTGCAAGTCTGCAAAATGACAAAATAACCAACAACACATTTCTCAGAATATGCCCGCAATCTTAAGTAATGGCTGCCATGACATTCTGCTGTTTTTGTACGTGTAGTGTAAGTTAGATCAGCACTAGATAGAACCAGACCTGGACAAGTCCTTCCTTAGGGAACACTAATGTGCTAAATTTGTGTATCAATTCCTGATTACACTGTAGGTTGCTTCAATGTAGATTATAAGAATCATTTATTTCAGTGTTTTTTTCACTTCAAGTTCAAGTTAATAGGTTGAATGAGCAATGAGCAATCCTGACTCACCTAAGCAAAATTTGTCATTTATATTAGAAATATTAAACTGGGCAAAATAATTAAAACCACATAAGTCACTGAAAAAAGAGAACCTTTAAAGCACAGAATAAGGATCAAGTAATTTTTGTAAACAAGGCCAACTAGATAAAACACAATAAAATTACACTTTTAAATATATATATGTTTAAAGGTATATTTCTGTAATTGAAATGGAAAAATCAAATATTTGTGGGGTATATACCATGGAAGTTACAAATACTAAACATTTCAAACAAATTTGTTTTGAGACAATTAGATAATTGGCTATTGAGTACTGCAGTAATTATTGTGGTGACGTATCATCTTATTTTTATTCATTTGAGTATTTGGATAACGGCATGCTTTCTAGGCCACAGTACTTCGTATAAGACAGTTCCATATGACCAACATAAATCCATCAACCACTGTATTTTTTTTTTTCTGCTAGACTTCAGTCACTGCCCTTATTCCTGACATTTTTTGCTTGTGACAAGTTAGGTTATGACATACACACACAGCTACTCTGTCCATCTGATTAAAGACTCCACCTTCTCCTGTGTTTTCTCTGTCTACTTTCTCTTGACCTGGACATTTATTTTTCTTTTACCTAAATATTCCAGGTCTCTTCATTTTACCTCTGAACTTTCAGTAATCCAGAGAAGTTTGGGACTATGTCTGATTAATGTTCCTGATTTACTGCAGTTAGTAAGTCAATCTTTATTCAGACCCATTAGTGTAATATCTAATTCTAGCAATAGACAAAAGAAGAAAAATAAATACTTCAACTCCCAATGCATGAAAGAGATAATATTAGTTATTTGTGTAAACTTATTTACAAGTTAATGATTACATTGAATATTATTAATATAAAGTCAACAGATGAATATAAATAGATTTCTTCCATGGCAACAGGCATTTGGACCTGGTGGTGAAAATACTGTATATGATTAGCACAGCTGCTAGGGTCTTTGGATAAAAGGCTTGAATCAAGAGTCAGAAATTATTTCAGTACATGTTTAATATTAGAAGTATTTATCAAACATTTTATTTTACAGATAAGATCTCATTCTGCCATTCAGGCGGATTCTGAACTCACTTTTGTGCCTAGGTTGGTCTAGACTGCATGGCGTTCCTCCTGACTCAGTCTTCTGAATGCCCGTATACGGACATCACCATGCACAGCTATTATGAGATACTGAGGGATTTGAACCCAGCACCTTAAGGAGCCCAGAGCTATGCTCCTCAGCCCCATCAAGCACTCACACATCCAAGTCAACACATAGGAGGCAGAGTACTCACAGCTGTGATTTTTAAAGCCTGGAATAAGACGGAGAAAATAGAGAAGTAAAGAAGCAAATATATATTGAAACAGTTAGAGTGACAGAAGAAATGAACAAGATGACGCACAGGATTTAGGTCCAGGAGACGCGTCGACAGAACTCAACTTAGAATGGCACTTGAATTAGAGTAATTCACCACCTGTGGTGAGAATTGAGAGAAAGCAATCATTTTCTAAACTTTAGTTCCAGGAAAGGCATAGTGTTGCCACGGAGCAAGCATAGGTGTGCCCGTAGAATGGAGGGGAGCCGCGCTACAGGAGCATAGAGATTGTGAGGGCATAACTAATATGAAAACATTCAGGTACAAAAGAAGCTACCTGTGAATTGTAAGCATAGACGGTCTATGATCTGATCTGGCTTACCTCTGTGTACACTGGGTTGGATGTAATACCAACAGAGAGCACTGGTGGATAAAGTGTGTACTAGAAACCGCATCATTTGGACATAAGACGCTACAGCAGTGAATCTCTGTCAGCCTCATTATTCTCATTCAAAAAGTATACAAGAAGATAAATACTTCTATCACTCTTTTAACAAATAAATATAAACTTGAAGAAACAGATAAATATGGTTATCCTGTACTCGAGGAGTCAAAAATCTGCCATAGTTTGTCACCAGATGGAAATAAAAGTGTCTGCAAGGTTGAGTTCCTATCTGGGGGCTCCGAGAAAGGATTTCATTCCTTGCCTCTGCAGGCCTCTTACAGACTTCAGACTCTGTGATTGCAGAACTGTGGCCCCCATTTCGTTATGGCTGTCAGCTGACGATGACCCTTAGCTTCTGAAGGCACCTGCACGGAGGACTCATGCCCCTCTTTCTCCATCTTGGAAGGCGTCCACGGTGGGTGGTATCTTCTCCTGTCTCATGCTTCTCTCTTCATTGCTTCATCTCACTGATACAATCTTCTGGCTTGCTCTCCCGTTGTTTGGGACATCGTTGTTGGACTGAGCCAACTTAGATATTCTAGAATAACCACCACATTATTAAATTACTAGATAATAGCCTTACCTCAGTCTTAGTTCCAATTCCTTTTACCAGTTTAAATAGAGTATGATAAATGTTTTTGATACTTAAAGCCAGGGTGTAGCTATGGGGTGGGGGGGGGGGGGCTGGAATATGGAGATCATTTTATTAGTAATTTTAATTTTGTTAATCTTACAAAAATGCTGTGTTATCTGCATAAGTTTGATCTTTGTCAACAAATAAATGTGGCATTGCCTTAGGCATTTTAAAATGATTTTGATAAATTTTATACATATATGAAGTTATTTGCTATATTGTAGTACATGATTCAAAGGAAGGATAAATTTAGTTTTATTCTGAAATTAGATTCCCCATTTTATGGGCACAGACAAAGGTTGGCCTCAATTTTATGGGAAAAATGATATCATTCTTTTAAGAATATTAAGGAAGATAGTTCGACCATTCTATTTATTTGCTCTATGTAATGGATATCAGCTATTTCAAAGTCACTACTGTGAGTTCATGTTGTCGTTTAAAACCAATTGGGTTTTCTTGGAGATTGTCAGTGTTTTCATGATGTCTTATAAAATATATTTTTAATTATGAGCCATCATTTACTTTCAGTAATATTAGTTGACTATGTTTATTCAATGTCTTCATACTAGTTTTTCTTAAATCTTTTATTAAAAGCAGTTTTTTCCTAGTGAATCTGCAGCAATTTAATTATAAAGGAAATGGATTTTTAAAAAAGAAATTAGAGAGAAAGTAAAAGTTTTCTATAAAAGAATTTTAGTGCCCTTTTCCATAAAGACAATATGTATATTATGCCATCTTTGATCAAAAGCCTTCTCTAGCAAGCACCATAAAAGTAGTATAAATGCTAATGCACTGTGGTCTAATTTCGGTGGACTGCGTGAACTGAACACAGCATAATCAAACTACGGTATTTTTTCCAGAATCAACTCATTATTTTTTCTCATGACCTTTGGGAAAGTAAATAATCCTAAACAATCCTGTAATACACATCCCAAGACGAAGAAAGAAAATTGCTGTGTTTTTGTTCAATCTCCAGAATCGGGTAAGCGTCACTGGGGCTGCAGTCTCACCTAGCGGGGACCACACACTCTGCCCTTTCTATCGAACCAAACTGTAAATCATAGAGTTATTTTTATTGTTGCTTGTTCTCTGGTTTGGGTGACAACTTAATGTCCCACGGTAGTATTTGGCTATAAAACAGTACACATGGCTGGTCACAAGCACTAAAGGAAGCCCTTGTACTTTCTGATTGCTACAGAAAAATCATTTCTGCAGTTTTTAACAGAGAAAAATGCGTGAGGGTAAAAACAAATAACTAATTGCAAAAAGCTGAGTTGAAAATCAAATTAAAAGTCTATTTTCTTCATCATTCCTAAGTAGTGAGTGCTCTGCCAGACAGGTCTGAGGGCAGGATATTTGCTGTTTCCATCACGGATGGCAGTTTTAATTTTCTCTACAGTCTGATTGCAACAAACTAGAGCACCCATAAAATATTTCCTGTCCTTTGAGGTCACTTATCATAATGGTTCTCAGTCCATGGTTTCCATTTTCACGGTAATCACAGCAAATTTGTTATCTTTGTTATTTGAATGACAACACCAAATGCTGCATAAACAATTCTGCCCTCTTCAAAACACGTTTAAAACTTTAAAAATACATTTTAACAAGTGCAACATTGTTTTTTTTTTTTCTTTCCTTTCCTTCACTAATAAAACATTTGCAGGAACACACATACACACACAGACTCTGATCTGGAATTAGGGCAAAGAGATAAAATAAAACATTATGTTTTCAGGGCAGTTCATTTAATATTTTAGTCATAGGCTGGTATCTCCAGGCTTTTCCATCTTAGATCAATATTTTCTCATATTTTTTTCTGTTTTCTTCCTCCGATTATCACTGTATTTTATACCCTCATCTTTCTCTGGCTCATACAATGCAATAACTTTTCAAGGGTCTGTGATATAGACTGGTTGTCACCATTCACAAGAGTGAACTCCCTATAAGACATTTGATTACACTGCTCCCTTTATAATCTCTAATGACTCCCACTGCCTGCTAAGTAAAGGCTATAATTCTTAGCTAGGCAGTAAAGATTCTTGCAATTTGAAGTTACAGCTTTTGTCCAATGGATGGCATATATCTCTACGCATTTTTTACCTTCAGAGTAAGCAAGTGACACAAAATTATTCTCCAGTTAAAGAGACCTTTTCTTTTACTTTGTCACTTGAAAAGGTAACTCCATGTGAACTGAGAAGATTTCTCATATTTTTTCCTGTTATTTATTTCAGAAAACTATAAGTGACTACCAGTTCTCCTATCCCCTGTATTTTAATCTCCACAAAGACAGTAATCATCTACTTCCGTGACGCTAAGAAAATAGGGACTTTGACTATGTTGTACCCCTAAAAATGCAAGACTTGAATCAATAAAATATTTGTGACATGTATTCAATATTTGGCATACCTTGAGAAAAACTGAAAAATAATTTGTGCCCCTACTAGAAAATTATTATATTGTGTCTATGAATATAAGAACCTTCTACACACAGGTATCTCATCAGTGTTTTTGAAAAGTCCCTGGAACCTAGTTATGGCTAGTAGTATTTATGGAAGTCATACAGGAATATTAATATCTATTTAAGTAGGTTGGTCTGCTAAAGGCAAATGATTCCCACCAAGGATATTGAAAATTTAAAATAGAAACAAGATATATTTCTCAGAGGAAAAAAATTAAGCTACATGAAAGGAAGGTGATGGAAGAAATTTAAAATAGATGTGTAGAAACCATTTGTACCGGAAACAAGAGATGCAACACTGAGCTGAAGTGTAGAGCTTGTAGAAATAGGACTAATCACTGGTATTAACTAAGGTTTCTTAGGAGAGATGATTGGAATTAAGGCACTCAATTTTTTTTTCTTTTTTGTGAGAAAGAACAGAACAAAAAGAAAGAAGTACAGTGTTGGGCTTTAGACATATCTTTAATTGGAAATGAGAAAAAAATATGTACAAAGACAGAAGGACAATACCAATGAATGTTGAAAAATCCATGTAGGTAACCTTTATGAAGTCTTGTCGTGTGTGTGTGTGTGTGTGTGTGGCATGTGCTTGTGTGTGAGTTAACAAGTATAGAACTGAATATAATAAAAATTAAGATGGTTTAAAAGAATAAAAATGTGTTTACTTTCTTTAGGATCAATTATGTAATGTGGATGGTGCCAGGGTTAGTTTATTGATTTTTTTCCCAAATTTATTCTTTCTGTTAGTATGTATTCATGATATATAATAATTACATTGATCTTGGAGAACTGGTGCCTATGCATATCAAATTTAATTATTTTTTTACACTTTCTTTTTCCCTTTCCACCCCTTTCCCTTGTCTTCTTTTTGACTTCCAAAGATCTGTCTCCCTACTTCCTACCCACACTCACTTATTTTATTTCCTAACTCACTTACACTTTGGATTTCTCCTATTAAAGAAACAATGCAATATTGAACTTTTTGTATCTGATTTACTTTTTATATTCACATACTTGCAAATGAGCAGAACTTAGCTGTCAGTAATAAATACATCACTTGATTTCTAGCTTTCTACTCTCAGAACTGTTCATTCTTCTATATCACTAAAATTATTTTTCTCTTGACTTTAAATGTTGGAAATACAAAGTTTTAAATAGATAATTTAGTATGATTTTCATCGAAATCCCAATTGTGCACACAAAATTACACAAAGCTGGTTTAAAATTCTCTGTGATAAATTTAGTGCAAAAATCTTTGACAGTATACAGTGAGTTTTTTTTTTCTAAATTTCAAAGACACAATGTTAGTATGTATTAGAAAAATTTGAACGAGTTCTTTGGGATTATAATTTTTTCTGTTTTTATTTAATTGCTTTATTTAAACCCAGCAAGCAATTATGCTTCTAAAAGATAGTATAAAAAATGCTATTAAAGTGTTTTCTTTGGAAAAGTTCGTGAATATGACAAAGTGCTTTAACTTCCTGGTCTATTCTTTCTTTGAGAATTTCACAGGATAATTCTCCAAAAATTTCCCTCTTATTTTTGTGACTGGTCTCTATGACAACTGACTGATATTAGCAATCATATCATTTCTTTGTGACAGTCTATCATCCAAACTTAGATGAACCTTTAAACAATAGTTTGAAGAAAAATGATAAACCCCACTTTAGATTATAGTTTCATAGTTACTCTTTAAAAAAGTTTAATATGGGACATTTAAACACATTTGTGTGAATTTTTCAACAAATATTTATCATATGATATGTTTTATTTTTAAACCACAAAAATTTATTTGAATAAATATGCATGAGCAAATAAGTATAGCATAAGCTCTGTATGACATAAGCAATCCAAACAATTTGTTTCTTCCTGCTGAAATTGGGCAATTTATTAATTTCTTATTTTGTGTGAGATTGAGGACACAAATGTAACCCTGAATGCTTGTTTTTTTTTTTTAAGAATACCTAGAGATAAAAAAACCTAAGATGGACCCATATTCATGGTACAGTCATTTATAAACACACTTATTAAGACATATACCTATATTTCTAGCCAGTGATTAAAATTCAAATAAAACTGAGTTCATCCAGACTTTTCTGGCTTTAGACAAAGTGAAACAGGGTAGAAGATCTCAGAGAAACTTAAGATGAAGAGAGTCACATTAAGTCATAATTTCTTAAGGAAAAAAAGGTAAAATAAATATCTTGCCACTATCAATGCATCCTCCTTAAAAACCTTTTTGTGTACATGTATTGAAAAGACTAAAGAACATAACAAAATATGAGGATGAATTTCCACACTGTCCTCCATAGGAATTCTACCACTTCCCAATCCAATCAACAGTGTAAAACATTTCCTTTTCCTCATCAGCATCTGAGTTCTTGATACTGGGGTAAGGTGGCTTTTCAATTTTTTTTTTGCATGTCTGTAATGTCTGGGTATTGTTCCAAAAAGTTAAAATCAATATATTATAGAGATACATGTACACTCATATTTATTTTTAAGTTTATTTATTAATATGCACATGTAAGTATTTACATTGAACTTGAGTATTTTATGCATGTATATCATGTCAAAATCTAATCCCTTTCCCCCTTGGACTCTAGAGAGATGTGCACACCCAGGTTTGTAGGAACACAAATGAGAATAACTAAATCTATGGAAGATGCTGAAATACCCATCAAAACACCAATGGATAAAAAATATGTGGCATATGTACACAAGAAGTACATTTCTGATGCAAAGACAGCTGATTTTGAATCATTTTCAAGGAAATAAATATAACTGGAAACTATCAAGCTTACTGAAGTGAGCAGGTGCAGAAGGTTAAATATCATATGGTTTCTCTAATATAAGAACCCCAAAATACAAATAAATAATAGAATCAAATGGGTGACATGTTGGGCACCAAGGGGGATGAGGGAGAGATAAGGGGATAAAGGGGAGAGAGGAAGAGATTGTGAAGGTGATGCAATATTTATGTACACAAAATTCTCAAGCTTAACTTTACCATTGTGGATTGTATATATAAGCTAATAAAAATGTGCAAAACAAAAGTATTCCAAGCCATGAGACTAAAGGCCTCAAAATATTTAAGATGTAACTGAGGATCTTGGATTTACCCATTCACTCATTTGCCTTTACTGTGTCTCAAGAATTATGTATACGTAAGTGTCTTATGCTTTGGAAAGAAATACACAGTCCTAACATCCACTAAGTTGATGGAATACTGGGGATGATGAGCATCAAATAATACCATACAAAATAATTACAAATTCTGGTAAGGTTATTAAAAATAATAATCAGATGACATGAGTGGAAAATCTTGGTAGAGCAAGGACCCGAGAGAAGGGATGTTTTCTCCAAGTGGTTATTAGACAGATAGATGAATAACAAAGAACCAGACAGGAACACAGGGAACTCTAAATATCACAAGAACACACCAGGAATAATACAAGCAAAGTTGTGATGACAGACAGGAGAGTCTTGTCCTTGACATAATGGAGAATCCTGAAGCTATAGTGACCAAGAGCCAGCACGGGTTGATATGCATTTGGTGACACAGACAGAGAATGGCATGGCTTCTTAGATCTGAATAAGCTCCCTTTTCCTCAAATCTCACCCACGTCACAACCATCAGTGTGAAAGCACTGGATGGCTTTGTTGCTTGCCATACATTTTCTGGTTCTATAACATACAGTTAGTAGTTTACCGCTTAGCAAAGCTATTGTAATACCCAAACAGGATGAAACGTGCAAAATGGATTTAGCAAGTAAATACCCTAACTCTAATGTCTCTGCTAGAGTTTGTCACTTGGAGTGTGATCTAGGCTCTGAGCTCGTGAGGGCATTTTGTCACCTAAACCTAGAGTAAATGGCAAGGAAATGAAAGAATGTGTTTGCTCGGGATGGATAAAAGTTACTCTTGATCTTGGAGCGGAGTGTTACTTTTACAGGAAATTTTCATTGCACAAAGAAAGTAGCGATGGCATCTTTAGGAATAAGTAAATGTTAACTAAAAAATTCTATTCGGATGTGACTTTCCTGAGGTCAGGCAAGTTAAAAGGTGCATGGTTCATGGTTGGGGGCTGGGGGGATTGTGTCATAACCGAGATGAGTGTTCCTGTACATTTAACTATTGTTCCACCGCCAGGCATAACCAAGAATTAGTTTTTTTTTTTTTCCTTTTCTCACTCAGCAGTGAGGCTAATGCTTGCTTTCTTTTCTTTTTCCTTTTCCTACCTTTTTATTAGTCCAAATTGGTTCCATACATTTGTACATGCTTACGACATGCTGTCATCATTCTCCCCTAAGTCTCCCAACCCGCCTCTGATAATTTTGCACAAATTTGAAGAAATTTAGTGTATATGATTTACCTTGATCTCATGCATGATCCCTATCACCCACCTTTATATATGCTATTTCTTTTTTATTTTTCCTCTTGTCTAATACTTCTACTTACTTGCTATCTTTTCCATATATATGTATCTCATGAAAATGACAGAACCTTTCTCTTCCCCTTTTGGGCCTCCAATCCCCTCCCTGAATCCCCTTGAATCCTTACATCCTACCCATTTGATTCTATAAAATACCTGTGTTCTAGGTTTCTCATATTAGCGAAACCATGCAATATTTAACCTTTTGAGCACGATTCACTTCACTGAGCGTGATGGTCTCAAGTTGCATCTGTTTACCAACAAAAGGCTCGAATATATCTGTCTTTAAAAAGTGTCATACTCCACTGTGTACAAATACCACAATTCCTGTAGCCATTAGGATGATGATGAGTGAAGTTTGTCTTCAATAAGATCTATTCAGTCTAATTTCTGTGTAGCTTTCATATTACCCAAAATTCAATCAATAGGGAATATCTATATTGTTTTTAACTACTAGAATGCAAAAAAAAGCTGCTCTGAACTGCTTTTTTCCTGAGAATTTCTTGATGAGGGAGTCGATAACATAGAATTGCAAGGATTATTTTGTCCATCTTAAGTTCCAGGTCCTGATTATAACAGAAAAGAACATATTTTTTACAAAAAAAAGGTCACAGAAAAATAAATATGCATATTTGTGATAAAAATGTGAAGTGAGAAAAAAACCGAAGTAAAAATATCAATATAAATACATACATATAAGAAGCATTTGAGACAAAGAAAGAGAGGGGGAAAAGAAGAGATTTCACATAATAACATTAAAATTTCAAAAGTTATGTTTTTCTGAAGTCATTGTAAGCGCCTTATGGTCTTTACTATATTCATCTTCAGAGTATCTTGTAAAACATATTTCACAGGAAGCTAAGATATTTGACTTTTTCTATTACCATGGCATAATCCACTTGTGCATTTGAAACTTTAATCCTTTTAAAGATTCAGTCCCTTTAAATGCTAATCTCAACAGGGTTATTTCTCTTACCGGCATGAACATAATCAGGCTCCTTTCTGAGCAATTACGCACTATGTCCTATTTTATATGTATTGCATTTTCCGCGTTCATTTTATCCTCCTAATACTTTGGTTAGGATGCTGCGTATTTCTAGTCAATACAAAGTAAAAAGTTACTCTTGGGAAGTGAAGAGAGTTATATTGAAGTTCAGTAGAAACTTTTTTCATATCTTTTTATTTCCTGTCTCAAAATGCTGCACTCCATGCTGTTTGCACATTTTAGGCTATGTCTGCAACTCAAACATATCGATTCTTTTATCTACACCGTGTTTTTACACATAGCAGACAGCGCAAATGAATGAAAAGAGAGTGTATGTACTGTCTCTCAGTTTCAGAAGAGACTCATCACCTGTTCATGGCCCTTCAAGATCAAGGCAACCAGTCCCTTGATTTAATGTTACATAAAGCATCTTTACAGAACACTTCCATGGAAAGTTCTATCTCTCAAAATTGAAAGAATGGAGAGAGACTTGGAAACCTTTCTACAATGATGCCAGTCATCAAATATTTATTAAGTTCCTTCTAAATTCCAAGTACTCTGTTACACACAGGAAATCAAATGAACAAAGAGTATGTTCTCTTCATTTTTTGAAGTATGTGCTTTTATGAGATCAAGGAAGCGAGTTGTGTGGAAATTACTAATATTTTGAGAATGACCTGATAGATAGGTCGGAACACATGAAAGAAAATGTCTAATGGTTTATTTTCT
The DNA here is from genome assembly GCA_004027205.1 of Ctenodactylus gundi. Classification (NCBI taxonomy): domain Eukaryota; kingdom Metazoa; phylum Chordata; class Mammalia; order Rodentia; family Ctenodactylidae; genus Ctenodactylus; species Ctenodactylus gundi. The sequence continues at coordinate 45,744 of PVKB01001580.1, forward strand.
GAGTTCAATTACAAACCATCAAAATTTTAAACTTCAATCAAAATTAAAATCTTCTTACAAAGTTTCTAGTGACTTAAAAATGATACATTTGTTTCAATATTATTTTGTACATTTTGAGGGCTTTTATATGTTGTAGTTTTATGTTTGTTATGGCCTATTATATCCTCACTGTATATCAATAATTCCAGAACTGTAGTAATAATATAGACTGATCTGATTTTGTTGAATAAATGAATGCAAAACCTTTGCATGATTAAAGATAGTTTCGCATTGATACTTGATTATTGGAGACTTCTTGTTTAACACCTAGAAAGCCACACATAAACTATATGAAATTAATAGTGCTTTTCTCATATTTTTCCAGGTTATTATAGTTCTTTAGCTATTAAACAAATATTTTTAATCTAAATACTTTTCCATGTGATCCCATCTTATTTAAAATTTATTTTTGTCAAACTTTAGCCATGATTGAACCAAATTTGAAGTATTTAGTAATGTGCAAATCCTTTCTTCTTTGTAAGGGATTACTAGAGTAATATAGGATGCGACCTCCACACTTATATTAAAGCTGAAAGTCAACAATGAAAAAGCCAAATGAGACAGAGAGAGTAGGAAGAGGGATATGGATGTATGGAAGAGGGTACTGGACGTGTGAAGGGGTGGCGGGAGGATGGGAAAGTGGAAGAAAAAGTGAACTTGTATTTTTTATGTGCATTAATTTGTCAAGTTAAATGTATCTCATATATTTAAAAAATCATAATAAAACAATAACTCTTGAGGAAAAATAAAATTATATATATATATATATATATATATATATATATATATATATATATATATATAATTGCTGTTAGATTTTTTTCCCTATTCTGTATTATAATGTGGCGGTAATTTTTTCTGTAGGAAAGGGTGCAAAAGGGAGAGACTGAAAATACACTGAATAGAAAATTTTGGTGTAATTTTGATTTGATTTTTGAAAAAGTTTGATGTTTTCTTTCTTTAATTACAAGATCTGATTAGAATGTCCATTTGAATTTAAGCCAGAAAGGCCTAAGAACTGGTTTCTGTGCCAGGCAGCCAGCATGTCTTTGCCAAGGAATGGAAGTAAAATGGCTGGGAAACAAAAAATAAGTAAATATAAAAGAAAAAAAAAACAAACCAAAATATTTATTTTCTCCAATTTATTGAAACATCTACACTGTTGACATTAGGAATGCCAGTTGTGTGCAAGCAGATTTCCTGCCATTTAAAAATTGTTGAAGATTTTCAAATGTTTTAGTACAGTAGTACAGAGGGGAGTGGATTTTCTCATTGGTAACAATTAATCAACAACAACAACAAAAAAGAATACACAAGAGAGTACAAAGTTCCTGTGTGTGTGTGTGGGCGGGGGGGGAGGTTACATAGGTAACAATCATGGTTTCTATTACAGGGCATTGTTTAATTTTGGTTCACTAGAACCAAAGCTCTGCCTTCCATAATAATTTCTTAGTCTATTCCAGCCTATTTTAAAAAATACCTGTAATGAACAGGGCACTCACCCTTACACTGGAAACACAGGAGTAAGGCGCATTTCCTGGAACATCACCGGACTGAAATTGTTTAAATTTGTTTGCATAAAAATCCTTATTTTTCTACAATTTTCAACTTATTTCAGCGTAATGTCACATATGAATCATTTTCAAAGCTGAGAGATTAGATAAAACTCTCTCTCTCTCTCTCTCTCTCTCTCTCTCTCTCTCTCTCTCTCTCTATATATATATATATATATATATATATATATATATATGATACACATTGATTTCTCATGATCCTTTAACATGTTTTTCAAAAACTGGAACAAATGTCATCTCATGGACAAAAGCTTTCCTTACTTATTCCACCACACATGATCTCATTGTCTTCTGCACTTGGAAGTGAATTACGAAACCTTTGCTCTCTGTTGCCTCTCGTCATTACAGGCCTACATAAATTCTGCGAATATTCACCACTCCCAACGAAATGCTTCAATTAAACAGGAGTGGTCATTCATTTGGTCTTTGCAACTTTCATAATTGTATAATAATCTTCAATTTCAGCAGCAGAAAAACAAAGCTCCACCAAGCAAATAACTCATACCAGACACTAAACAAAGGTTAACTGAATGAAGAGATTCTCTAATTTATTAGCTTATGCATTTGAAAGAAACTTTTTTCTAAGATGTTTCAGGGTTTTTTTTCGTGATTCATACCCATCCCACATAAAATTCAGATAACTTCTTTAAAATATGATATTAAAAACTTTTAAGATCAATTTAGCAGTATTTTTCTCTGGAAAAAAAAAACATTCTATACCATTCCAGAAAAAAAAAACTGGATAATTTTTGAAAAATGAAGATGGCACTGTATCAGGAAAAGATAAACTGACTGTCATATACCCAGATTATTTTTAGATGTTTTAGAACGAATGGAAGCTGCATTGTACTGGATTTGCTGTATAGAAATTTAAAATTAATTATTTTGTTTTTCCCTAACCTGGGTATTCTCCCTATGTGCATTCTTGGTTCTTGCTACCCACGGCAGTATCCTGAGTCTTTACTGCTGGTTTTACACAGGCTGCTTGTTGTTTTTCATTCCTTCATGAAATTCATTAGACATTCTTGCTTCTTCTGTTTCAAAATCATGAATATACAACAGAGAAAAAAATAATGGATAAAGATGATAAGAAGTAATTAATTCTTTTGTAAAATCCCTACTAGTAGATAAAAAATAATTTATATTTGACAGGACATGATACATAGCAGTTCAGAAAATCTGATGTGTGAATTATGAAAAAAAATGCTTAATTTGCTTTCATGTCTTGTAAACTCGTTTCTCTTAGAACCACAATAAAAAAAAAAAAAATCTAGGAACTATAAAGAACAAAACTTACAGAAGCAAAGTGCTCCTTACGTTTTATAGAATCTTACTACCAGCAAATAAGATTGCACCACCTTCCCCTCCAGCAACTATTATAATCACGATGCTTTCAAAGTGAACAACTTCATCATTACCCATAATTAATAATTATTTCCCATACCTTCAGGCCTAACGTCTTGCTCATTAAACTCACACTAGTTATGTGGTCCACAAATGATCTCAATGAACTTTCATGACACTTTAGTTTGTTAACAGAAGATTAAGTATTTAATTATTCTCAATTAATTGCACATGCCTGGAGATTTTGCAAAGACTGCAAACAACTGCTAGCACTCAATACTCTCCTTACAAGTATCCATGTTCATTTTCTATGCTGACTTTTTCTTGATTTTCTATTTTTTAGCTGCTAAATTCTTGATGCTGTACGAGCCTAATGTTAAATATATGTAGGCAATCATGCTGTAATTTGAAACTGCTTGGTCAACAAAACATATTTGTGTATGAAAAGGATGCATGAACTTTCCTGGATTCTTCTTTCACTAAATAGTTTTGCTGCTGTTGTTGTTGCTATTCTGTTGTTGCTGATTCTTTATTGTTTTATTGTTGTTGTTTGCTTGTTTTTTGAGCCACAACCTCAAGCTGTAGTTCAGGCTAGTCCTGACCTGGCCTTGAAATCATGGTGATTCTCCTTCCTCAACCTTCCAATTAGGATCCCCCACAGCCTGCTTATGTGGTGCTGGGGAATCCTACTCAGGGCCTTGCACTTGCTAGGCAACTGCTGTGCTATTTCTCCAAGTTTCTCGAGTAATTTTAGAGTAAGAATATGGTTTTTTACTCTTCACAAATCACTGGTACTTAGCATTTTAAACTTCGATGAACATTGTGCTCTTGATATGAAAATTATTTGGATATGGTAGAGACATTTATATTTATTTTAATTATGATGTTGTGACCTACTTATCTTTGTGAAACCTCAGATTTCATGTATTGTAATATTATCTCACAATATGACAATTTCAGGATGTGAAGCCTTTGGAAGTTGATTAGACCATGAGGAGCACTCATGAATGGAGTCTTATTCCTGTAAGATGGACTGAAAAAATGTCATTCCTTTCTTGCCAACATGGGGACAGAATAAGTAGAAGACACCAACAAACCAAAAACTGTGCCAAACTCTAGAGAGATGGTTGGTCACGCTTTGCTGTTGGACTTGTGAGCCACCAGAAATATAAAAATTCATATTCACTGTTTAAGCCACATTGCTTATTTTTTATTATAGCAGCCTAAACTAGCCAAGACAGGCAATGTACATTAAGAAACTAACAGTAGGAGAGTTGCTAGATAGATCTCAACACTTGAGTTGCTCAGAGACACCTGGGAGCAAAGAGGGTGGATTATCCCAGAGTCAGATGTTCTAAAGTGAGTACCACTGTCACCCTAAGTGAAGTCCTTTGCAGATGGTGCTGGTAACTCTCATCACAGAAGTAACCCTCAGCCAGTGCTGGTGGGAACTGCCAGAAGAGGAAGACACTGCTGTGCTCCATTGCAAATGAAATAAACGATGTGCCACTCAAGATCAGGAGGCTGCCGCCCTCCTATCAAAGCCACACTTGGTTCAGAGTTCCGCTCTTTGACCACATTATAACAGAGAACCTGAGGCATGGAGCCAATGCTGGAACGGGCCAGCCCGGCTGTGGGCCTTGGAGCCAGAATCATTCTGTAGGATCCTATGTTACCAACTCCAGATTTGATACCGCTCTTCAGTAGTCTGTGCTTCTGATATGAAGAACTACCAGTGGAACTGAGTACAGGCCAAACCCTGGACCGCAATGAGATCTTGATCTGTGTTACTGTGTCATATCTACCCATGTCTCAGATTCTTTAGTTCTGTGAAGTAGGTGCGGCTGAAACCCAGTTTCTGCCACAGCAGCAACCCTACATGAACCCAGCTACGACATCCAGGTTTACAACCAGTTTATGAGTGTCACACGCTATCACTGAAGCAGCGGAATGGGAGCATTGGGGCAGTGCCACTAGAGATCCAGGGCACTTCGTGTTTGTTTCACCATGAAGAAAACTTCACCAAGACATATTACATTATAATCACTGGGGGAAAAAACATAGAAGCAAATAGAAACTTGGAAGTAGCAAATAAAAGAAGTTTCTGACATACAGGAGACATTTATATGATTATCAGTAGGTTTAGTGGCAAAACCTTAGTGTGACAGAGAAGCATGAATTCATATTTGTACAGTTTCAAAAGGTGGGGGACCTGCCACCAGCACTGAGGTGCTGCAAAGCTGTACTTCAGAAATAAGGTGGTACAGTTTGTTTTTCAGAAAAACAAAAGCTAAGAAAATATCATATGATCTTTTATGAATACTTAAAAGTTTCACATAAAAATGCCTAAAGGAACCCAAGTAGTTTTAATGGAGCTTTATAGGTAAATATTTACTATATTCGAAAATTAATGTTTTTAAAAACAGGAATGCATGGCACCATCATATCATTGAAGCGCATGGAAAATACTATGCACTCATGACAGATGAAGAGTGAAAAGGATAAAATACTAGTGTTGTAATAAATTGACATAGGACTTGTGGGCACTCTGAAAATGATTCTGAAATCCAAGAGGATTTGTAACATTGTGAATTTCTCTGCTCACATAGAAATGAATTTGAACAGGTGACAATTTGCAAATATGTGAATTAGTTTATTAAATTTAGTGAATCCTAAAAATATGCATGCCATGTGAACTTATTTACTTACCACAAAGGACAGAATCTAGCAAAACTGAAGCAATCTGCGCTGATTCGCCAGTAGTAAAGGATAACAAGAGTGGGAGTGGGAAGAGAAAGGGGCGTTCTGGGATGCAGTTAGTGCTGTGCTGCCCAATCAGGGATGCAGTTACTGCTGTGCTGCCCAATCAGGGAGGTGAGTACATAGATGGATTTATGGAAAACCATGGAGTTGTGCATTAGTGTATTAGTTACTTTTCTGTTTCTGGGATGAACTACCTCATATGCACAAATTAAAGACAAGAGGCTCACAGTTTCAGAAGGTTTAGTCCATGGTCAGGTGGCTGCACAGCAGGCAGTACATGGCCAAAGGACATGAGGGAAGAAAGTTCCTCAATTCTTAGAAGCCAGGAAGCTGAGAGAAGGGAAGGGTCTGGGGACAAGAACACACTGTTCCATGTCACACCCCAAGGGATCCATCTTTTTCAAGCTGGTCTCACCTCTAACAGCACACTCAGCTGTGACCTTATTGATGGGTTAATATGCTAACGGGTTTTAAGATCTAATTACCTTCCAAAACCTCCAGAACTGAGCATATAAAATTTTGGGGGGACATGTTAAATCCAAATTCTAACAACTTGTAACACTTTTCTGCACACGTGTTTCGTACTTCAATGAACAACAAAAACAAGTTAACAAAATATAATTTAAATAGACTATGGACAGTTTGTAAACACTGTGAGAATATTCATAATAATAATATTCATAACAGCCAATGTGTAAAAACTATCTAAAAACCTGTCAGCTGATAAATTAACAAAATTTGGTGTATTTATAAAACAAACTAATATGTAGCCATAAGTAACTGAATATCAAGCGATGCTTGAACATAGCATACCTGCAAGATGTATTAATGGTAATCAGAAAAGTGCAAATTCGATGTTCGGATTTTAAGAACCTGAAATGTCTAAAATAGGTAAATCTGTGGAGACAGAATATAAGTGGCTATAGAATTGGGATTGGAGTCTGCACTTTAACAGCAAAAGGAAGACGTTCCCTTTGGAACGACGCAGATATTCTAAAATTGGTTGTTTTGATGGTTGCATAACTGTGAGTGTACAAAAAAATCATCAAATTGTAAATGTTAAATGTGTGAATTCTATCTCGGTAAAGCTGTTACCAAAAACAAAAACCTAAACATCTAGCTAGGTTTCACTGCTTTTGAAAAGAACTGACTTCAGATTTGTCAGTGATGTAAAATTGCAGTTTTACACATTTCCACAGTACTTATGTCTTGATCAAAGTTAGTTGCTGTGATAACAAATTCTTCTGTTTAGGAAGCTCATTAAAATACAAGTTCAATGCTGTCTTAGCCTAGACGGTATTAGGCAAGATATCTGTAACGGTTGCTGTCTTGTGTAGTTTCTTTTAATGTCTTGGCATTTACAATGTTTCTTATGTTAAATTTCTTGATGTGTGAGTTCCTTTGATCTTCCAAAACGTTGGGGGATGCTGCTAATTTCAGGCAGCCTAGATACAGCTACTTCACAGGATGGTGTACAGTACTTAGCTGCTCTCACCCACTCCGCATGCAGAACACTTTCTGGTAGAATAAAAGAGATGAATGTTATTTTGTTCATCTGTTCATAGTATTTTCTTATCGCTCTGTATTTTCTCATCCTTAACTTTAGCAAAATGAGAACACCAATCTGACTTTTGCTACGTTTTTCATAAAAAAGCAACACATTTTTTGCCATGAATCCAATTCACATCGATATTTGAGGTACTTTAGTTCGGAGTGAAGTCCAATGTAATTATATGAGAGACTCAAAACTGGTAAATATCTGAATTAAATTAAATTGATTGATTCCTATAGAAAGTATCTTAAAACTAATGAGATCCGTTTGTGAATTATTTCATGTACTTTATTTCTATTTCTATTTTCCCCTGTTTACTTACATAGGTGCATGTTAAGAACTTAATAACTTTAAGATATTTTCTTTTCTAAGTTAGAGATCTAAAAAATTGAAGAATATTCAAAATTTCTTATATGCACTGGTTCTTCAGATATCACTAGTAGAAAACACACACAGATTTACTTATTTATTTTGGGGGTCAGGATCTCAGTATTTCATTTCTTATCATTATGGGAATGAATATTTCAGCAAGGCATTGGTAGTGTTTCCAAAGAGAAAAGACAAGATCGTATTGATTGAGATTACTTATTTCTTCGAAAAGCAACAAAAGCGAGAAAAATTTGACCATGGAGCATATAAAAATATAAAAATCAAGCTTGAAGTATAGTTTAAAATAACTTTTTGATATGTTTAAGTTATACAACATGCTGTTTGAATATGTGTGTACCCTGAAAAATGATCCTGTTATACTAATTGACATATCTGTCCTCTCATTTAATCATAATATTTGCCTTTCTATTTTTTTATGATAAACACAAGTAAGATTAATCCCTTCAGCCAACTTCAAATGCACAGAGCAGAATTGTGATATCTATCACTACACTTGACATCAGACCTCAAGAATTTATTCATTTTTTGAAGTCTCGTTGGACGTCCATATTTTCCTGAGAGTAGTTCAGTTTGGAAGAATCAATAATATACACGTGTAAGATATAAACAAAAAATCAGACAGAGTTCTAAGGTCGAGATGTATATAAGTATGGGGTTGTTCACTGGATTTATTCATGAATTGATAACTCCTCAAAGTTCTGTGACACACGCTAACTTCGTGAGCAAGGGTCAGCTGGAATAGCATAAATATACCAAAGCAAGCACAGCAAAACAAAGATAATTAAACATAGTGAACAATTTGAGCTATGATTCTACCTATTTCTCTATGTGCCCATAGAGTGGTCAGTTTTATTCCTCTTACATATTTGAACTACACTTTAATTATAATTAAAAGAACAAAAGCAAGAATAATTTTACCATGAAGAATAGAAGAAATAAAAAAATTAAGCTTGAAGACTTTAGAGAGGAGACGCAAATATAGCAAGTCCTATTTTGAAATAAAGCAAATGAAAGAATATCATTATCATTAAAACAAGTGATATAAGAACTAAATAAAATATGGGAATATATTACTAACCCAAGGGGAAAATTTAAAAATAAAAATAAGCTATAGTACTCAAAATTTAAAAAGTGGAATAACTAAGTCATCCTGGAGTCAAACTGACAAAAGGGAAGCTTAAGGCAGGAGTATATATTGTAAAAACAGCTCTTGATCCTTTTAAACCTACCCAATAATATTTTTCTAAAATTCAATAATATAAAATACATTAGGTACATTTATAGACAATAGTTAAAACTAGAATCTTCAAGTCAAATGCGTTTGCAGTCTTAGTTCTATTTCAATATTAAGTTTTCATTCTGTAGTTCTAGAAATTCTAAAACTGTAGTTTTGAACTTTTTTTATAAACTTGAGCGAAATAGTAAATACTTTTGGTTGCTATTGGTTTATGTAATATTATATGTATAAAATGCTGTGTTCACATTTAAAGTCAGTAGACATTTAGACCATTTAATTTTTATCACTTTTATTATTACACATACATTTGTTTAGAGATAAGATTCCAACTAAAAGCAAGCTGTGTGAGGGGCAGATGCAATCTTAGGACAATACTATCACCTGTGAAATCTAGTGTAATTACTTAAAATACGTTACAGTTATCTTTGGTCATTATTGTTTCTTCGGTAATTATTTAATTTTGGGGTGTACAAGAGGACTCATGCCTCATGGTTAGGCGATCTCTGATGTAGGAAGTTTATAGGTAGAAAATTTTCAACGCTCACGGTGGAGGATGAGACCAGCAGTATGTCCCGACTGGGACAACAGAACCATAACTTATAAAACTTCTGAAAGGATAAAGTATACATTCGTGATACAGGAAGACAAATATCATTTGCATTTCTTCCTCCTTGTCTCTGAATTCCTGATCCTCTCCTTCCCTTGCTGTTTCTGAGTATGGTTATGTTAATAGTAGAATGACGGTAAAGGTTAAAGATGGGTTTCAGTGAATTCTGAGCAGTCACTCCAAATATATTTGGAGTCATGATTTTATGCAGCCCTTGTCTTATCGCAGGTTCTTGGTCATCCCGTCCATCAGTAGCGGTGAGGTAGAGACAGACCCTCCAAATGACAGGGGGATTTTTTTGTTTTTAGAAAGTCAGGTGGATAAAAGAGAGATACGCTGATTTCCACTTACAGCAGATGCTCTTGAATTAAGTCGCAGCCTATGATCTGATAAGCACCACATCAAGTGCTCACATACTAAGCTGCAGTGCCTTACAAGTTTTAGGAAGGAACATATGCGCTACGGCCTGCTGGACATTGTCCTTGAATTAATGATGATAACAAAACCGGAATAAGAGTACTGTGCCCCGCTTTGGACTCATCCATCCTTTGCGTGTAAACGATGCAGTTCTTAAAATACATCAGGAAATAGAAGGTAGCAGAGTAACAACACAGGCCACGCAGACACCGAATCGCCACGGAATTCTACAGAATCTATATGGGGAATGTTGAAATTTCTTTGGGCTTTGATTTAAATAAAGAGATGTTATCATAGCATAAAGGCATCATGAAGGAAACCAAATAAAGACTAATATAGAAAGAAAAGCTAAAACATTAACAAAAGAACCGTGGAGACTCAACTCTCTCATAATTTTTCTCTATATTCAATAAACAACAAACAAAAATCTCACCAGTGATGCTCTATTGATTGGCTACTGTAACATTTTTAAGAAAAAAGAAAAGGGCCACAAAAGACAAGATCATTTCTAATATGGGCAAAATAATGATATGATCCTACTAGGTGCCAAAAGAGTGTTTGGAGGTTCGATGTAACTACCTCCCATAATTAAAAACGTGGGATATTGGAATCAATATTGGAGAGGAGTATGGGCCACATATGGATTCACGCCACAAGAGAGACAACTTCGTTTATTAGAAGGGAGAAGAACTATAGTCAACTAGCGAATGTTTAATATTGACAGGATGTTTTGCAGAGCATGAAATGTCAATAATATACAATAAAGGCCTGATAAACATGACAACACTTACATCCAAAACTTTCTTCAAAAATTATGCCACAACAAATCGTTTATGTCACTAAGATAATATTTCTAGGTGTGAGGCAATAAAGAATTATATTCCAAAGTATATCAAAACAATTTAAATATAAAATAAAAAGTAAGTTATACTACCAACAAACATAAGTAAATGTTAGTAGGTTAGTAAAAAGAAAAATAGAAAATACTCATATATATATATATATATATATATATATATATATATATATATATATATATATATTTCAGATAGATACCTATTAGATACAACCAATGAAATAGCAATTAGGTATAAAAAGTAATTTTTGAGAGAGAGTAGTGACTAGTAAAGTTAAAATATTAGCCAATGTTCAAATAACCTGTTCTTTTTTCCTAGATAAAATCTTTCTTATATACAAAAGCATTGTTACATATTGTAATAGCATACACACATGAACATGCATGCACACACACCTACACAGTAACCTTACAAGCAAACGCAATGAAGTGTATGTCTGAACCCCTGAAGCACGTACCTAACTAGAAAAGACTAATATATTGTTCTGTATTTAGGCAACCGAGCAGTTAAATTGAAGGCAGCCTGTCAAAATTACACATTAAAAACCCTAGTGGAGCATTATATATCTATAGTGTAAATTTATTCCGTTAGTTTCAAATATGAAAATTGACCCCTGTATTGAATACAATATTATCATATGAAGCGAGATGCAGAAATTTTGATATAGTAGAATAATAAAGACCAGGGGCAAGTTGGTGTTTACTCTTAGTGAACAAAAGAAAAAGTTTCAAATTATTGTTTAAATTTTTAATTCACACACACACACACACACACACACACACACACATACATATATGTTAAAGTGTTAGTAATATATTGAAATAATATGCAGGTACAGTTGGGTCATATGATCTAAGAATGTGAAATGTGATTTTATAAATTTTGTATTTTTTTTTACATTTTGGAAACAGCAACATGGGGGCACTGATTGAAATACATGCAAATATCACAATTATCATATTCAGTGAGTAGTACATTTCTTAAAATCAAATTCACGTGACATTGATATTTTACAATTCTACTACTTTTCTTTCTAATGTTTGTAGTGGTGCTCTATTTTTTTTTTTCTCTCCAATTAAGGAAAAACTTAACTTCCTAAATCCTTGACTTTCAGATGAAAGAGATAGATAAAATTACCACAAGGCCACATATATCACGGGTGGATTTGTGCAGATCGATGCTTTCTCTTTATCTCTCTATTTCTCCCCTTTTCTCTGTATATATTTATTGTATGCTATTATACAGTCTACAAAAATCACTTTGAATCTGAAAACTTTAATAACATAGCGATAAAAAGTTTACATCAGAAGATATCCATTATGCTCTTATGTCTTATAATTTATTATTTACTTTTGACCCCAATCTTTTATCTCAAAAGTATTCTTTTATGTTGGTATGTATCTGCGATACAAAATAATTACGTGAAACTTGAGGAACAGGTCCCTCGTGTCAAATCTGGCCATCTACATCTGTTTTACCGCCATTCCCCTCTCCCACTGTCTGAGGCCCCACTCCACATTCTTTCCCCCTCTCCATTGTTTCCAGAAATGACTCGAGTTTATCTTTCTTTATGGCAAAGTAGCGCTTTACTGTTTGCACATATTCTTCTCTCTATTCTGCTGTTAATTCCTAAAGGATTTAAAAAATATTAAACTCCCCAAAACTAAAGACTCAACGAGTAATGGGCCATTGAAATGAACAGGGTTTCCTACTTCGAATTCAGAGCTTGGCCTCGTAACCAACATTCAGTAGACACAGAACACCCTTTTTGATAACATTTCCAACTTTAGAGCAGCAGCCCAAAATGGCAACCGAGTCAACGCCTCTCACACAGATGCACAGCTAGGGTGAGGCGAGTGAAGGCTATGATTTATGCCCCTTAAATTGGCATCTTTAAAGTTGCTAAGAAAAAAATCACTTTCTTTTTCTCTTTGAGGACCATCTGCGTATAATTTCAGCCAATGTAGCACATAAAAGAAGCAAAGTATTGATCAAGAGGTTGTTTAGATTCAAAGCCTCTGAGGATGAATATAGCCTATATTTCTAATATTTTTATTAAGACACAGCATTTGTATTAATAATAGAGTAGACAATACTTTCTATCCCCATACACTCCGATTATGATCCAACAAAATGTGCACTGAGAGAATCAGGTTAGCAGAGTCTTTACCGTAGCAACTCCGAGTTCCACTGAGATCCCCACTGCTTATGTGTGGTATTTAATAGTTCTTTATAGATAAGTATTATCCCATTGTGTATAAATACCAGAATTTATGTGTCCATTGGCCTGTTTAGAGGTATTTTGATGTCTTCCACATTTTAGCTATTGTAAGTTGTGCTGCTATGAATATGGACACACATGTATCTGTGTTAAATGTTATTTTTAACTCTTTGGGCAAAATTCCCATTAGTATCACTGGATCAACAGGGATATTTATTTCCCATATTTTGAAGACTTCCATACTTCTTTCCATGGTGGTTCAAAAAGAGAGAAGGGAAGGATTTGTAACTTTACCATGACACAAATGTGCATAAAATACTCAAGATGACTGAAAACTTTATGTATTAAAATTATACATATCAATAAAAGGGGGAAAATAGATGTTTAGAGTTTTTTTCTAGCCTTTCTTCAGATCTCCTCTTTGTCAACTGTCTGTTCATGTTGGAGGAATAGACCATCTTGAGAAGCAGCTATGCCTCTACAGAATTTTTACATGGGAATAATTTATGATATTTTCTTTTCTCCAAGCTGTTGAGTCTTAACTATAATTCATGGAGGAGAGAAATAATCCGGATTCTGTTTATGCTTAAACTCTCTGAAAATAGCCTTCTAGCAATCCTGGTGCTCTGAAATGCATTAAAATAGTAGTGAGGTCAGGACTCAGTATCTGTTCATTATTTTGGAAGAAGTTACCTTGTTATCATTGCAAACTAAAGAAATGACTCACATACATTATCCTAACTAGCAATTACCCTACCTGGCGACTGTGCAGCCTAAAAGGCTGATTTATGAGATGATCATTAATGTTTAATTGTCAGAGAGAGCCAATTATATTTGCTGTGGGGAAATTTTGTGATGCATCCTGAGTGTCCTTCCCTTTGCATTGTCAAACCATCGCACCGTGGCATCTGTCACTAAGATTTTAGCATGTACGAAAATGTCAAAAGACAATATTCAGCTGTTTAGATTTTACTGTTCTGTAATTATTCCTCCAAACACTCAGGAGAGAAGACAGAGGCAAGAACAAACCTTCTGCTTCAAATTCACACCTGCAAAATGGTACCTCTCTTTAGACTAAAGCCTTTCCTTTTGAGAATTAGATAAAAAATGTTAATTGAATTTGATCAAGTTATTTTTTGAGAGAAAAAAATAATTTAGATGTTATTTCCTATTGGTGTTTTTTAAAATTTACGGGCGTGTGGTTTAGCAGTAAAAAATATGAATTCAAAATAAAATCAGATACTTTGCTACATTTTACCTAATGGGGGAGGGGCATAGCAATTAGCCCCCAGAAGCCCAGATTTCTAATCCTCAGACCATGGATGCGACAGGCAGCTTCTGGTATGGTTACCAATGATGCATTTCATCACTATTCATGCTATTAAGCTGACTTGACCTTTTCACTTACACCTAATCAATAGAATAGAACAGAAACATGTAGGATGTCATATCTGAGTTTTTTCTAATACATTAACTCCTGTTTTCTGTCTATAAAAGTAAACTACTATACTGAGAATTGTGAATCTTTGTATAACATAAGTTCCACGAACTTTATGACCTGAGTGACTTTTTTTCACATGGTTGTTTTTACAGTTATTCTGAGGGTAACAACATATGGAAAGGAAACGCACTTCCCTACAATTGTTGGAGAATTTTTAGCACCCTTATGCCATCCATACGTTTTAGAACAAGGAAACAAGGTTCAGCATAACCTTATAGGGTCTTATTTTACTTTATTTATTTAGTGATCTTAATTGTTATTTATCTGTGACACTGGGGCTAAAAGAGAGTCAAAATTCATTCTTGTCTTTCAAAAAAAAAACATACTTGAATTATGGCCACTATCAGTGCCCAGAAGATCCCATACTTATAATGGTTCAATTTATAATTTTTATGATGGTGTAAAAGAGGTATGCATTTAATAGAAATTATGTGTTGAATTTTAATTTTGGACTTCTCCTGGTTCACCACTTGACCACAAAGGCTGTACACATAATACAGTTGAGTGGTCCATCCTATGCTTCAAAGTTGTGAAGTTTGGGAGTTTTAGAATATTAAACACATTTTTGTCTTACAAGGGCTTATTGATCTGTTTTTCAATGCTATCATGAAATAGCTGAGTTTGGTTCTCAGTAAAGAAAAGAGATGTATTTAACTCATAATTTTGGAAATTGAATGTCTAAGACCTGGTGCACCCATTCTCTTGGCACTTAGTAGGAGCGTACGCAGGGGACAAAGATCACATGACAAATAGGAAGCCACAGAATGACATGTCAGATTCATTCATTTATATATTTCTCCTATGAATTATTTCATTGTCCGATAAAATCAATATCAATCCCTTGGAGGACAGCACTTTCGGTGACCTAATTATTTTCTGCTGTCCATGGCTTTTCTGTTGTCCACACAATTTCCCAATATCACCACACAGTACACCAAACATGCAACGCATGTAACTCTCTAAGAAAATAAACAAATACACGATAAAGTATAAGACACATGGACATCCTCAATAGATGACTTGACCTTTGGATGTATCCCAATCTTAATTCTAGAAGCATATATGCATCTATGGAGAAATGCTGGCTTTGCCTAAAGGTTACAAATAAACTTGCCTTTGCATCAGAATGAGCCTTTTTAAAGATACATTTGCTTCCTGTTTAAAAATTAGCAGGGAAAATGAAGAAATTAAAGGATACATGAAATTCAGTATCATTTCTAAGCCTTTCTGTCCTCTGGCCCACTTCAGTGGACACTTTCTCCACTTCTCCACCAGCCAAGAGCTACTGTGACCAAGTTGACTGCTCAGAGAACACGCATGGAACACACTGGGTCCTGATTCCAGTTGACTAAAGAATCCTCAGAGAAGAGCAGCTTGTGAGCCTCATGAGTCAGCAATCTGATTTGAGTCCTTTCTGTTTTTTCTATATTTAAAAATAATTACTTTCTGAATAATATACTAATTGCCTGTGACTACTGAGGGCAATTAGAATCTATGTGAAATACGTAATGAAAGCTAATCCGGGAATGCAAAGCTTTGTCTTCTCATTCTTCTCATCCCAACAATGCTCTCCCTTTTTCCAGCCTCAATCATGTATGTGAGTATTTTATGGTCTAGGTAAGACTAAGAAAGCAAGCCACAGAATCTACCCATTCCTTGATGCTTATCAAGATAAGCAGAAAGTCACATTAATCCAAAGAGCAGAAATACAGGCCTAGGATAATTTTACTGGAGAAACACTAGAAGAAATATTATAGTTTAATGTAACCCTAAACTCTGCTATTCATAATAAATTAAACTACTAAGACAAATTCTAGTAAGAGAATCAGAATTTTGCATCAATACCTTTAGAAACTTCCTAACAAAATACAACAGTAGGGTTCCTGAAAGTATAGAGCTTGTTTATAAGAATCCAGATTTAAAAAAAAAAATTGTTACAGAGAATTAAAGAAGCAAATGGCCCAACGTTTTCCATTCCAGCATTGCTACAATGTGTAATTACACATTTATAATTAGTGTATTTGAGAAGCAATATGTAAAAAACACACCAAAAATTGTTCTGGGAACCATTCCAAACTTTTTTTTTTTTTTCTGTACGTTCTTCCTTTCAATTCATATGCACAGCAGAGAACAGTAAAGCTTCATAATTCCTCCAGAGGAAACAAAGATTTCTCCATAATTGGTCTCAGCTTGAACTTTCTAAATGCTTAATTTGGCCCAATGGTGCCTCCATATATATATGACAAGCAGAATTAAATAATGCTAGGAATATGGACTTTAAATGTAGCATCGTCATCCAAAATCCAACTCTTTGAAGAAATTCTTTTCATAATAATGTACTTCCCAGTTGTTCCATAGTCAGGAAGTTCAACCACTTGTGAGATAAGTCTGTAATTCTTAGGTTGACTTCAAGAATCTTTCTCTGTAAAGTTTATTCCAATTGCTTAAAAAAATTCTCACCTTAATCTATCAGCTGTCCAAACATCTAAAATTTGCTCTCTTCTGCCATTGATAAGGCACATTTAACCTCATTAATCATCTTTCAAAAGTAGTTTTTAGATCTTTCTTTTAACTGAGCATGTTCCTAGAATCATGCTCAAATTTTCAATCTGGGCTCTGACTATGAAACTATCTCAGTGGTTTTCTTGTTTGTATTGATATCATTCTTCATTCACTTAGCATGTCCTATGATCTCCATTCACTAAACTTTGATGTAAAAATCTCAATTTCTCTCCATGCCCCAAACTTACATGCATCTTCCATCTGTATTGTGGCAATGAGATCTCCATTGTCCCTTTTGACTATATTTAACTTGATGTTAAATACTCTTTAAAGTCAAAGTAACTCTACTAAAATTGAGAAAAGAATTAAATAAGATGTTTTTCTTTTCTATTGTTTTCCCACTGTTTTTTTATTGTCTTAAAAACGCAGTCCTTCCATTAGTGTTGCCTACAGGGCTCTGGTCAACACCTATTTCTCCAACAATGTCCTCGCCAACACCTTCACATGCTCTTAAGGAGCAAACCGCCCAAGTGCTGGTAATCCTACAACCACTAGCCTCTCCTTCTGGGTCTGTGTCACCTATTCTTTTTGACTTATTTTTATTTATTCTGTATCTCATGTATAAAATCCCTCACAATTTTAGATGAACTGTATCTTAATACTGCTCATGATCTAGAAGTTGGTGTGTGGTGGAGAACCTACAAATTGCCTCTGGATATGCTGGATGTGGGACACTAGCTGTGTAACTTTTCTCCATTGGACTTTCATTTTTATGCCACGATAAAAAATTTAGAATAATAACTTATGCTCACTTTATAGCTTTGTTGAGGATAATTGAAATGTAAAAATAATCACTGGAATTTCTATGTGTTACACAATTAAGAGTCACTTCTTCTAAGATGATGAAGACTAAGCAAATTTATTTTAGTAGTTCCCTTCTAACTCTTTCAACATTTTCTGCCTTATTTTTCTGTATTGGAGTTAAATTAAAGTAGCCTAAGGAGTACTTTATTAGTCCTTCAGAAGCAACTACAGTGTATATTCTTATTACATCAAATGTATTTACATTTTGAAATGTATCAGTGGGGACTTTCCTACAAAACAAATCATGAGGACGCAATATTGGAAATTTGAATGAGATCTAAGAATTTTCAAGGGCCTGTGGTGACTTTCAATAACATTTCTTTTTATGAGCAGTAAATTACATACAAGCTAAGAGAAATAAGTTATTGTAGAAAGGAATATATTATGTTTTCTTCTCCCTTAGAACCAGTCCACACATATTATAAATAGAGAATATCAAAGAATTTCACTTATTTCTGGAAAAAAAATGGTACTATATATTACAGGAGAAAAGTCTGAACTAAAGAAATAGTGAAAGTACGAGTAAACTCATGACGATAAAATACACATGATTGCACTAAACACAAATTTCAGTTCCACTTGCATGCTACTTCAATATAATGGTAGAAAATGCTTTCAGAAACTGTAATAACAAAATTAACAATTTCTTAAGTGAACAACAAATAATTCCACAAAAGTAGTTGTTGGTTAATCTGAATACATAAAATGTGTATTTTAAATATACAGACACCAATGAAAAATGAAATTAAGATACACAGTGAAGGAAGATACCATATAAAAATAACAAAACACAACTTACTGCCTACTAAACCAGTAAGAAATAAATATCGCCCTGTATAAATAAGAAATTTAACAGGTATTTTGTAAATAAATGGCCACTCTTAAAAACATAAAATAAAAATTATGAACGGAAAGAAAAAAATAAAAATGTTTTCATTCTCCTTCGATATAAGGAAATGTAAATTAAAACCCAAATGAGCAAGTCACTCACACCCACAAAATGCCTTATATGATAATTGTGTGTTTGTGTTTTTTTTTTTAACAGTGAGAAGCACTGAATCAGCCATTTGTGTAAAGCTTTATAGAATTTTCAAACGTACTTACAATTTTTTTCTGACTACACCATTTTCTATCTGCCCACACATGCATGGACTGTGACTTTCTGAAACTATAAGCTAAAATAAACTTTTCCTCCCCTGATTTGTGGATGTCAGGTCTTGAGTCACAGCAGTATAAAGTAACTGAGGTAATCTCATATGGTCCATTTATAGACACCTGGCAAAGTTGGAAGCATATGGTGGAGGTTTTGTTGGAGAAAAGTTCTTCACAGCTAGCTAAGTAAATCACTTGAAGGAGGAAGGAATGATTGTCTTGAGACAAAGGTAAGGCTGGAGGTCTCCCCGGAATAAATGTAGCAGTGTTTGTTCTTCCTTTCTTCGCTTAGTTTGGCTGCCAGTTGGGTTTCTCATACCCAGGGTGTGTGCCATTCCCCTCACTTTCTGACCGTCAAGTCAATAAATCACATCTAAATTCTCTACCCTGGGAATACTCCAATCTCAACAGGTTGACAATCCCTCCATGTTAACCCAAATATTTGCCTTCCATTCAGGCCTCATTTCTAGATAAGACATGATTCCACAGGCATCTTACAACATCCACATCCATGAGGTTTTAGGGGGACACCCTAGATCCAACCCACAACACTTGGCAAGTCAACTTCACATGCCAGCCTCCTTCAACCTTCTTCTTTGCTCTTGCTAAGCATGGCGACTGCATCCCTCATGTTCTTGGGATTTGTAAGACAAAATGGTTTTGTGTCCTTTTCACTTTCCAATTTTTAAATATTTATCATGGTATGTTTTCACTATTGTTTGCCTCTTTAGTATAGTTTCCAAATGAATGTTGCATGGCACCTGTCGTAATCATAAAATACATTGTCTTCACTGATACAAATTGTGCCTCTTATTTGTTCTGTGTACTACTAATTCTAATTTACCTGATAGGACTTTTGTGACTAAGTTTTCTTTTTCTTTCTTTCTTTCTTTCTTTCTTTTTTTTGGTTCCTCTTTGCTTGATTTAGTTTTGATCCTGAATCCCTTGGGAAAAAAAGAATATAATAAAAGCTGACATTTTCATCTTACCTAATGCCATTCATTTTGTAATATATGTCTTTAAGCTACTCATTTTACTCATTTTCATTGTGAGAACTCATACTGATGACAGTCTTCATGACAGATTGTCATGTTTTTATTTTATTTCCTTTATTTTGTATATTGAATATAATTTTCACTGTCATCTTCTACTATAAATATGTTTGATGTACATATATTACTCAAGATATATATGTATGTATTTATATAAGAATTTTGATGAAAGTAAACCATAATAGATTCACATTTCCTAAAATCTACAGTGTATCAAAATATTTCAGAATGACTTATCAGAAAGTAGAATTTTATAATATAGTTTCCTTTCTCTTCACTCAATGTCTGAATGGGAAAATAAAGCCTAGGCAATTTAAACAGCTAACGGCTGTTTCATAATAGAACTTTTTTCCAGAATATATTCAATTTTAGCAACAATCTAATGATTTCTAAAAATATTTTTGTCTTGTCTTTATCAATCCAGCAGAAATGGATTGATAGATTTAGATTATTATATTTCAAAGAATTTGTCACAATAAATGTAGGTATTGTTTCCCACTCCTTCACCTGGATTAAGGTATCTTTGAGTTCATTTAATAGCATATGCACATTTTTCTCTGTTGATTGGGAAATTTATATTCTATTGGACTTTAATGGTAACTTTCACTTAACATTTTTCATACTTTTCAGTAGAGATATTTTTTCTATACTGGATCACTTTCATTTTCTCCCACATATCTCTTACTTGATTAAACAATTTTGCTTTTCTTATCCTGCATATTTTTCTGTATATAGATGAATTTTAGTCTATAAAAGTAACTGAACTTCGACTCCATGTAAACTAATTACTCTATTATCTTAATTTGTTGTCAGAGTTTTTTATTTTAAAAATCGCTTTCATTCTCTCTTATTTGATACGGATATTTCATGGTAATCCTTTATCTTTCTATAGCACTGTTTATTTAATAAATTTATAATTTTTCTGGTAACAAAATAAAAATAAGATAACACTATTAAAGCTTTTGATAGACTACCCATATATTTAGGAAATGTTTTCCCTGATGCATTATAATTATTCACAATCTTTTAATAAGGATTCTTAAAATCTAATGAATAACATTCTCTCTCTCTGCATGGACCGATAACTCTCAAAACTTTGTCTGACCATTTGTAATATGTGTTCTATTATCTTTTACTTGAATTCATAGAACATTTCATCTATATAACTATATGGGTTAACTCACATATTTAAAGATTCACACAAACTCATATTGTACATATTCAAATTTAATGTGAATTATAAATGAAGATTTTTTCAAAAGCCACATATTTTGCATATATTAATGTTAAGTACACTGTAGCCTGTGTATTTACTGTTCAGTTGTTTTCTCATTGCTTAACAGAAATAAGAGGCTGAGGAGGTGGCAGGGAGAGAGGGACCATTGAGGCTAAACAACGGGTAATCAGTCAGAGTGACGCATGACTTACAAGTTCTGTTGTGCTATTCCAAAATAATGTGACTGTCGATAACAAAAATATACTTTATATTTCAAAAATGTATAAGAATTTTTAATTTTTTCATCATAAAGACAAACGTTGGAGTGACAGGCATGTTTAAATGAATTCAAACATCGCACAACATAGAAATGTATGGAAATATTACCAAGTACTCCATTAATATGTAGAATTTTATGTAGGAATTTAAAAAAAGAAGTTTTATTTAAATGCTGCATGAACTTTTGAATGACTGTTTGGAAGGACGTATACCATGAGGTACACGTCCGGTGGTAACTGGTTTAGAAGGAAGGTATCTGGTCAGATATTAAGAAATGGTCACATTGTTTTCTCAAAGTGGTGCACCATTTCATAGGCCTTCCTGCTTGCAGTGATAAAAGCGTCAGTTGGCCTACAGCCTTATGAATAGATTGAAGTGTCAAGCTTTTTTAATTTAAACTTTTTATATGTGCATAACAGTGTCCTGTAGGTGCACTAATCTGGGTACTTTAGTACTAATGAGGAGCATTTCCCACAGGGCTTAGCTGTGCTTCTTTTTGAAAACATGACTATTTAAACATTCAGCCCGTTTACAAAGTGACTTTTTAACTTTCTTGTCATTAAAAAGTTTTTTCATATACTTTGGATGAAAGTTTTTTACGTATGTGATTTGAAGATGCTATCTATAGCCTATATTATTTGTCTAATATTTTCTTTCAATACATTTTTAATTTTGATGAAGACATTAGTATACTTTTAATTCACTTTTGTGGCTGTTATTACACATAAAACTTTTGCCAAGTGTAAGACCCTTGGTTGAATCCCCAGTACAACAGAAAACAAACTGTCCAAAAAATATTAGGAAAAATTCTGTGTGTAACACAACATTTTTTTCTTTTAATTTTATGCTTTATTTAGAAAGTAAAATAGTTTTAGTCTCATTTTTAAATGCTTACATTTGCTATTTTTACCCTTAAGTGTAGTACAAATAATTAATTCAAGTTCATGTTTTCACATATAAATGTCAATGTGGCCTAACATCGCTTTTGAAAAGATAAATCCTTCTCCATTAAATTGCCGGCACATCTTTGTTAAAAAGCAAATGGTCTTATTTGTTTAGGTCATTTTCTAGGCTATGTTGTATGTTTGTTGATATATTTACTTCTATCCTTATGCTAACATCACAGTGTCTCTGCAATTTTCAAAAAAGGATTTGATGCAAAGTTGTCTACCTTCTTGTATCACAGACTTTAAATACAGTCTTCATTTCATCAAGCAAAATTTTATAAATTTGTCTTCAGGATATATATTACTTTCCTAGAAAAGGATCTGCTTCACTGCGATTTTTCACACATTTCTACCTAAAACTCTAATATAAATTGTATGTTCTTTGCCAAATTTGACTGTAGCCAGATTTTCCTACATAACTCTAATTATATCTGTTTTCTTTCTTTGATTTTTTGAATGACTAAAGTTTTATTTTTTTCTATAGCACCCAATAATGTTGGCTACATTTATCATTTTGACAGTTTCTACTTATATATTTATTTACCACTAATTATTATTAATTATTTATACTTTCTTGAAAGAGTAAAGCAATAAGTTGCATAATATATTACATGCATTTATTATTCTATGAAAATTGTGACATTTGATTTTTTCATCTTGGGTAGAATTTTAGCATCATTCTAAACATTGACATACGTCTCAGATACAAACATGATTTATTCTGTGATTAAGAAGAAACCTTTGAGCTTTGTTTGTTTGTGGTTTGTATATTCTTTAAGTCTTTATGTCATATACAGGATGGAGTTACGTCAGGTTCATTTATGCTACAACTTCAGGTCCCAAAGGAGAGAAACAAGATATTAGGAAATTCAGTCACCACTGTGCATCCTGTATGTTTTAGCTTAGCTTGTCTTTGGTCCTCTAAGTCATAATAGAGTTTCCTTGTGGTAGATGTTTCGTTTTGTTTTTTAATTATATCTTTTCTTTCCTTTTTTGATACAGGATCTTGAAAATCAGTAAACTACTCAGTACTGAAATTACACTCATATACTGTAACATCTATATATCAGACTTGTGGGGTTTTCTGTCTTTTATATATCTGTTTTTTTAACCCTTTCCATTAAGGTGTCTTTTATGTTTATGTGAAATGTGATCAGTTTCTCTCTCTCTCTCTCTCTCTCTCTCTCTCTGTGTGTGTGTGTGTGTGTGTGTGTATGTGAGTGTGAGTGTTTCAGTGTGTTTGTGTGTCTGCACTACATATTAGACTTTTGTCTAAAGGGGCTTCCGAAAACATCCTCAATATCTTTGAGTGCTTTCTAAGCTTGAAATATTTCTGATAAACTATAGATGAAACTCTTCTACCTAGCACAGATTAGTTCAATCTTTTTCCTGGTTTTATATTATTTGATTCTTTCTCTACCTGTTTTACAAGATTTAGACATGAAAATGTGTTTGCAATTCTTCCTCAGTTTAAAAGGTGCTAGTTGTTATTGTATTCTGAATGTTGATTTGTATGCAATTAACTTATTTTGAGCAGTTCTTTAATGTACTTGTTATTTTTAATTTTTATGAAATATTTGAAATACTCATAAATAGATTTTCTTAGAAAAGTTTGACTAAGAAAGAAAAACAGTGAAGTTATCTAGAATTTTTCACAAAATCTGATGTTGTCTTATTTGTTATGTCATCTATGTAATCTCAGTTATGTAGGAAATATTAATAATCTTTTATGTTGATATTATTGATAAGCAGTGTATTTTGTTGTTAATTTAACTCAGTTTCTTTTTACTGTAGTTACCAAATATTTGCAATAAATACACGCATAGATTTATCTAGATCTAGACTTTAATAGAAAGGGAAGAAATAATTATAAAAATAAAAGAGGTGACAGAGTAGTGTCACTCACTGACAGAGTATTTGCCAACAATACCAATGATATTTAGAACTCTCTGTATTCAACACTTTGCATTGCAAAACAATTAACATCGAGAATAAGGTAGGCACGCAGACATGTATGCATAATTTCAAGTAACGGGAGGCTGAGCTTGGAGAGGCACTTGAACCCTGGATTTTGAAACCAGCCCATGCAACAGAAGAAGACATATTTTTGAGTAAACATAAAAATACAAATAAACATATTTAAATGTTTTGTATCAGTTAATTATTCTTTGAAATTTTAGTAAAAGATAGTGGTGGATTCATCTGGTCTTGGGCTATTCCAAGTTTATAAATTTTTATTACTATCTCAAATGTATTTCCTGTTATTGGTCTTTTAGTGTTTTTTATATTATCTTTGATCGATTTTGGTAAATCATATATGTCTAAGTATTCAACATTCTGTAATGTAATAGACTATAAATCTTCAAAGGGCTTCACATCCTCTGACTTTCTATGGTGTGCATTATTATTTCACCATTTTAATTTCTAATTCTATTGATATAGAATTTTACTCCTATCTTTTGATATATTTGGCAAGAATTTATTGATCTTGATTTTATTTACTCTTGTAGAGAACAGTTGACAGAAAGATCTTTTGTATTTTTAATGTTAATTTCATAAGTATCCAATCTAACTTGCTTTTGGTTAGTGGGTTACAAGCCAGGGCCATCATATTAAGGTATACTCAGCCCTTTATATGTTTACTTTTCAACAACATGGTTGCAGTGTATTTTGACAGATAATTAAAATGATTGTATATCATAACAAGCCAACTAATTGCAGAAATGTAGGGATATATATATATATATATATATATATATATATATATATATATCTACATATCCAGAAATAAGGTTAAACTCACCTGATTTTATTAATAGAAGCAGAAAATGCTTTTGAAGAAAACTTCAATGTCTACTCCTTAAACAGAAAGACAAAAATAATTAAAGGAGAACCCTATTTCGAACTAACAAAAGTCATTTGTAACAAAGCAACATCATAGTAAAGGAGGAACTGCTGAAAAAATTTATTCTACAGCCAGGAACAGAACCATACTGCCCATATATTCTAGTCCTGTTTGGTACAGATCTCAAAAAAAAAATTATGATTTTCTTCCCATATAAGTGCTCAGCCATTGAGTGACACTCCAATCCCACTTACATTCAAAGTCAAATTTGTATGAATTGTATGAATTGATGCCTAGCAATAAAAAAATCTATGGTACATGCGCATAATCACTAAGCTATACAAGAACAACCAAAGATGTGAACTTCATCAGATGTAGTCAGTCCTAACCAGGCCTAAATCATGTGTAATTTATAAGGGAAACAGCGATATAACAAACCATCTTTGGCCAGTTAGGATGTCAGGTATTAAAGAGAAAGAGACAATTTCAGTTTTAGGTTTAGCGTTGGAAAGCATACGTGAAACAGCTCATGTTCTCCAAATCGGAGCCACTTTTAATTCTATTTTATCCATACAGTAGACCCTACCAGGATATGAAAAATGATTTCCACCTTGAAATGCACAAAAAGGGATTAAATACAACACACATCAAGGGATAAGAAATGAAGAAACCTAAGGTGAACTCACTGAACTCAAGGCAAAGCATGTCAAATACGTCTCCAGACTACTTGTACGGTGGATACCTAAAAGGAAATAGGTAGCAAGATAGTTCACCGAGGTTCGAATTTACCTGCAACTACAAGGGTATTCGACAATATTTTATTCCTGGAAAATTCCATAGAAATTGCTCAAAATCTGCCAGTAAAATTAATTATTAAACTTACTTTACAGTTGACAAAAATAAAGCTTTCCCTATTTCTTTGAAATGTGAATGACAGAAGGCAGAAGGACAACAGAGATTCAGCACAGAAGTCTGAGATTACGCATGTCAGCTGGCTGACTTAAGTTTTTGAAGCGTCGCATGTTGTGCAAAGCCCCAGGCTGCTGACCAAGTACTTGCTCTGTCCCATGTGACTTGAATTTGCTCTTTTGTCAAATGGCATCAATTCAATAAATTAAAGAACACAGATGGAGAGGCGCATCATGCCAGCAGTACACAATCCACTAAAGTAATTAAGCAATTACTTGCAGAAACACATTTCCTCCTCACATATAATAGCGTGTAGCATTATCAACATTTTTCTTACAGAGGATTAAGAGCATTAAGAAAATCAAGCATCATTAAAAGCCTTGCTATGAAATTACATAGTCAATTATTAAAGTTAAACCCATTTTTGATTTATCAACACCTTTTGTTCTTTTATTTAGTGAGGATCAGTTTAGTGAAGGGGGAAATGGAGAGAAAGAAGGAAGACAGACAACCAGAGAACCCGGTGTAGGCTTATCATGCCAAAGGGGATTAGAGGCAAGTTTCCAAAGGGTGCTATAAAAACCTTTCTTAGAGGCCTCTTCTCCATAAATTACCCAGCCACATAAACTGGGAGGAGAAAGAATGCAGAAAGAGATTCATCTGTGAAGCTTGCACTGGTACCTAAACTGCTCCTTAGTATTCTCTGAAGCTAGCCAGTGCTTCCGGCAGCCGAAGTCGACCTGTAACAACACACACACACACACACACACACACACACACACACACACACACACACCCCTACTTTGAAATGTTTCTGTATCACTTGAAAAGGAGCTTGAAGGTAAACAAAGGAAAATTGGTAACAGATACATAGCAGGACACAGAAATCTATCACTTACCTTTATTAGAACTAAGCATTTTTTTAACCTCCCCACCTCTAGAACTAAACATTTTTTAACACATAACAATTATAGATGTAAAACTATTTCTTATTTCTGTTTTTGTTTTGATCAGGGTGGTTAATTTCAAAGCAATCCTGAGAACAGTTTACTAGTTCACCTTTCCAACAAAATACCGATACGTTTCCCATCTAGGACCGACAAAAACCACACATGATGTAGTTGCAACATTTTATTAGCAAAAATTGGCAAACATGTGCTATGCCACTTAAATCGAGGTGGAGGGGTTGGGTGAAAAGATAATCAACTATAAAAATAGTTTGACCCTGATTTATTATATGATGTCAGAAAGTGAGGTTAGCCTTGTCTCGAGACAGGATTATTTAGAGAAAAAATAGCATATATAACTGGACAATATTGTTTTTAATATTAGTAACATATGATGAAATATAGAAAACATGAACAGTTATTAATACAATAGGATATCTATTCAGAAGTCACGTATTATTAACATGAGTTTGAATGGAAACTTCTTATTCATATCTTCTTCATGTTTCTGCTAGAATACTGAGAACAAATCATTGGAAAATATTAAGAATATGGAAAGAGAGAAAAAGAATGTTAGTGTTCTGAAACTTTCTCACAATGACTTGTGTTTCAAGTGATTGAAATTGTGTATTTTTACCTGTATTATATTTTATACTGCTAATTTAAATAAAGACATCACACGATTTTATATGTGTTGTGTCATGTCAATTTCTTCAGTAACATAATTAGTGTAATACTTCAATCAACAATCCTAAGCATTAGTCCACTAAGGGATACCAGCAGAATTAATGCTAAACTATACAACAAAGTGAGTATAATCTCTCTCTCTCTCTCTCTCTCTCTCTCATATATATATATATATATATATATATATATATATATATATGATAAATGACACAAAATAAGTGATCTTTTTATTTTATACCATTGAAATATTGATCTGCAAAATTCAAAGTTCAATCAGTGTTACTACTTATTTGATTTCTCACAATGAGTAGCCACATGACATGACATTTTATTAAAGTTCTTCCCATATTAATGCTATTTTATGCACACACAAAAACACACATACAGAATATTTTTTCACACGCGAAGGCCATCTACAGTGTTTAATCTTCCTTGAGACCGAATAGAAAAGGGTTTTGTATGTGGTGGGTGAAGGAATGGCATTTGAGAACTATTGAATTGAATCTTGAACACTTTAAGTTTATGGATTAAAATCAGACACAACTTTCACTGTCTGGAAATCTAACACTAGATTGCCTTTCAAAAGCGGTTTAAATATTGCTTTTTAAATAACTAGGAATTTTACAGATGTGACTACCTCAAAAGGTTGATGAATACAAAATTGTTATAGTGAATTGGATCGGGAACCACTTGGGTCAAAGGTCACTCAGCAGTTCTTATTAATTTCATCACACTTGAAGTCTAATCACCAGGAGTGAAATTTCAAATACATTGGTCATTTAGACAAGCTGCATGTTTATTCATTTGAGTAGCTTGAAAGAAGCATTAATCAACATGTGGATTTCAGCATTCTAAATCCTGAGTAGAGTTCCTCAAAATTAATGGCAAATAAATCCAAAAATGCTGTGAAATGCCACTATTTTACTTTCAATCTTTAAAAATGGTTTCCACAAATACAAGTTTCAGAAAAGAAATATTTTTATACTCACAAGCATCTACATATCTAATATACTAAATAAGGCTTTCAGATTTCTTATTAAAATAGTATTGACTTCTATAAACCTTGAAAAAACGATCAAAATGGCACCTAATGGCAGCCACAGAATGGAAGACAGTATCAATACTCAAAATCTAGGAAGGAAAAACAAAAGTGGAATCTATAATAAAGGTTTTATTTTCAGGAATCAGTAATAGGTAAGTGAAAAATTCTGAATAACAGTAATCACAGAAATATAAAGACTTAGATTAAGTCTAATTTCCAGCAATATTGATTATAGCTTGCACTCTCATAAGAAAAGGAGAATGTATATGTTAACTTGCCTGGAATCCGGGAATAACATATGTTAAACATGTTCCATGAAAGTTATATCGAATCATGGGCTTAATTTAGAGTTTCAAAGACCACGATAGAAACAACCAAAAAACTAAAAAGAAATCCAGATTATAGCAACAAGGTCCAGACAAACTCGCTGCAGTAAAAGGCAATGCTATCTTCTCTGTTTCTTGAAAGGGAAGCATCATCAAAACAATTCCTTTCTTATTCTTGTTGCAGACCCATTGTGGGCAGGGGAATCTAGCCTGCCTACCCTCACTACGCAGAACTACATGCAGAAACAGATGACAATGCAAATGAGGCCCAAGACCATGTGGGAGAAGGCCACCTAGAAAGGCTGTGCCATGGATAGCTGGCTCCAAGCCTCAAATGCCCACACCTTATTGGCCATTGTGAGTTGTATAGCCCTACCTGAGACTAACAAAGGCCATCCTACTGTACATCCAAGATCTGTGTGACAAGCATTTGGTAGTTAGTAACGTTGGCTGTTAGTCACAAATGTTCAGATACAAGCAGGATCAGATACAAGATCTATGAACCCAATAGCACATAAAGCTTAAGGTGGTTAAGAAGGTAATATAGCTACTCAGAGCTCTGAGACAAAAATGGAAAGACCAGATAAAATGGTCATAAGCATTTGGCTTTCAAATTTGTGACAAGAGCTGTCTGTTTCTTATTCAAGAGTAAACAGCTCTTCTGATTGAAAAAAAGATCAGTAAGGTGAGACTACTGTGTATGGATAAGGTCTTCTGGAATTTTTTTTATGAGGAATTTCTATGACTTGGAAGAGTTCTTGTGGTTCTGAGAGGAGTTTTCTTCCAAACATCACTGTTTATTTCCTGGTGAGTTTCTAAGCACCACTGGAAGCGTGCCACGTGCACAATCTAGATTCTTGGCTTGCCACATACATAATAGGAAAGAAGACCCCTCCCAGCCTACTACCAGAAGAGCTAGTTAGAAATTTGTGGTTTCTACCCTGGCAATAATAAGAGAACAATGTGGTAAGAGAGGTCACATATACTATACACATGCTCTAGAGGATTATAACCAACCATACCCTCCCTGGATACTGTTTTGAAATGATGTTGGGGACACGGTGGAAAAAATGTGAGATTTCAGTAGAGAAATTGTAGAAAATATTATTTGCTTTCACATAATTAATAATAATATTCTCTAACATTTACCGAGTACTTATGAAGATTCACAGCCCATTGAAAGGGATTTGCACATGTTTTCTAATGTAATTCTGTAATAGCCTCCCGATTTGGTAATAGCATCTACACGGGAAGGTCATGTAACATGGAAAGTGAAGCATTTTGACACAAAACCTACAATGAATGGCAGACCCGCCATGTAAAGCCAGGTAGGCTGTGTTCTTGGTTCACTTTAAGTGGATGTTTTACTCTTAGATGAGAGTTTGAATAAAGGAAATGTTATCGAGCTTAAGTCTGGGATTTGACTGCAAGACCTATGCGGTCCATGTAAAAGTATATAAAGTAATTTAATTTGATAATACTGAAGAAGTCAGGAGACAGTATGTGAAAGAAATAATAGAGTCAAATAGGAAAGGTGAGGAGGAGGTGGGAGGGTGAGAAGGAAAGGGATGGGAAGTTCCTGCAATATATTTGTGTACATAACTGTCAAGTTTAATTCACTATTGTGTATTGTAGATACACATGAATAAAAACACGAAAAATAAAATTGTAGTTTAGCTAAAAACATAGAGTAGAATTAAAGATTTCAGTCAGCTTTGCCTACCAATTCCTAACAAATATGTGAAGACTGAAATCCATGAGCGTTAAAATGTATGATTGAAGTTTTGATGTAGGACTTCGAAATGGAAGGTACTGTATTGCAACCCCTCAGGTGTTGCCGAAGGAAGGAGGTGGATACAGTGGGAGAATTTAGGTGGAGCACTTAAGCGCCTGGTGCCTTTCCCACATCTGGGCACACAGCTACATGGTTGCTATCTATAGGTGTGCATGCCCTTGCCATGCCGGGTGATTCTACAGGACAGTGTTCACAGGGCTGGCGTGGGGCCAGTGGCAGAAGGCAGAGAGAGAAAGGGAAGCGAGCTCATGTGAGAGCAAAAAACTGCAGTTACACAAGAAGTTGTGAGAGAAAACCGGGATCTGAGGAGTCGCAAGTGGTCATATAAAGTCTCTGTGAGTTGCAGTCTGTGCTTGGGTGGGCTTTCTGGTGATGGTACTTCCTTTGGAGTCACCCATAGGGCTCTAAGCGGCTCGTCACCCACCTTCTTGTAAATAGCCCATCACCCAGGATTCTGATACTCCAGTAAACTTGCTGGTTCCTTAAGATAATTACTCTGGCCTGTCTGCTATACTCTATCAGGAGTGAACAAAAGCATTGGTGTCTCCTCAGGAGAAGTAGTCACATGAGAAAAGGGGAGATCTCTTCAGCAGAAGTGAACAGTTATGAGAAAATAGCAGCATAAGAAAACAGCCTGCAAAAGCTGCCCACATGTTGGGCTTTAACTCCACGGACCTATAGCAGTGACATCCATGACTTGGCTAAAATCAAGAATTATTTACTTAAATTTGGAATAATAGTAAAAAGTACTCAATCTGCATAGCCAAAATTTGCAGGTAGCCTGATGCAACTTAATAAGCTCACTTATTTTCTCTCTAGCCAACATCGTGAGCAAAAAGTATTTGGGGACATAAATAAAACTTGTTACCTACTTTTCTGATAGGATTAATATCCAGAACATGTAAAGAACGTTAAAAATGTATAAACAAATAATAACCAAATTAACCAGACACTTCTAAAAGTAAAAACAAATAGGCAGGAGTGTGAAAAATGTTCAACATCTTTAGCAAATCAAAATCACATCGAGATTCCAAATAACTCCAGTCGAAATGGCCATCATCGTAAGAATTCAAAAGTAATGAATGCTGATGGGAATTCAGAAAAGAAGGAATACTTCTTCATGTCTGGCACAAACATCAAGTATTGTAAGATACTATGAAGGTAAGTATGAATTTTCCTCAAAAATGTTCTATTATTTGAATAAGGCACACACCTCCGTGGTATTTCCCCAAAATCATTAAAGTCAATATGCTACGGGGATACATGTGTACCCATGTTTGCGGTGGCGTGGTTCACCATAGCTAAACCGTGGGGACAGCCTGGAAGCACACCAGCACAATGACTTTCTAGTGATGGGGCACAATACCTGACAGACACATACAACCGAAGAAAGGAAAGGTTTGTTTGAGATCACAGTTTCAGACGGTTTCAGTCCATCCATGAGTGGCCTGTAATGGTGGAATAGCACGGTGGAGGACGAGCTAGAAAGAAATCGTTCACCGCACAGCAGACAGGAAGCTGGATGATGAGGAAGGCTGGAATTAGCACGTATCCATCCAGGTCAAGTCCCAGCGATCCAGCCCTTTCCCACTGGACCTCACCTCCTTCATGCACATGTAAATCCATGGTTAATCCACAACATCCCAATACATGAAGCTGTTTGCGGACATTCCATATTCAAACTGTAAAGCACATATTCCCACTTTCCCAGCAGACAATACTATTGTATTATTGTATTCAGGTCTTCTCAAATGAATGACATATTTGTATTTTTCAAATGCTCAACTAAAAAATAAATAAATTGTAACTATCCTGTTGGCTCTGCCTGCAACTATTCAAATAACCTACCTCCTTATTTAATATTCTACTATGAACTTCCGGTGGTTATGGATGCAAACGTTCTTCTCCTTTCCGGTTTTCCTATGCACTTTTTCCATTGGTTTCAAATAAATCCATCCTTACATATATCTGAACATGTGACGCTGACTTCCTCCCTGTTTCCTCTCCAATGCACACAAAATACCTTCTCTAACTGTCTTATTTAACAACATCTAATTTTAAATTTTTTGCAAGAATATTCTATGTCAAGTATTGTACTTTAATGTAGCCATAATACCCATGATCCCCCATTGCACTCTATTCCTTTTTAATTTATT
The DNA here is from genome assembly GCA_004027205.1 of Ctenodactylus gundi. NCBI lineage: Eukaryota > Metazoa > Chordata > Mammalia > Rodentia > Ctenodactylidae > Ctenodactylus > Ctenodactylus gundi. Next base: position 78,965 of record PVKB01001580.1, read on the forward strand.
TATGGCCCATGCAAGCTTCAGGGAGTTGAGTGTTTTGATGTCCTCTGTGCCCTCTCTGTCATGAACCTGATGCATCAGAGTGTACATAATCAATAAATATTTATTGCTTTAATAGATTAATCTGTGCCCTTCGGCCTTAAGAACTGCTGTATCTTAGCAGGCATCATTCAAATTTTTTTATAAACACAAAAATACAATTTAATTTTGTGTAGGTGGTGCGCTGGTTCAATATTCTGTATTAACTGGCAATATTAACTTATTTCTGAAGAGAAAAGAATTCCTTATTTCACATTATATCAGTAGTAAATTACCAGGAAAATGGTGAGAGGCAGGGAAAGACATGCTGTGCTTCTGTTCATGGTTTCTAGGCTAAAAACAGTTTCACTTTATTGTAAAAAGTGTAAATACCATTGTCCTTTCTTTGAAAATCAATTGGAATGATCAGAGTTAGACATGAGGCCTCAGAAACACTGGGGCGTAGGCAACCTGGAGATGATCTTTTCATTGCATGGAGACATTGGGTTTACGTCAGAGACACGCCGCCTCCTTTGGAGCTGTCCTCTTTTCATCACCTTTGGTTTCTGTCTTTCTCAGTCACTCTTTTCCCCAGTTTTAGAGCCGAGGTTCAGAAGTAGCATCCCACTTGCAAGTCTAAAATCATAGATTCAAGTAACCACAAGCACTCAGCACTCTAAGGGAGGAAGGGCGTGGCAGAGAACGGATACACGACATTCAGCAATTTCAAGATATAAGTGATAGAATATTTAAACTTTGATATTCTCAAGAGTCATTTCATTTTAGCAGGAAGCACAGCTTATAATCTGACACTTACACGGTAGTTCCAAGTGTGATGCTTTTGTTAATGCTAATTTCTTATTAACTATATTGCATCAAATGTTTTACTTTATTTTTTATTTTAACATGAAATTTCCGCATGACAAATGTAGGAAATCTTTTAAAAATTTTACACTAAATATAAAACATTGAATATTCAATCATGAAGTATTAATACATTCAAGACAGAGACTGAAAGCCTGGGACTTGCTTCTTTATTGAGAGAAAAAATAATATTTTCCTAGAGAGGTAAATTATCTTTTTCTTTTCCTTCTCCCCCTTGGTTTAGAAGAGGGTAGCTACTTCAGAAATGCTTTTTTCTTTCTTGTTTAAAGACATATTGCTAAGCAGTTAGGATTATGAAAGTAGTCATTCAACTTAGCATTAAACTTTTTAAAATTGCCATTTCTACACTCTTTTGCAACTTTTACTAAACCTTTTGGGAAATCGTTATGCCTGAAAGTTCTGATTTAATTTAAGTATGCATTGCAAAAAAAGAACAGTAAGCTTTCTTGCATTTTTCTCTAAAATTTTAATTTATCTCAGTGAAGTCTATGTGTTTACAAAAATAATTGTTTCCGGAACATGAGAAACAAACGTAGACTTTCTGTTACATAATAGTTTCTAAAGTTAAAGCGTTTTTTTTTTTTTTGTTAATCCTTTCCAAACTTAGAATTGCTGCATTTATGTTTGAATTTTGATCACAGACTGCATTTATTTGGTTTCGTAAATATTTCCTATGAATGTTTTAGTTACTCTCATTTTGTAAAATGTGGTACTAAAATGACAAGATTATAAGAAAAGAGATCAAATGTTTAAACAATGGCTTAATCACTACTTAGATTTTACACCAAATATTTTGCAAACATTGAGTGATGTAATAACCAGTCCTAGATTTTTTATGCAATTCTTCTCACTATGTTCACAGATTTAATCTGGTAGCTGGTCTGACCAATTTTCTTCATCTGGAAATAATATTTACTTTGAATAACAACCGGAAATACTGCAAAGTCCTCCAGGATCAAAGCTTCAGAGATCTGGGAATAGATTTGTCATTCATATGGTATTGTATTTTACCATAATTCTTTGAAATCATGTATCTATGAAGAGCAGTCATTATATTCCTTTTTGTTGATCAGTTTTCTGTTTCTACACTATGTTCTAACTCATGTCTATATTAAATCCCTTTATAATCAATCCCAGATTATCTGAGAAAGAGGCACACATTCATTTTAGGATGAATAATTAAGTCCCAGGGAGACATAGAGCACTCTTCAGAAATCTAATCTCTCCAAGCAGCCAACCATAGTTGAAGTCTCAGACACCTATGATTTTTAAGGAAGAAATGAAAAGAATTGTCCTGAGATGGGTGGGTGGAAATGAACTCCGAGTTGTGTAGTCCCTAGAGACTAGGCAGTCTAATGAGGTCATAAGTCCATATTCCTCAGCTCCACTGCAGAAAGGTGTAAGATAGGCTCCTTAAACTAAACTTAACTCCTAAGTCCATTCACCTGGCCCATGATAACAAAATGTCATTTTGTCTAACTGGTGATTTTGACTTACTGTGGCCACCAACTTCTCACGATTTTTCAATGATTCATCTAATATCAACCACAATGTGCTACTTGTCTTTTGAAAAAGACTTCAAATTTCATGCTTTCAGAGAAAGGTTTTTTTCTACTTTGTTTCCAAGAACATAGCACAAAAGAGTTGCTTGCAGAAAGGAAGGAGAAACTTGTTAAATATCTGAGTGATAAACTCAATGAGCAAATAAATGAATGAATAAATTGGTTACCTTTAATGCACCTAACTGAACTACACAACGAAAATATTATTTATGTAAAATAACATGCAATTCAATATCCTATAATGGATAATATTAATTTTTCATCAAGCAGAGAAAGGCTACAGAGGAATCTCCCTGGTACTATTGGGGACATAGACATTGACTATTAGTAGGGAATAAGCCAGAGTCTCCCAAAATCACATTTCTTTTTCCTTTGAGATGAGTTCTCCCATGGAAGATATCTTCATAATACCGATAAACTTGAATTCAAGGTTTGGTAAGCTGAGGGTTATTGGAAGGAGCATTGAGAAAGGGTATATAGCCTCTCTAGCTATCACCAGACACACAGCACAGCAATTATTTAATGCAATTTCCACTCCAGAGTTGCTCTCTGGGAAGCCACTCTCTATGTGTCATGCCTTTCTTGTCATAGGAGAGCTTATTCTGTAAGTGTGGACATAACCTAACAGATGTTGTGTTGAGTTTTAACTGTGGTATTTCCTCGGACTGATTTATGTGATTTCCCAAATATAGGAAGATCTGAAAGTAAAACAAAAATGATATGTATCTCTTTATTTTGTTTGAATGAAGCCCCATATCCCTTTCCAAACAATAATGACATTCCGCAATTTACTAGTAAATATTATTCCCATTCTTGCATAAGTTTCAACTTCTTTTTTTCATATTAGAGATCTCATCATTTAAAATATGGAACCTCTCTTCTAGATCCCAGGATGCTACCAGCAGGTGTCCTGGTAGCATCATTGAAGGACAGGTGCCGTGAAGACTTGCTTCCCCTTCTCATGCTACAGGTGCACTGATTTAGGAGGGAGGGTACTATCACAGGTGCATGCCAATAGCACAGCTGTAACTGCTACACCAACACAATGCACCCTGCTTTGCTTGTTTGTAGAATGACTCAGCAAAAATGATCAGCTGTCTGTAAAGATTCTTAACCCTTTCTGTTATAAATAATTATCTTTTTGAAAGAATTACCAGATCAGAGACTGTATTCATTTGTTCCCAAACCCCTCCAGTCTATGCACAGCGGTGTGATTGGCTGTTGCTTGCAGGAAAGAAACAATAAGAGATGATTTCCACCTTTTAGCTATTGTTATTTATCTTGCTAAAACCATGGGTATACCTGTATGTCTGTTTTGTGATGTTTTTAACTGTTTGGAAAAATTCCCAAAAGTGCTATCATTGGATCAAAAGGAATATATATTTCCAAGCTTTTAAGAAACTTCCGTAGTGTTTTCCACAGTGGTTGAACCAACTTAGGCTCCCACCCTAAGTATAAGAGGATCCCTTTTTCCCCACAGGGTGGCCAGCACTGCTTTCTGTTTGAGTTCTTGGTACACACCTCAACAGAACAGTGGATGCATAAATTGCGGTACATGTACTCATCTGTAAAAACACATAGATTTGAGGCCTTTGTAGATAAATGGATGGAACTCAAAACCATTATGCTCAACGAAGTGATTCAAATGCATAAGGTTACTTGCCACACAGCAGGAGATTAGAGGGTAGTCCAGAGCAATTCCTATTAGATCAGTAACAGCATTGAAGTCCTGGAACCTAAAAGGGGCCGCTGACTGGAGGAGGAGTTTCACTTAGTGCTCACTTCCTACTCAGTGCTCATCTGTCCTAGCATCAAGCCAAAACAGTATTGAGTCTGGCCAGCGTAGAGCACTTCTGTATAGTTAGTAAACTTATATTGTGTTGCGGTATTTTTAAATAAATAAAGAGATTAAAATGATTTCAGCTGCTCTTGTGACAAAAATATGAAAAATGAGATGTCAATCTGCTATGTAAAGTAAGTTTTGCTGTTTATGAATCATGAAATTATAAACAATAAAATGCATCAAAAGATGGGTTTTATAAGCAGTGTAAATAATTAAATGCATCAAACAATAAAATACGAAAGCATTTAGTAAACTTTTAGTGTATTGAACATTGGCATCCCTTTATAGGCACTTTTAAGATGTATGTAAATCACACACAGAACACGGGTTAATACCTTCCTTTGGGGAAGAGAAGCTGAGACTTGATGTATGTTGGTGATAGAATCTACATTCGATTATATTCCATATTTTGATAACAAAAATGAAACATGGCAAAGGCAAGGCCTCCATTTTATCTTGGCTAAAAAATATTTTATTAAGCATACATGCAAATAAAAGAAAATTTCAATAAAGAGAGAATATAAAGTTAATATAGAAATTAACAGGTTTTTAATACTCAAAATCAGCCAGTTAGAAAATGTAAAGGGAAGTCAATCTCTTTTAATATATTAAAGAGTGCTATTAATAGATAAGTAAAAAGCTACATTTAAAAAAGTTTGAAGCTGTCAAAAAGTATACCAAAGTAGACTTCAGCAATTAAAGAGAAATCTCATGTTGTTGAAAAGACTCATTCAACATAACAAAGGTGTCAACTCCCTTTGTTTGATTTTATACACATTTAGCAAATTCATCATGTAAACACAGAGGAGATTATGTTTGTAAAATTAAGCTAGATATGTTGGTAGAAAGCATAGAGGTATATAAAGTTGGATAAAAACAGAGAAAGATGCAGAAATACTCAGAACTATTGGGCAATTCATAAAGCATGAAGAAATAGAATCTCTGCAAATGAATAAAAAAGAGAAACAAGAAGTTATATTGAATTGGAGAAGGAATTCATCCAGTAAGGTCAGAATCTCTTAAAAAGATCAAGATAAGGACAGAGGTTTAGCTCAGTGGCCAAAAGTGCTTTCCTGGCGAGCAAGGGGCCCTGGGTTCTAATTCCCAGCACCTCATAGGACTGAAGTGGTGGCACATGACACACCTGTAGAAAATAAATGAATAAATACAAAATAAATGTCTGCATCAATGGGCGTGGCTCAAAGGGAAAGAAAGGAAAAAAAGAAAAGAAAAAAGAAAGGAAAAAACAGAAAGGAAGGAAGGAAGGAAAAAAAGGAAAGGAGGATGGAAAGAAAGAACGAATGAAGGAAGGAAGTTTCCAGCTTAATTTTAAAAATACAATGATGGTAAATGATGTGAAAAAACACAGTGTGGATAGACCAGAGCGAGGTATTTTTCAAATCAAGAAATTCCGAGGATCGCCAGCAACCACTGAAGGTGGTGGAGAACATGAATGAGCTTCCCATAGGAAGATGAGCAAATTTTAACCTTGTCCTTGATACATTTCTAATGTTATAATGTTATAATGAAAATAATTTTAAAAGAATGTTTTAGTATTTATATATGTATATTAACTTCATACATGTGGTCAAAAGCAACTTTTCTTCACTCAAAACACTTGTGAACCACAGATTGGACACAGAGTGTTTATGGCCCTCACTAAACAGCCTGATGTGAACTTTACACCTCTAGAATTAAAACCAACAGGTATCTACTAGTTTGTGGCAACTTGTTACAGTAGCTGTAGGAAATTAGTACACATTGTATACATATAAAAATATCCACTACCATGCTAGCATAAGAACAGATAGAACACTAAAAATCTCATGGACCAAGTTAAGAAAAACAAATTAATTAAATGTGCACATATAATATTTATTTAGGAAGCAAGAATATGATCATCAAAAATACAATACAAAAATTATAAATGTATTTATTGTCTATATAACGTAGATAATGCTGGATAATGCTGGATAATAATAGGGTAGCATTTTTTTTTAAAAAGTAAGAAAACAAGGCGTTTAATAAGCAAGTCTCTATTCATAATCAGAGAAATGAAAATTAAAACTATACCAAATAGTATTTCTCATTAGTTATTTTGTCAACAATTATAAGCCTAGATATTAAGACTGGGATAGAAACAGAAATTTGTAAGTATTGCCTGTAGGAAGGCAACACTGTACATACAATTTTGGTCAAAATCTTTCCACTATTTGATGCAAAGCCCTCACTTTTTAGATCAACCTAAAAAAATAGAGCTTCTAAAATAAAATTAAAGAATGAGAACATAATAAAAAGTTACCACAAAGTACAGACAAAGCAAGGAAAAAGCAGGGAAGGTAACGGTTTTCCATGCCTATCTATAATAACTTGTAAAGGCTTAGGGCATGACACGTATACAAACTTCAAGTGTCGTGAAGTGATTACCCACACAGAGGAAAGAAGACATTTACTCCAGAATATGCAGTAATTCTATGACTCATGTGACAGATTCTGGTGGGTCATGTTCTTTCTTCAAGAAATACAGCTTTATTTCATACAATCAATTCAGGAGAAAAAACGAGGAGTAGTAGTCCATAGATAAGAATTTCTTTTGCCCTCAGAATGTCATTAGTGTGTTTGTAGGCTGGCTTTCACCGATGTGCTTAAAATATGATGTGTGTTTCCACCTTACATCATCCCTTTCATGAAAGAGACACCGGATATTTACTCAGATGTGCATATACCACACAGAACAGAAAAGAATTTGTGTGTATTACCAAACATAATTTTATGAATAATAGAAAGGAAAAATTGAAAACTAATAAATATGGTCTAATTTCAAGGAATGGGTAGGAAATCTATTTATGATTAATGAAGGTTATTACAATACTCTGAATATTAACTATCTTAGAAGTCATGCTAATTTTACATACTTAAAAATTAAAATAACAAGATTGGGGAAATGCTGAATCTTACAGCAGTGGAACCGTATTAACATAATTGCATGTGATGATAGTTGCACAAAGAGGGAATAAATACCTTGATAATTTTCTGAATACAGTTCTTTGACTATGTACTTCAAGTAGAATAATTTTAAAGATAAAAATACAGCAAACAGCAATTAGGCAAATGGCTAGTTGTACTTGTAAGGAAGAAAAATAAAAGATGAGCCTGGAAAATCATGCTATGCCAGGAAGAAAAATCTAGAAGAAGTCCAGAGAGCAAGGAAGATGGAATAAGAGAGAGGAAGGGAAGAGGTGAACAACAAGCATAACCAAAACAAGAACATCGACAACAATTGGGTGGGAGATTGTCAAACACTCAGGTAAGCTAATTTGAAGATATTAACTCTTTAAATCATGTAAATTTTACCGCTTTAAATTTTGAAAATTCCCACCAAAAATAGGTATCACATTTAATTCAAAATATTACATGAAAGATGTAAACATGATCCAAAATTGAATACTCTCCATTCACAAAATAGAAACTATTGATACACGCAACTAAAGAAATCTTCAAAATATCAAAATAAATGAAAGAAATCAGCTATAAAAGGTGCGATGCTTAATTATTCCAATTGTAAAAATAGTCACAAAATGTAAAAATGTTACTTATGAGATTGGATCAATGATTGAGACAAAATGATTTTGTACTGGTTATAAAATCAAAAGCAAATTCAAGTTGAGATTAAATGTGCATACTTCAATGCATTTATAAAATGGTTAATTCTGTGTACATTGTATGTTTCTTTTGTATAATAATTAATTAATCAATCAATTAATTAAATCAATAGTTGAAAGAAGCCTAACATAGAATTTGGTCAAGAAATGTGGCTCCTACTTTTGAAGCATTTTAAACTTTCTGTTCTTTTTGGTTTGTTCCCTCTCTCTCTCTCTCTCCCCATCTCTCTTTGCTTCTTTCCCTTTCTCTCCTTCTATGCACACAATACAAGATTTAAGGGTGTCATTGATTTAACCCTAAAGTGTCCAAGGGTAACCTCACACTTATCTGTCTTTATGGAAGAGTAGAACTCCATTGTGTACATCTATGACAATTTTTGTATCTATTGACCTGTCGATAGATATTTTAACATCTTCCCCAGTTTATCTATTGTTAGTTGTGTTGCTGTAAATATGGGAATACATGTGTCTCTGTTATATGTTTTTGTTGCCTTTAACTCTTTTGGAATAATACTTGGAAGAGTTATTGCTGAATTGAATGGAATATTTATTTTCTCTTTGAAAAACCTCCATACTGCTTTCCATAATAGTTGTACCAGTTCACAGTTACACCAGCAATGTAAAAGGGTTTTTTTCCCCTGAAATATATAGAGAAACACATATGCATGCATTGTGCATGAGAAGGCACCAAAGAGAGTTCTTGGTGATATGAGGTAGGCAGAGCCAATTTGTGTTATTTTGGTTGGGTATTTTAAGAATTGTTGAACACTGGCTCCAAAATTAGACAAAATATTTCACTATTGATACTTATACAATGAGCGAGGAAAAATGTTTTTGTCAACTTGCAATGCACATGGGAGCCCAAGAGAAAGGTGCACGTGGGAAAAGCACATTGCTACTTACAGGAGTCGTGAACACCTTTCTTGCATAGATTGTAAAAAAAGATCACTTTGGTCGAATGACTCCTTGGAGACCAGATCCTGCTAGAAAGTCAGAGGTGACTGTGGGTGTGTTGATTCCTCCTTACAGCGTTGCACAGAAACATTTCACTATGTAGGTGTCAAGGTTTGAGGAGTTATGAGCTCATAGGGATAGAGTGAATTTGTGCAGCCTGGTAGCAAAGGTTGTGAAAGTCAAACCACAAAGGTGACATTGAACAACAGCCATGAAATAAAAGTATCCGCGGATTAAAACTTCCCGATGCCAGTGACAAAAGGGGAAAATATTTAGAATAAATTAGTGGTTTGGCAATGTTCCAAGGAAAAAGGGCAACAGAAGAAATGGTTTGTAAGGATTCTACTTTCAAGCAGGTTTGGAATAACTTTCTTGAAACTTCCAGTAATATACTCTCTTTGTGTCTTCATTTATGTAAAGGAATAAGCTAAACACATTGAAGAGAAAATTTCTGTATTGTGCAAGGTAAAACCAGTCGGTAAGGGTCAGGACAAATAGTCCACTAAAATGTCCAACTCTACAAGTAGAAGAAATCTCTGCCATGGCTCGTGTTCAACAGCAAGTGAGTGCGTGAAACAGTAAACAGAGGTGAAGGAAATACACCAAGAAGAAAACTGTAGCAGAATAGTAAAATTCGAAAAGAACTAAAGTCAGAAAAACACACAGAAAATTGAGTAATTTAATGGCTTGAAAAGCACAAAAAGGGAGGGAAGACTTGGGTTGATGGGGCATCTGAAGGGATGCCCAATGCTGGGGTAGAGAAAGAAGGAAAAGCAGGAGGAAAGGGTCCCGTCAGTAGCAGCGGGGAAAGATGGCATCCTAAGGAAAATGCTGACAGTGGAGAGACAAAACTGGGATCTAGAAAAAATACGAATGTGAAGTTAGGACCCTGCCTACAGAAGAAAAGTTGAAATTTGTGTACTTCATGCAGCTGTGGAAATGAAATTCCAGGATGACTCTTTTAAAGGAGATATTCAAAACAGTTTTGAAACAAGAACTAGAGAATGTGATATTAATCAAAATACTAATAAAATGGCCGTAAACTCACCATTATGGGGTGACAAGTGAGTATCACAAAACAGAAGGGAAAGAAAAAAAAAAAAACTCTTTAAGTTTTTATCTTTAAATCATGAACTGAAAGGCAAACATTTGAATGACTTTTTTTTCTTTTGAGAGAGAGGAGGGTCTCTCTCTGTGGCCCAGGGTGGTCCTGAACTTACTATGGACCACAGGCTGGTCTTGGATTCACAGAAGTCCTCCTGTTTCAGCCTCCACAGTGCTGGAATCACACGTGTGCACCACCTCGCTGGCTTTTGTGGTTCAGGGGAATCGAACTCATATATTAGCGCTTGACTTAGTGCTCACTAAGCAAGCACTTTAACCGCTGAGCCATTTCTCCAGTCCCACAACCTCATTCTTCTGTTATCTACCAAATAATTTACTTACTCTCTCAAACACACACACACACACACACACACACACACACACACACACACACTAATTGTTCTTAATGACATGATCACCCCTTAAAGAACCTACCTCTCAACACTGCCATATTAAGGACCCAATCTTAAGAATAATTCTGGTGCTAACAAACCAAGTTCAATTCACAAGAGCACACAGTCTGGCAGGGATGGGATTTCCGGTGTGTTGTGCTGAACATTAGCAGTTTTGTGGAGTGTACGCTGAGGAGTTGTCTTCAAGATACTTGGAAAAACTCATACAAAAAAAAAAAGTTGGAAGAAAGAAAATCAAGTTTCTGTGCTCTGGGCATACAGCTGTTGAGCATGGCCACAGGAAAGAAGCATGACTTACTTGAACATACTCATTTTCAAGACATATTATACAATGCTGTTCACGTTGTAAGTTGACGCATTGCTCTGTTCTAAGATGTGTGTCAGAACTCCTGATTGTATTTCTAACCAACACAATGGGGACTAATAGCAGGGCCAGAGACCCAGAATCATTTCAGTTCAGAAATTCAGAGGTGCTATAACAATGATTTCTTCACTCTAGAAACAGGAAATCTAAAGGCCTTGTCATCCAAGTCTATAAAAATAAGAGAAAGAACAGGGACACACGAACATCGAATACTTCTCCATCTCCCAGGGTGCTCAAACTATAATACTATTTTTCTTAAAAACTTAGAAGATACCATTTCAAGGAAAATATAACAGTTTACACTGTAATTTGAAAGTAAATTTATAAATATTATTTTCCCTAAGAGAAATGAGTAGTTTAGACCAAAAAGTGAACGTTCATGGATGTTGCTAGGATTTTATACATAATTCTCTTTCAGTCCTCTCTCTCTCTCTTTCTCTCTCTCTCTCTCTACCTGTATCATTCCTTCTTTCTTCTCTCTTATATTTCTGTAGTAATTGATATGTAATAAATACCAATTTTTAAGATTTCATTTAAACACAAGTAACTAGAGATCTGAATATAAACCACAACGATTACATTACTCAATATAGGAAAAAAGAACATTGTTGAAAAAAATCAAACAAATCTCAAATTTTAATGTATTCTTTGAATGTATAGGAAATTTTTCTATGATTGAGTTATGTAAGAGGGAATTATATCTATCAGCCGTGAATCTTTTACCTATCTTCAAAAGGGTATTCTCAAAATCGTTGTTAAATGAAAATGAGATAAAATGAATGTTATAACAAACACGTTTGTTCCAGAGCCTAGTGCAAGGCCATCTCTTGATAGATCGTCAATGGAATTATTTTAATCAATAGAAAAACTTTATTGTTGTTACTTTCATAGTATATGGAAATAAAAATTAAGGTCAGCGCTTGTTTGGCAAGCCAGTTCATTTTTGTTTTTCACATGTGGAAGAAACCACAAGCTTTGCTATAGCTACTCAATTTACAATTAGGTACCATCTTTTTTTATCAGATTGAAATTATTGATTTCTGGGCTTCATGGAATATCGCAAAATATTTGTATATAAAATGGACCAGGTACATATTCTAAATCAAAAATTCCATTGGCATGATACAGTAGCCTGGGAACTAGTGGTAATATTCCAAGAGTTAAATACATTGCTCCTACAGGAATATTGATTCTCCTGCAGCAGAAGCTGAATTTCATGTTTTAATAACATTGGTAGAAGTTTTTGTAATTAGTACATTTTTCAGCTAAGCCCGATATGCCATCGAGAAGCTTCTATTTTGTCAGTCCTTACAAAGCCAGATTAATTGATCTTGGCATGTGCACTACGTCTAAGGCTGCTTGCTTTGCATTGCCAGTAGGGAACAATACTTTAGCAGAGAACGTGCTGACCCATTGGCTAAGTTGAATGGCTGAAATCAACATTTGCAATTTGTTGTAATTACACCCATGGGATTCAAAATATTTGTTTGCCATAACAATCCTCAAGCAACACTGACATAAAAAAAAAAAAACTGAGTAGATATAGTGGAAGGAAAGCTCTCATGTTTGCAATGACTATCTTCTTAAGTAACAAGAAATTCATGATTATCAATTCCAAGAATGTAACAAAGTTACTAGGCAACTTTTGCAAGGACTTAAACATAAAGAATGCTGCTTCAGCAATCCTTGGAGAATACTGCTCTAAAGAAAGAATAATTAGTGCAGAATGTTTCAGATCTATAATCTGGTATCTCTGTGTGCTACAAAATAGATCCAAACTGCTACCTCATGTTGTAATTCTGTGAGATTTAGCATTGGAAAGAAGATTCCTTTTTAATGAGATAACTTAAATGTGAGTACCTGCCTTACTTCTGGAGATTTCTAACACCTCAAACCTTCAACTTATTTTAAAAATATTTTTGTCATTTGATTTTCCTTCAGAGGATGTATTTTCCTCAGTCCTTGAGCTCTGAGCTCCTAATACGGCCTTTGGTAAAGATCATTGTGCAGCACCTAAATCAGAGTATAAGGTGGGTTTCTTTAAGGGTTAGTCAGCCCACTTCTGAGTACCTTGCTGTGGCATCTCATAGAGCAATGTGGTTCCTTAAAAAAAAAAGCACTTCACAATATCAAATTTTACTTACGCACATGGTCCTATACTATCTCCATGTGAAATTCTTTGAGATCACAAAAGAGCTTAACGATAATGTCACAATGAGATATTTTTGTAAATTACCTATTATATCTTGTTGACATCAAATGTGGGGAGTAATTGCAATACAATTGATCTCTTGTATAAGAAATCAAAATTCTGAAAGTTTCTTTTTCCCCTTTGGTCATACTCTGTAGTCCAGGGTGGTCCTGAACTAACTATGTGGCCCAAGCAGGCCTCTAACTCAAAACAATCCTCCTTCAGTCTTTCCGGGCCTGGTATTGCAAGTATGTGCCACCACGCTGTGCTAATTTCTATGTGAGGTTGGAGAACTGAACACAGAGACTTACACATGTAAGGCAAGCAATTCAACCACTGAGCTATGTCTCCAGCCTTTCATGTGGCCCATGATGATACGAGATCATTAGCAAGGTCATAGACACTTGAGAGAAGAACAGAAATCCTGAACAGAAGCTGGAGGAGTAAGTAGCTAAGCAGTTAGAGCAATTTTCTAGTGCAGCAGAAGCTCCTGGGTTCAATCCCCCAGCACCACATAAGCTAGACATGACGGTACAAGCCGGTAATGCCAGCCCATCATGAACAAGCAAAACAACAGGTTATATAAAGGTAATGACTTGATGAAATCTAAACGAGAACCCTTGGTTTTGGCAATTCCCGATCATTTCACTATCTAAGTGATATTTAAGAACTTTGGTAACTTCTCTGAAATTCAGTTTTTACATATTAATAATATAAACTTATTTTAGAATATATCTACTTTTCACAATATGAATGCTTAATTGTGTTATATATTTAGGAAGCAGAAACTTTGGAAAACTACAATTCATATGAAGCAAACAAACCAAAAATCCTGAATTTCTGTCATCAAGGAAGTTTATAGAACACATAAGAGAAGAGGACGACTTTGGTGAGTTAGCTTTCCCAGTGTTGCATGCAATTCTTGGCACCTGCAACTTAAACAGGAGAGATTTAACTTGGTGTATGTTTTAATTGAACTTGGCACCTGCTCAGTTGGCTCCAAGGCAGGAAAGTCATAAAGGAGAAGCATGTTAAACCAGAGCTGCTTTGCTATGGTAGCCGGAAAAGACAGCAAGAAAACACCACCGGACAGGAAGGGCCAGGGCCCATTCCTAATATACAGGTTATACCTCGATGGCTGGCCAGCTCCAATACACACACATCTGATCTGCTTTACTCTTCCCGTTTGTAGACCTTGAATCATTTCCCAAAATCTATTTCCCAAAAGAATATGAACAAGTATCCTCAAATTATTATCTATGCTTTAAAATTGTGAATAAAATGCTAAACGTAAATTGAGATCAAATAATAAACTTAAAATGTGATGTTAACTACCAAAAAAGACTACAATGCATAAGCAATGCTCTTTTACTTGAACTTGTGATACCCTTTCTTACTTATTCTTTTCCTTTGGTAATGACAAACCATTTTACAATGTTCATGACCACTAATAGTATGGTAATTAAATCATGAACACGGGAAGTATTGCTGGCTATCTATCGATACCAGGCAAACCTCCCCGGAATGAACACTTCATGATCTTACAGTCTCTTCTGACCTGGAAACCAGTCAAAGCATAGGTGAGTTACCTGACTCCAGTTTCTGACAGACTAATCAATCATTGTGTGATCTGGAACTATGACTACCATTGAAGAGCCAGTTGGGGAACGGCCTACTTCCACGTTCATATCTGTGTTGCTGGTAACATTTGCTTCCTCGTGAATTCTTGAATAAGACTTTGGAAGAGATTAAAATTAGACTTTCAAAGTGGTTGGAATGGAACATCTCATCTCCACATTGGGAGCTCCAGTATTATTTATTTTGTAGATCTCACTTCGGATCAAATGTGACAGTGGGTTTCTCTTGGATAATGTGAGGAAGAGAATAAAGATGACCTATACAAGTATTGTGTTGATGACAGTGATAGCAAGAGTCAGGTCACATTAAAATCAAGCATGATAGGGAAGTGGGGGACATTAGTAATGATTTTTTTTCAATCTTACATTTCACTTACATATGAATATGTGTAAACTTCTCTAGAGATTTGGCTCTCTGTTACATTTTTATGTACTAGCATTTGATTTAATTTATTCATAAAAGCAAATGGATCTCCGATTTAGAAAAATGCAGAAATTTTCTCTTTAACTTCATATTTCATCATAAACCTTCAGTGAGGGGTTGTCCCTTTTGGCTCTTCTAATCAACAAGCCCAGTATTATAGTAAAGCTTTTTGGATTTTCCAAGTTATGAAAAATTTAAAAAATCATCAAGACTAGTTTCATGCTTATTGAAGACATTAAAAAAATTCTTGCCATGGGATTGTTCAGATTAAATTACTATATAACTGGAAAAGTAATACTATTTTTATAAATGATAGCTTTAAATGTATTTTACTCATTAAATACTATTTATTATTAGTTTGATATTCTTTTTCCTCAAAATAGTAGTCTAATAGACTTACAGTGGATGATTTTTATTTCCTAAGTTATTTTTTTCTTCATTATCAATGATTGTTCATGAAATGTCAACAATGGGAACAGCATCAACTTTAGAGGCCAAAGGAACTAAGTTAACATCTTGAATTAATTGATGTTGTTTCAATGGGTGCTGGTAAGTTGCTTCACGTGTTTTATTTTACCATCTGTCGTAAATAACATGGATAAAAATTCCTAACATGAATTATATAAATATCACTATAAAATATTTTGATCTCATTTTATTTTTTAAATCATACACTGGGCTCACTGGAAATGGATTTCTTTCTTTTTTGATTGATTCATTGCACTACAGCATTAAATTCTTACTCTATTTCTTACTCTAGAAAGATTTTAACATGAAAGCCTGACTATTCAAAGCAAGATATTATTAATTAAATCCAACAATTCAACTTCTGAAAATGACTTTTCTGGGGGTGGTGACAGTTGTGTTGGAGGTAACAACTGAACCCAGGGTCTGGTGAATGTTAGACAAGTGTTCTATCCTGGAGCTACATCCCTAATTTTTCAAGTCAACATTTTCAAGGAATCATATTGATAGCCCAACCATTTGTCATGAAGGAACAGGGCTAATAGAGAAGTCCTTTTAGTGACACTCATGACAGCAGCAGTCCGCTCTTGCTTTTAAAGCAATAATGGCCCAAATGCCAATGAGCCAGATGCAGAAATTAAAGAAGAGTCCACCGTGAAATATCAACTTTAATTTGTAAAATACCAAATTGTTTGAGAACCGCAAATGCAAAGCTTTAATTTTCATGGGAAAAGAGAAATTCAAACTATATCAAGTATTTTAGACATTTTGTCTTCTTTCATGTTTTTATTTATCTGATTGAAATAAACCTACTCATAGTTATAATACATTTATTATCTTGGCTGCATTTTTCAACATTAAAGAGTTCTTAAAAATCATACTCCCTTAGTTCATTAAAACCCATTTGTTACAACCTTGCTCCTTGGTACTCTCCACCTAGGAAAAGGGTAAAAAGAAAAAAAAAAGTAGCAGATGCCTTATAACTTGTAGTCTTTTGCTGTACTTTATGGTTTCATAAGTTTTAGTGTAAATAAGCAGTTTAGAAACAAGCACTAAACTAGGAGTCAAATGAGTTGAACATAGCCTGAGGTCCACAATTAACTAGCTGAAGAACTTGTGCATGCGAATTTGCTTATTCTCTCAAGATTCATTTATTTGTACTTGTTAAAATTGGCAAAAAATAATAAACCCTCAAAATATGAAGTTTCTCCTCAGGGCTTTTTAAAAATGCACCACAAGGAGTTCCTGCCTAAGAATCACGAGAGGTTCTTACTTGTTAATAGCAAAAATCTAACTGTAACCTAGAAATAATGTCTGAGCTAATAGCAAAAAACAATCAAAGGTTTCTGTCACAGGAAAAAAATGGATACTTTCATAGGAGATCTGGTTCTAAATGGTCACTTCAAGAGTCAATAAACATAAGAGCCAGATGCATTAAATTTATTATAACTTTAAATCGAATACTTGATTTGTTTAATTAATTGTACATAGTACTTCTTATGAGAGGATGCAATAGCTATCATTGGCGAGTTTGCTACATGAATATTCATTGCTAGGAAACATGCAAATGATGAACTCATCCCAAATGGATGTCAAAAATGTCAAAAATTATGCCTTAAAAATATGTGAAATTGATGTCTTCATTCGTAACACATAGTATACTATTTTCTATGAATCAGCTAACTGATAACAGTATGGGACAATTTACTGCTTCACATGTCGTTCCATTGGGTTGTCATTCTAGACCTACAATTACTACCTTTATACTGCTGTAAGTCAACTAAGTGTGAAAATTTTCACATATCTTAGAGGGTAAGAAAAATACAACCTATGTGCTGATTACAATATGAAGCCTTCTAAAAAATTCCAGTGATCTTGGTCTGGCGCAATCCTTTAAGTATAGGTCAGACTTAGAGATTTGCTCAAACAAACAGAATTTGGTATGAAAATAATGGTATTTTCGATGGTATTTGGTAAAATTATGATGATATTTTCAAGAATAGAACACATACAACTATAACTTATTATACTCAATTTTTGGTTCTTTCTCTTTCCCCTGTGCTTACTTGCACTGATGTAGTAAACTATGTTCTGAAATGCACAATGGAAAGGTCACAGGTGAAAAGAAAGTAAGGGAAGCCTTGAGTCGCTTTGATGCTCCAGTTGTTACAGACCTACACAGGTGGAAATTGATGGCACCAAATACCATGTGAACTTGAATGTAGAGCTACCAGCCCTCACACAAAAGTGCCTGCAGAGGAAACTACCCCCAGCTGAGCCCTTGATTTCAGCTGTGTGAGAAACCAGGAGCCACACAGCACAGAAAGGTCAAGACAGAACTCTTCAGCTACCAGTTACGAGGTGATTATTGCTGTTTTGATGAACTTTCTCATAATTTATTATACAGCAGTAAGTAACTATAATGTTGTGTGCATTGACTATTGACAAGAAATAGATGCCATTCTATGGGCATTTCTTCTGATATACTTTAACCTGTGTTAATTAGCTCAAATATCTGAATATTATGACCAGCTGACAGTAACAACAGAAAATAAATATATTTGTATTCTCTATTTATCATCACTGCCTTATGTAGTCACTCCAAATGATCTCTGAGATTTTTAATGAATCTAAATTTAAATTTGAGATTTCAGCTACAGAACTGAAATGACTCTGAAAAATTGTTTTTTGCATTCATGATGTCTCAAAGAAAACTGTCATTTTGAGTGACAGTGAAAGTCAATGCCACTATTAAGTTAACATCTGCATACATCTTACTTAAATTGTCATGCCATATGATAAGTTTGAAAAAATTAGTTTCAAAATCTTCAAAAATGTGCCTCAGTTATGGCTCTTCAATATTTTTTGTTTGTTTGTTTGTTTTGTTTTGTTTTAATGCAACCATTGCTTTTTTATTGCCCCTAAAAGTGGCCGGCTTCTGAAGGTCTTGTAACAGAATTAAGCGTTAAATATATGTTCAAAATAATCACCATTGACTAGACACAAGCCTGATAGTGTTTTCATACTTCAAACCAAATGATCAATGTAATATGTTCAGGGGATTAGACTAAGAGGACATAATTGCATTATGCATCCTAATACTTGCAAATGTCTCTTCAGATTACTTACAAATGCTAACTATGAGGCTCATGGGAGGAAGGGGACACTTCCAGTTAACCAGATCTGAAAAGGTCAGCTCTGGAACTTAAGAGTCAACATCTTTGTCTTTTAAGCTTAAGGACAATGAGTCAAGTGTCCCAATATAATTGTAGCCTAGGCTAATTAAACTAACAATTGCCTCAGAATGGGATTTTGACATGGGTAACTAAAACCTACCAAAAGCTGGGTTAAACTTTATGTCAAAAGATCAAAATTATGCAAGGAAAGGATATAAACAGAAAAGCAGATAAGAAAGAACACCTGCACGCTCTGACATGAGGGAATGGTGGCATAGTGGTGTCAATTTAGGTCTAAAATGTCTCTTCAATCAATAGGAGAGTTGACTTTTATTGCACACAAGGTGTAATCAAATGATATGGTGAATGTTTGCATTTTAAGACACAGCAAAATACACAGCGCTATTAACTCCCCTTAATATACTACAGTTCTCTTTGATCATACTTATCAAACCATCACGCTGTAATCTGAAACAGTTCAAGAAATCCTCTCTTCTGAGTGCCTTTAGTTGCATTTACGTAGCAACCTCAATTTTTGACTCGAATCAAATGATTTCATTGTTGTGGTCAATTTCACGTTGGGGCTGAACCAGAAGTGACACCGTGAATGAGACCATAAATGATGTGGTTAAAAATACACCAAAATGTTTTTATTTCAAGGACATTTTTGTAAACATCTTGAATTGATCCAGGACTTCGAAGCAGCCACAAAAAGACGTCCATGAAACAAGATTTCTAGAACTGCTTCAGAGTGTCAAGAACAATGAAAATTTGACGTGAGAAGTATTTTGGTGGGTATTAAGGGCATTTTTAAAAATTGCATCTTGCGTATTGGTTAGGTTTCTCAGAGAAACAGAATTAATAAAAATTATGTATGTATATGAATTTATTTGGATGGCCTGCAAATTCAAAGGAGAATCGAAAATGTCTGTCTAGAGGAGTTAGAAAATCTAGTAGCTTCTCAGACATGAAATGGGAGGACCCCAGTCTGAATTGTAGGACACCAAGTATGGGCCCTTGATGTGGACTTACAATGCCCAAAGGTGATGGTGCAGACTTGAAGACCAGAGCAATCAATGATGGAAATCAACAGTTGAAGATGCAAACAAGACATTCTCTAGAGATGATGGCAAAGGGGCTTCCAGAAGAAGCTGTAAAAATTTTCCTTCTTCTTTATTTTTGTTTGGTTTAAGCTTCCAGTCTATTGGTTGGGCCAACAGTGCCCAGGGTGTGTACTGTTCTTTCATTTGCTTGGCCATCAGTCAATTACACACACCCAAAACTCTGTCTTGTGTATTGAATTGCTGAGATGTTTCCTAATCCCTTTAAAGTGACATGATATTTGAATAGACAGATTGATATATTTTTTAAAAATTGGCATTATGTTTTGGGCTAGGCATTACCACTTCACTACTAAACTTACAGAACTTGGCTTTCTATTTATCACCCTGATCTAGATACTCACTTCTTGCATCTTTGACAAGAACATAGAAACTTTCCTCGCACTGACAGAACAGCCTTCTGGATTCAGTGGTGGTCCAACTCATGATGACATCCCCAATTTCCAGTGTAGAACAATCTTATACATAACTGGGACTAATGAACGACAGAAAGAAAACAGAAACATGAATATTTTCAATCATAGAAGTTGACTCCAGGTGTTTTGTAATTTAAAGTTTCTTTTGTTTGACACATACACATTGTAAATGTGTGTGGATGTACACAAGTGTTTCCCTTAACTTTTACGTAGTATTTTTGTCAGGAAAATCTCTTGTCTGTTAGTGTTCTCTCATGAGGAGATAAAGATTCCTATCTACATCGATGCCATTTATATAAAACAGGTATGGATATCTGCTTGGGGAATGACACAAATAATTGTATTTTTTCTCTTGCAACTTCCGTTTGTTTCACTTCATTTTAATTTTCATTTTCTTATTTGCAACTTTTCATTTTTTAAGTCAATGTGGAAAACAATGTCCTTGAGTTAGGTACGAAAGTCATCCTCTCATTCATTTAAAAATAGTGATTTTCTTTTAAGTCTCAAGTTTTGATTTTAGAGGAATTTGTAGAACTGGGGGATTAAGAATGGAATCTAAAATAATTATATTTTGTTGCATTTTACTGGGAGTTTACTTTTTTTGGTTTTGTTTTTTGCCACATTAAGAATAACTTTAGACAAGGTAGACAGCGGATCTGGAACTATTTTGAAAATTAGACCCTTCAGTTCGGTTTTAATCATTCTGAAGTCACAATGTGATACATGGGGTTCACAAGATTCCCTCCTCCAAACCAACCATCCTGATGTTGTCATCTCTGGTTTTCTTACCTTGTAATTACAATGATCGCTTAGACCTAAAGATGAAAGAAACCAAAATTAGTGCTATTGTTCTAGAAGTTTCCTTGGAATGTACATATGGGTTTAGTTTGAAATAGCTACTTTCTTTCCATCTATCTTTTCAGATCAGCTAAGTGCCCATTTATCTCTGCCCTTCAAATCAACATAACTATATGTCATTCCTTAATGGTACTGAATGTTCTTCATTTCTGTTTCAATGTGGAACCTTTCTCTCCGTGGTGGTGGTTGGAGGGGGGGAGGGGGAGGTACATTCCTTTCTCCAGTACTCTTTAAGATTAAGTAATAGCTCTGTCAGCCACAATAGCTAACTCTCAACTAACGGAGGCTTTACAGTCCCTTGGGTTGCTCTTTGAAAGAAAAGATGTTGGGTGCCTTCTCCCTATTTTAACACACAAATCCACAAATCGAGGAGTAAATTTTTATTGCTAACTCATTCTGAAAGACATAAGGTCCACATATAAAGATTTTATTGAGAGATTAGACATTTGTGCAACTGTATAATAATATCCTTTTTATTGAACTATTGTTAAAGATTTATATCTTATACGGTATTACGAATCATTCCCATAAACACTGTAATGAGGTGAAATGTTCGGCCACTGAGGAACTCTCTGGTAATATTAATTTTAAATTTATTTAATGTATTGTGTACTACACACTCTGGATCGCAGAAAGGTCTCTTTGCTAACGTTGAGTCATCATTAAAGATATACACATTTAAAAAAGAAGTACAATTACATTGGAGTGTTAATAACTGCCATGAAAGACTACATTTTAAAATTAAATTAAGAGTAGGTAAGCCATAATTTTTTTAGAAAAGTAACACTTTTTACATCCTCAGACAGAGACAAATCGTGTGTCCTTTGGAAGTCATGATTTGAGGGGGGAAAGAGAGAGGTAGCAGTTAAGAAACAAAAAGAAAAAAGAAAATAAAGATTAATCTAGCTAATGGTCGTCTTAAAAAGTTAGAAGTAGAAAGAACCTTGAAGTTGATATTGCCCTTAATTCATAGTCAGCAGAGCACAGGAATCAGAACTAATGTACCCTCACAGATATGCAAGATTCTGCCAGGCTGTGTTCAATACTAATTAAAGTTCTGGCAATGACAAGGTCACAGCGGTAAAAAGGAACCCAGGTTTCAAGGAAGACAAGGAGCTGGGATTCGCAGCTGAGCACGTAAAGCCTGGACCCATGGTAATCTACACTGTCTTCACTGGAAAGGAAAGCAGTGTCAATTTCTTCCCTTTTGCTTAACTTCCAGTTGTTTCTTAATGTTAGCACTGTCTAATTCAGGCCCAGAAGTTTGGATGGGTTTCAGATTATGAATCAATACAAAAGGGTGATTCAATAGCTCAAATGATCTTTATAGGTATAATGTTTTGGGAATAAAGACTGGAATCAAGTCTTGGGTTCCTGACTGAGTACAAGTTCTTCAGCCGGAGCTGCTAACCTTGGTAAGACTGTGCCCTCTGGTCCTGCTTGGCATGCGAGGATGCTTATGTAACTATAAACATTATAGAGACAGAAACATGCAGTATTGAGTACAACCTTTTTTCTCTTCTGCGCTCCATATGAGGTAATTTTAATTGGTAGTAGATATTTGGATTAAACCATTTGGAGTAAATAGAGCAGGTCATTTCAAGGTGAGACTTCAGGAACACAAAAGATTTTGTCTAATAATTTAAGACTGAAACTGAATCTATTTGTTCACTGTAATTAGCATTTTACTATCAGAGTTAAACTATTAAAATCTGCCCTTTGAAGGTATCTGTGATATATGAAATGATGGCTCATGAACTAATTATCGTTCATTAACATATTGGGATTCTTGAGATGATCAGATTTGCTAAGAATTTACCTAATTTCTAGAAGATCTAAGGGGAAATTTCAATGCTCTGAGAGGATGAGGAAGAGGGATCATAAATGGAGATCAGCCTGAGTACCTAATAATGAGCAAAAGCTTTTCTGGAGACAAAATGATAAGGAATGATCTCAGAGATGTGACTCAATGTAGAGTCTCTGGGTTCATTCTCCAGCACTGCATAGACCAACCAGAAAAATGAACAGGCATTAGACAACTATGGTCAGATTTTAACAGTTGGTTTTATTAATTACAGATTGCTCAGAATGCCAGAAGACAACACCCCCCAAAAGAAAACTGGTAAAAATGCCAATGAAATCCAGAATTATTAACTATTCCCATTTATTTACCAATTTCTCATTCATTTTTACTGTCATTAAAAATTAAGCTCCATATGAGGAATCTATAGCTAATAAAATTTTAATTTTTTACTGTTGGATTTACCAGCTTCCAAACAAACAAAAACAAAGTAAAGGAATGAATAATTGAGATGTTCTGTTGCTTGGCCAAAGGATTTTTATTTTTCATTTAATTGTGGTTCAGTAGGAAGGGGAAAAGGATGTGATATGTAAATAGAAACAAACAAGTAAATACATAATATTAGTTTATTTACAAATCATGAAAATATATGCTCATGATGATAGAAAGTTGGAATATTCTCCCGTACTCAGGTTTTATACAAGTTTCAACTTTCTAGTAAAGAGAATCTATTTTCTGATTAAAATCCTCAAAGCAATAAATTCCTATACTCTAGGGTGTTTCAGCTTTTATTTGGAATGGTTGAGGATAAGAAATTGCTTTATTATGATGAAGTGATATTTTCTTCACTTTAAAGTATCGGTTCAAAAACTATAAGATCCTATAAAGTATAATCTTTCTTCCAAATAACAAAATGTCAATGATGCAAAAAATTTGCCATGGATCTTCCTTACTCAATGTAAACTTTCTTATATTATGGTATTGATTTCTTTTTTATGTTAATTACTCTCGACGGGCACATTCTAGTCTGCCCACATCATTATTAAAAATGTGACATCCACAACTAGATTCAATAAAAGAATCCCAGGAAAATGACATTTGTCCTTGCTTGAGAGTCATGAGCCTTCTTCAAGCTCTCTATGATTACATCAGCTTTTGAAACTGCCATATCAAATTACCCAAACTGTAGTTCAGAATCTCTGACACTTGATGTCTTTTAAAATGTGATTATAATTAGTAAATGAGGATTCTACAGTGATCTGACGAGACGAGTACTGAAGCTAACCAAGGGTGTAAACCTCAAGTGAGTTAAGAGGATCAGAATATCAAGCCCAGCCCAGGCAAGTTAGCCACCAGACAGATGTTGTCAAAAATGAAAAAAAAGGGGGGAGGGGGCTGGAGAGGACACTTTGTATAAAGGTATTGGGCTTAATCCCTGATACCACAAAATAAATAAATGAGTACATAAATAAAACCGTATTAGTGGGTGATTGTTGGTCCTGCAACATAGAGCTCTTAATTTTCTTTCATTCAGCTTACAGACTAGCCCATTTTTCTGAGATGCCCAGCTCCCTGTGAATCTATCGTTCAAAATATTAGAACACACTTTCATCTTTTTCTTATTCACACATTTGAGAAACTGAAAGAGGGGGTTGAGACTTTGGACTCAGACCAAGCAAACATTGAGCTAACCCTTCATGTCTTACTAATTATGCCATCTAATAATTGAGATTATATACCCACCTGAGTCATGAGACTCTTGTGAATATTTAAATTGCTTACATAAACTTCTTAGTGCAATGTCTAGCCTATTCATAGGCATCTAAATGGCCATCGTTATTTTTGTTTTTGTCCAAGTTATTGGTAAAAATAAATAGAAACCCGTATCATAACAGTAGAGTCCATCAATATGTCTAGATAGAGTTTTCCAGAGATAAACAATTAAAAGAAGATACGGATCTAAAAATGACACAAGGGATTTTATTAAATAGGTGGCCACTGAAAGATCAGAGACAGGGAGTTCAGAATGACCATGTGCATAAGGGAGAGCCAGCAGATCCAACAGCTGCTCTGATAAAGAGCTCAAAGCTGCAGACAAGAGAGACCAAGGATACAGCACCAACCCAAGGTCAAAGTTCTAGAAGGTCACTGTGGAATCACCAGCATATAATTATATTGGACATGGGTATACCAAGTCAATGGACAAAACTGGACCTTCTTCAGGATGGGCATGCTTTCTTCTTTTTTCCCTTTCATTTCTACCAGGCTAAAGGTCTCTTGTCGGTGCCACCCACATCCGAGTTGAGTCTTCCCCCATGAGTTTGATGACCTACACATCAACCACTCTCAGACATACCCAGAATTTTGCCTTACACATCTTTTAATTTATTCAGGTTGACAAAACATGATTAGCGTTACAACAATAAAGTTGTTTAACAATAATTCACTGTCTTAATTACTCTTAAATATTCACACCACTCAATCATTTTAAATTTAACATCATTTCACATAAAGCTGTGGGTACTGCTTAGTAACCAATAACCTTTCACACCAATTTAAATATTTTTTAAAACCCTTTTGTGGACTCCAACTCACTTTACCACGGTTTCCATGTTATGTGCAGGTCCATACAATGTTATTTAATAGGCTTTATTTTGCTTATTTTGATTAATATTTTTAACTGTATGTATTAATGGGTTCAACATAATATTTGAAGACATGAATAAAGCACACACTTACCAAATTAGGGTAACAAGCATCACCCTTTCATGATCTGGTCTTTTATTTAGAGTTCTGAGATTTTCCTCTTCTAGATGTTCTTAAAATATATAGTATTATTGTGAACTGTAGCTATCACAGTGTGCTATGGCATGCCTGACATAGCATAACCATAAAATATATATATATAGATAGATATATCTGTGTAAATATATAAACACACACACACACACACACACACACACACACACACACACATATATATAATAACCATACAGACATATAACCATGTACATATATATATATATATATATATATATATATATATATATATGTACATGGTTATATAACATGCATGTACAGCTATACACATATTATATAACCATGTAATACACAGACACATACATTATACAGATATACATATTATATAACTATGTAATAATAATAATAATATATATATATATATATATATATATAGTTTTGAATTTTATTTTTATTTTTTACGCATGAACTATATGTTCAATAATACCTTGTAAATATATGGCTTGGGGAGCCAGTGACCCCCTACTCTACATTTGGCCTCCTTTTTCCCTCCCTCTTACCCTTGCCCTGTGCCTTCCTCCCATCCCCCCTTCTCAGTGATTCATCTTTTCCCTAACGGTTCATTGTCCTTCTTCCTACCCCCACACATTGGGGTCATTTTATGCAATTATTTTTGTGACTTTCATAAGAGAGACATCTGTCAATAGTCTTTTGTGTTTGGTCTATTTTACTGAGCAATATTGACTCAAGATGGCTCCACTTTCTTTCAAATAATGTCATATCTGTCTGTAAGGCTGCATAGTATTCCATTGGGTGTAGATATCACATCTTCTATATCCGTTCTTCTGTTGATGAGGAAGTAGGTTGTTTCCAGGAATTAACTGTTAAGAATTTTGATGCTATAAACATGGATATGCAAGTGTGTGTTGGTACTTATAATCTGAGATACTTTTATCTATCCCCTCTTCCCCACCACATAATCCTCAATCATGCAGACTATCCCACAGTGTCTACGAATCACATTTTTACCCTTTCTACACATATTTGCAATACAGAAACAACTGGATCTGGAGTTTTCTTTGTTTTAAAAATTTGAACTATAAGTTTACAACATAACAATACAGTATTTTTCAAGCTACTCATTTCCCCTTTATTAAATTTTAAAACTCTCCCATTTCAAGAAAAACATTTATCCAAATTATCTAATGTGTGAACACAGAAATATGCAATTGTGTCATCTGATTTTCTTTCCTTATTTAAGAATCTTTAATAATGTGTCTTAATTCAATGTTGATATTTTTAACTTGTTTCTTACATATTATTCACTGGGCTGGCCCCACTATCAACTTTATTCATAATATAAGAGTTTTGATATTTTTGTGCCTTTCTTCTCATTTTATTGACTTTTGTTACCTATTTTCCTTTGTCCTTTCTTCTGTTTGGATAGAAATAACTTGATTCTTTTTATTTTAACAAATATTTAGATTGTTGATTCAAGAGTTTTCTAATTTTAAACATAAGAATTCGATGATCCGATTTACCAAAATACTCCTCTTTAGCTATTGCAAAAATGCTTCATGTTTTAATTTTTATTACATTCAAAAATGTGTACTGTTTCTTGTAACATGTTTACCTATGAGGTTTTTATTTTTAAAAGATTTTAAGTTTCAACTATATACAGCTGTTCATATGTCGTTTTTCATTTATTTCTACTATTTGGTGGTTGCAGAAAACAACATTACCTAGTCTCAAACTTTTATGTCATTAATAGTATTTGATTATTACTTACAATATGGTTTATACCCTTCCATGAACATTTCAGATGATTACAAGTTCAAACATTCATTAGACTTTCCAGAATGTCAGCTATATCAGTTTAATTGTTACATTTCAACAGATCTATAGGCTTAACCATTTTTCATAAGATTTTCACCAAAAATGAATAACAAATATATTAGTATAACTTCATATTTTGCATATCTGTCCTTAAAAGTTTTCAGTCTTCTTTACTCATCTTGAAGTTTTGTTTTTAGACTTATTCAAATTCAAGATTTATTTATATTTTTTCTAATGTATTGACACTCCTACCATCAATTTGTTTCCTCCTTGTTAATAAAAATACCTTACAATATTAACAATTCCAATTTTCTACCATTTTTTACAAAGGGTTTCAGGGAAGACATGTTATATTTAATTGATGCATTCATTTAATAACTTTGTTTAGTAAATTATTCCATTTACCCTAATTTGGGTATTGTAACACGCAGTCAAGCAACAATCTAATTATCTTTGCAAGTTACTTAATTCTTCCTGCTTGAATGCTCTAATGAGTTGTTTGTTTAATATTTAAACTAAAATAAACTTATCTGAATATGCCTATAAATTCACCAAGTAAATGTGTTCTAATAGTATTCTTTGTAGTGATGTACAATCCTATTAGGTTCATTTTATTATTTTTCAACATATTAACATGTTCTCTCCTTTACTTAACTCAGTATCTTAAAGTCATTAAGTAACTGACCTATATCATTCATCACCATAAGTATTAAATATATTTCCACCATTAGTCTCATTACTTCAAGGTAAAGGTTTCTTTTAAATAATGGAATTATTCACATTTAGTGTTCAGGGCCCTACATGAGAAGTTATGAAGCAGAGATAGGAAACAGGTTGAAAGAGCAGTTAATTTTGCACGATATTAAAAAAATATTATTGAGACTCATTTTCTTATAATTGATCTCTTACGTGTAAAGTCATAAGTGAACAATATTCCTATTTATAGGTTTTATTTATGTTCTAATGAAATGCATTGGAATTTTTGAAGCTATAAGAATTCTGTTTTATAAATTCAAATGTAATCAATTGAAAGAATAGATATAGCAGGTATTAACTCCAGGTTAGAAGTACAGAAATGTTGAAAGACTATAATCAAAGAAAAAATAGTTCATCTAACTAACATCACATGTAGCTTAAATAGATGGGATCAATTTTGACTATAACTAAAGATTAGGTAAGACTTTTTATTAATGTCTCATAAAGGTAAATATAATGCTTTAGGATATAGGCTTCTAGAAAAACACTTATCTATTCCCCACTCCCAGAAATACTGGTTCAAAATATGCCAAGGAAAGGGGAGCTGAAACTCCATGATACAATGAGGTAATGAACTTGGTTAGGCCTTTAGGCAAAGTTGTCAACATTTAGCTAGCCGAAGCTCGGTATTGCAGGATATATAAAGATTCTGGCAATGATGTCTGCTTGCTGTAGCTCTGGCTCATTTACTTTTGAGATGCTTTGTTACATATCAAAGAAAGGAGGACCACGAACCCAATCAAAGTAACATACTGACAGCAAAGTGTATTTATGTTTGCACTTTGATGAGCAGTTAAAATGACAACTTTTACTATCTCTTCATGCTTTAAAAAAGAAGGGGAAACTCATGTGGCAAAACACATTAGGAAATTTAGTAAACCTCCGATGTTTATTGTGAGATGTTTGATGAACCCAAACACAGCTGTGTACGCTTCTGCCAACTGAGATGGCATTTTTCCTTAAAGGCGGAAAACACCTTTTCACTCTAGCAGCCTAAGGATGCTAACACCATCCCATTAAGAAAGAGCTTTGTTCATGCACAGCATATTTTTAAATGAGAAAAGCTCTCATTCTATGCACAAGTTAAAATGCAATGATGAAGTAGTTTCCAGAATAAATTAATATCTGTAGGAGTAATTACAAAGGAAATTTATTTTTATTTGAATGAGGTAAGAGCTGCCTGAACCTTTAGGCGAATGATGACAATCTACTTACCTGCTTTGCCTGACAGAATAAGGTCAAAACAATAATGAATTATATTTAAAGTATCCATCTTTTTAATGAAATACCTTATAATGATTTTTTTCAGAAAAATATGTTAAAGGTTGAGGTATTGATGTCAATAATAATACTTGAAAATGCATATATATTTATTTATATTTTTTTGCTATATCTATTCATGCGTGCATAGTATGCCTGCTCAAATATAAGCTATTGCTTACATCTGCTGTCCTCAAGATGTAGAGAACATGCAGCACTGGAATACAAAAGCAAAAGAAAACAAATTAAAAATAAAATGTATATTAAAAAGTACACACAATTATCGTGAGCATACGTACAATCTGCAATGTTCACTTTTTTCTGTTTTGCGTAGCAGTTGGATTTAATGCCATGTGTATGAGCTGTATAATTACACAATTCCCATGCCCGTGAGGATTTTCTTAAGGACTGAAAAACAGTCAGCATCTCAGTAGCTTGAGCACCACAATTAAAGGAGACAGCAGGTGTGACATGGGGGTCTCCACTGCAAAGGAGAGGGAGTGTACATCAGAATGTAATATTTGAAAATAAAAGTCTAAATTACCAAACTTGGTGAAGTGTAGAAACATAAAGAAGAATATAACTCAGCAATCCAAGCAGAAGAGATAAAGGGAAACCGTGTCTCTGTACATCACATGAAAAAGAAGGGAAGCCGCACACGGTAACGCATGCCTCTGACCCCAGGTGTTCAGGACGCTGAGTCAAGGTGAGGGAAAGCCGAGGCCAACCTGAGCCGCTGTGTCACAAACCAGCCAACCAAAACAAAAGGAAACAAGCAACACCAGGGAAGAAGCTTAGTGGGAAGGCACACGCCTAGCACAGAATCAAAATCCAGCTTACAGGAGGGGGAAAAATTGCTTGAAAAATAACATAAACATTTTGAAAGCATCTAAGATAAAGTTCATCTAGAAGAACATGCGTCAATTACAAAAGTCTTCTCGTTTAAACTTGTGGAAGTGAAAACTTAGCCAATTCATCAAAGACACGGAGAGAGAATGAATTCTCAAAAATTTGAAATCTTATTAAATTATTATTTGAGAATTGAAAAAATGCATTTTCAGACAAAAAGGAAAACTTTTCTGAAAAAAGCAGTTCTGTAAAAAGCAAGCAAGAAAAAAAAATCCCAAGTGAAATAATTAAGATATCCACAGAATAATGAAAAACATTGTGTTCATAAGCATAAAAGTGTTTCCCAAAATATCAACTTTATTTACACATTTTAACTTCTGATGAAGCACTAACTAGTATGATAGGAAAAAAAAACAAGAAAAGAGATAAAAGTCAGAAACAAAAATATTATTTCTATTTTAATGTGATGTGACTGTGATAGAAAAATTGTAGGAAATACATACACAAAACAACATAGGACTCTTGACCTAAAAATTGAATTTACCGAAGTCACAGTATTTGAGGTTAATATTTGTAAAAACTATTTCTGACATTGGTTTAAAAAAAGAAGAACTAAGGGAAATAGTACAAAGATTTCAAAAGTCAGATCTATTTAAAGCATCATTAAAACAAACATGTTGAGGGATAAATTTATCAAAAGTTGCACTGAAATTTATGAAATATAGCTAAAGAAAATCACAGAAATCTACTACATAGAAAATATCCAATGCTAATGCAGCTAAACAATATTTTAGCACATGAACTGACCCACTTGAACTACAGATTCAATTCTATTCGTAATAAAAGTGAATTTATTCTTTGTAGAAATTAACCAGAGAAATGTGAAATATTCATAGGATATAGAGTAACCCTCTTTTTTGAGACAGAGTCTCACTCTTTAGTTTAGGATGGTCCTCAACTCACTATGTAATCCCAGGCTAGCCTTGGAATCAGTGCAATTCAGAGCGATCCTCCTGCGACTGCCTCCCGAGCACTGGGATTATAAGTGTACACCAACTACATCTGGCTTTGTGTGGTGCTGGGGATTGGCACACAGGGCCTTCTGCTTGCTAGGCAAGCCCTATAAATGCTGTGCCCTTCCTCCAGCCCAGCACATAAAATGTCTTAAAACACAGAACTAAAGTTGTGGGACCAACATTACTTCTTTCAACACACTGTTACTGGCATAAGGTCATGTATAGAACCATAAATAAACATGCAACAGATTCCAGGACTAGACTTATATTACTATGGTTATTTATTTTTCGAGTTTTTCGGTGATATTGATAAGACTGGAAAACTTATTGGTAAGAAAAGGACACAGCAGGAAAGAAAAGTTGCTTTTTAAGTAGCCGAAACGAGAAGAAACTGAGAGATGCATAAGGTGATGGGTGAATAGGAGAGAACGGTTTCCATACTGGCTGGAA
This sequence comes from Ctenodactylus gundi, assembly GCA_004027205.1. Taxonomy (NCBI): domain Eukaryota; kingdom Metazoa; phylum Chordata; class Mammalia; order Rodentia; family Ctenodactylidae; genus Ctenodactylus; species Ctenodactylus gundi. The sequence continues at coordinate 110,783 of PVKB01001580.1, forward strand.
TCTGTGGGTGAATAATCGTGTGTACCTCTCTAGATGCCAATAATGTATGCTTAAATCTTACACAGAATTCCTTGAACACTGAGATATTCAGGAAAAATTTACTTTAAATATATCAAAAATAGGATGTCTTTATAGGTGGATAGAGAAATAGATAACTACATGGTATAGTAATTGTAATAAAATATTCATGTAGGTAAGTGATAAATTGATAGGTTTTTTTTTTTTTTTTGCTAAGTTTCTGTCCAATCTTAAGGAACTTTTTAGTTTTAATAAAAACATGGGAAAAACAAAAGTTGCCTTCAGTAACTGTGATTTCCTTTTAAAGCAACTTCCTTCTTAACTCTATTAGGAATCGGGATCGTTGCTCATTTGGGAATCCATATGTGAAGAGCATTGCATTGAACCATTGGCTAAAGACGCTGTAGCCAAGCAACTAGTGAAGCATCTATAATCTTAACATTGGCTTAAGAGACTTAATGACCTTGGACTGTGCTCTTTTTGGTTTCAAAATTCAAACACACTCTCTCAAACATCTCCATTTCCTTTCTTGAAATATTTTGGGTTTAAGAATGAAAGTCTCTGTTCTTATAATCAATAACAATATCTGAAAGTTTCTTGAGCATGATATTTATTTTAAATCCTACCTATTTTTAAATCATATAGACCAAGATTCAAATCCTGGCTCAGCCTATTACCAATAGTCTACACTAATTCAATTTGTATGCAAATTACAGGAAATAACACATATAAAGTGTATGATTTACATTAGAATCTAAGTAAGTAGCAGGTTCTGTTTTCTTTTCTTTTTTTTAAAGATAGAATATTTGCTAGAGGCCTAAATCTGTTTAGATCATCTAAAGTTTCAAAGGAGCAACTAAAAAAATTCCATTTACTATTGCCTAGATATTTTGAAGTGCTAAATATAGTACTGCTCAGGTGAAAACCACTTAGTATTCCACAACAAGCACCTGAGGCATCAACAACCTCATCAAAGAACAACAGTTGGACGCAATCTGTACTGCAGCATTATTCCTCATCAATAATTCCATGTAGTCTTTGCATAAAATATTTGAAAAAATGTATAATACATCAATCAATTTTATTTTAAAAATCAATTTATTTCAATATAAATAAAGCAGAAAAATCATAAGAGGATTTTATTGAGAATGTTAATATGTAGATATTTTATCTAATATGCCAATTAAACAACTTAATACTAGCTATTTCACAGACACTGCGTACAAAGATCTAATAAAACAATGCGTACCCCTCTTCAAATTGGTGGTTTCAACTTCATGGACATAGGATCAGACTTCAGGACTTGTGAAAAAATTACTCGTAACCTAAGGCCATGTCACGACACCCCCTCAGTCACCTTTCCTCCACCCATCAGAGAGGCCTTGTGTCCTCTCGCATTCTCATGAAAGGAGGAAATATAGCATCATAAAATATTTTGACAGAAAGATACCATTTTCACAAAACCTTCATTAACAGAATAATTTTGTAATTGTTGTATTTTAGTGGTAGGTATGGCAAACCTGCTCCTATGCCCAAGTTGTAAATTAAATTTAGCCGTAGACATGTATAGAACACAGCAGAGTATGTATAGTGGGTGTTCAGTATTACTATCCGTGGTTTCTCATATCCACTGGGGATTTTGGAATCTATTTTCAAAAAGGAAGGAGAGACTGCTTTGTTCAAGATGTCTGTCACAAATTACTGAGTGATTGTGTGTAATCATGAGGAGAGCTCAGGATCAGATTATTTATAATGTGAAATGACTGCAACAATGTATATATTTTAAATTATTATTATTATTATTATTATTATTATTATTATTATGCAATATTGGGGACTGAGCCCAGGGCTTTGGCACTGAGTTATATGTCTTGGCCATTTATTTTATTTTTTATTTTTCATTTTGAGGTTGAGGCTCTGTAAGCAACTCTGTTGCCGAGGCTGGGCTCACATTTGCAATCCTCGCCCTCAGCTTCCCACAATTCTGAGATGACAGATCTGTGCCACTGGATTTGACAATTTTTTTTTTGTAATTTTCTTAAGTGATTCCAGTGCCGTAAAGCAAAAAGGAAAAAATGGTATAGTGCCTTTCCAGGAATGAGCCTGGAAGTATTTCACATTCAGAATCACACAAGCATTTAACAAGACTTAGCGTGAAAAACATTCTACACAACCAGCTGAACAGGAAGATAATTAAGTTTCCGGATTGAAAAAGACCATCTATCTCACAGCGGTTTTCTCAATCAGCTAAGTCGTAGAGATATGTGGGAGTTTAATAAATAACAATGTGTGTTTTACATCTAAGAGATCTTCATTGATTAGTATGAAGTTTAATCCTGATTGCTAACTAGGCGGTATTATGAGACTCTAGTTTGTGAGGTTGCTAACCTCATAAATAGTGAAACCTATTGATGTATTTATAGCTATTAGGAGGTGAGGCATACTTACAAGGGGTACATCACTGGCCTGTGACATTGAAGGGTACAGTGTTTCTGTGGCGTCTCCTCCCCACCCTCTGCTACTACATTATGAGCACCTGTCTTTGACCTACACATCCATCATGAAGTTCTGTCTCACCCTATCTCCAGCAGCAATCGAACCAGTCAACCACGAAGCTAAAACCTTTAAAATGGCCAAAGTAAGCCTTTCTTCCTTTGGATTTTTCTACCGGATCTTTCGTTGCAGCAACAGAAATATCAAAAATCTCAAATGGATAAATTTGCTGTGCTGCCTGAGTATTTGCATTGATAAAAATCTCCCCAGGTAATTCTCCTAGTGCTATAAACACTGTCTCTACTCTAAAAGTGAGTTTATGAACGTGTGTGTGTGCGTGTGTGTGTGTGTGTGTGTGTGTGTATAAAATCAGGCAGTTGTAAAATTACAAATTTTTATATAACACATGAGAAATTGGAGCTGAGACTTAACGTCTGACCAGATTCAAGCTGATGTGGTACTATGCATTACAGAGTCTCCTGAGGATTAAATCTAAATTTTTTTTTACAACCAGACATAATTATATGACACATATAAAATTGCCTTTTCATATGTTCCAGAATCCTTAATTGAATGGTCCCTTTGTTATTCTCTCAGGGAACACTCACCAGAGAGCAGCACTAACATATCCAAAGAATTCCTTTCAAAATAGCAAATGTCGCCTAAATAATCCTAGCTATTTGTTGAAGAAGGAAAAAAAAAAAAAACAAGCTAGCTAGAAAAATTAGTAATAGTGATGATTTTGATGAAACTGCTCTGTGGAGAATATATATGTACCTCAAGAAAAGATGAATTTTAAACTGAAATTTTATTCAAGAGGTGAAATCGCCACTGATTTCACCTCTTGGATAAAATAAAAGATTAGCTAACAATTATCTGCTTGTCTTTCCTCAGTCCACAAATGAGTGTTGCTAGTAATTTCTCTGAATATTTTTTTAGGCTTTCGAAAAATGTGCTAAGACTTCTGCAAGTGGAGAGATTAGATAAGCAGCATAGCAGGGCAGGCTTTTCCTGTCCCTTCTCCGACAGTCAACACCAAGCAGGAACCACATGGGATTTCGTGTTGTTCCGGTGCCAATCCTACACTGTTATTTCAGCGGGGAACAGAAATTGTTGAGAAAGAGTTTCAACCATTCTATTTTTTCTTAAGCCAATTACTTACTGAGTCTCTCTCTCTCTCTCTCTCTCTCTCTCTCTCTCTCTCTCTCTCTCTCTCTCTCTCTCTCTCTCTCTCTCTCTCCCACAAGAGCTGACAGAGTTTTGGCAAAAGGAAGCAGCACTGCAAAAACTTTGCATGATGGAAATGAGATGGGGTTAGAGACCAAGTGAAGGAATGTCCTGCTGTGCCTTGGATGTGCTTTGCCCTCTACTGTTTCCAGTGTTGGCAGCCCGGAGTCCGAGTGAGTAATATGTAAAGATGGGAGTCTTTGAGAGGTTAGTCTTAGTACAAGGTAAGTAGGCCATTGGGACCCTACCTGGGAAGCAATTAATGCAGTTCTTTGTAGGCTCTCCCTCAGTTTCTAGAGGAGCGAGACTACTTTCTCCTGCTGGGCCCTTCTGTACTGCCATGTAATCCCTCTCCCACACTAATTCCATTGCTCACTGACTAAAACAAATGGGGCTTATACTCCTGGACATTTGGTTTTATAACCATGAGCTAAATATTTTTTTTTTTTATAAAGTACCCACCTCCAGGGATTTTATTATGGGAACAGACTTTAGATTCTAAAACAGCAACCTAACATTCCACCTTAAAAAAGCAGAATATAGTTAAGCAAAATGCAAATTCATCAAGATAAGTAGAAGGAAAAACAACAATGATGAATGGAAATAAATTTAAAATTTAAGTAGAGCATGTAACATTACAGAAAATGAAATCCAAGAAGCATTGCATTGGAAGGTCACCAAAACTGACCAATGAAAGATTCAACAGCCCAATGAAATAGAAAAACATATTTGTTAATATCAAGAATAAAATAAGACACCCCACTACTGACTCTATAAAAATAAAGAGGATTTGATAGATGTATTATAAAGGCATTTCAGTAATTTGGTTAAAAGAGTAAAAATTAACAAATTCTTAAAGATACACTTTACCAAACCTGATTCAAGAGAGATTATGAATTACATGCATGAAACACAAACATATAATATGAAAAGTCTACTAACAAAAACCAGTCATTGAACATTTCTGACTTGAGTTTTACCAATCATGAAAACTGCCTTTTTTTCACTCTCTCCCACAAAATTAGAAGTAAATAAAATTATTCTCTTAGCTTAATATTTTCCTGGTACCACGACCAAAGAAACGTATCACAACCAAGAAAACAAAGCTATTAAACAATATAACTTATAAACACATCTGCAAAAAATTATCAGGAAAATAACCAGCAGAATTATGCAGTTTATAAATAAGATTCTACAACTGGGCCAAGTGAGCTTCATTTGGGGAATTAAAGTTGATTGAACACAAAATAAAAATTTAATATGTTATATTAATATAGAAGGCAACACCTGCAAAGATTTTTCAGTGCAGATTAGAAAAAAATAAATAATAACCAGGGAATGTCCCGGAGCCCTTTCCTGTTAAAATGATCAATAACAGAAGTCACTGAGCGTTCTTTCAGAATAAAATGATTGATGGCAAACCAGAAATAAAAAGAATAATATTAACCTGGCAAAACCACATCCTACATCTAATTTCCCTCAAGCTGCAGATGAAATGTAAATTTTTCCTTCTAATATTACTTCTCCCGTTGTTCTCACCACTGTACAGGAGCTTCTGCTACAAGATGTTATGCGAGATAAAGTGGAAATCCGTATATCTCACTGAGGCTAACAATACACTACCTTTAAATATTTTACTGCTAATGTCTCAATGTGCAATCAAGGGCACAGTTCTTAATAAACTCACCCATATTGCCAAATATAGACCTCTTTCATTTGATTATGACAAGCCTATATCCTGTCTTAAAATGACACGAATTACTGTCACCATCTCCACTATTGTCATAATTTGACACGTTTCTGTTCGTGTCGTGTGGAATTAAATGATCAAACAATAGAATGCAGGCTCGGGCTTCCAACGTTTTTGTCTTCTTTATATTGCCAAGTCACCTTACTTTTTCATGCCTTTGAGACTAAATAAAATCACTTTGAGATTAAATGAGATGATAGGTTGGAAGCACTAGTCAGTTATCTCACACACTGCAAATCCTTCATCCACGCTGTTTATGTTTTCTTCTAAGGTTGCAGAATCTGTAGAAGAGAAACCATAATGTGTTCATCTTCCCTTTTCCCAGGACCTGACGTGGTAGACCAAAAGATTCTCACAGGTGAGTGGACTCAGAGATTAACAAACGGGAAATGTGTCCTGCCTCCTTCCTGTGTGTCGTTCTCTGGCAAGAAAATCATAATTTGTGAAAATCGAGATCATGAGTCTTTTCCCATTCAATTCCAGATGTTTTTATTACCGGGATGACTTTTTATGAAGATGAGCACTTCTTATTAAACTTCAGACGCAATGGATTGACTGATAATCATATGATCTCATTTTGTCTATTCTTAATATATTCATTTATTTATTTGTGTTTTTTTATTAATAAATAATCTCACTGTTTAGCCCAGGCCAATCTCAAATTAGCAATCCTCCTGCTTCACCCTCAAAGAGCACAATCACATTTCCATGTGGACACTGAGCACATTAAATGCATAGTAGTAAAGTTGAACCCTATTTACCAGAGATAGGAACCGAGAAAAAGTTTGTCAATGGACAAAATTTCAGTTATATAAAGAGGACACCTTTGTGGAGAGGGAAAGGTAAGCTCGGGGTGAAGGAAATGGGGGAGGGGGGAAGCAAAGAGAAGCTACACTTCCAGCCTCATGTGTTCTATTTGCATGAGCTTTTTTTTTTTTTTTTTTTTTTAGCTTGCTAAATGCTTTTTGACATCAATACACTCACAATCACCTGGCAATCTGGCAATCCAAAATGCTCCAAAATCTGAAATGTTTTGAAAAACACCTTGGTGCTACAAATGGAAATTTTTACAACTGACTTTATGGAATAGAAAAAAAAAATGTAAGAATTCGTATCTACTAAAAGTATTTTGTGAAATGACTTTAGGAAGCATATAAGGTATATATGACACATAAATTCCCTCTCAGGCTTGAATCTCCATTATATAAATACAAACATTCTAATTTTAAAAAGTGATGCAGGATTTGATGCACTTCTAGCTCCAAGCATGTCACTCAAGCTCAATATTACTTATCACCGTGGCTTTTATAAACAGGTAGGATTCAAAGGAGGTCCTGTTATCCTTAGTGTTAGTTTTAGTGTTTGTTAGTGTCTAGATGGGGGCTAAAGCTTCCAAAGTTTATATCGTGCTATCTTCAAACACTGAAAACCTGTTCTAGCCAAGGATTTCCCAACAGCTATTGAGTCACTTACATCAGATTGGAGTATTACTGTCTCATGCAGATGGATATTATTTTGCTATAATTAACAAATGATTTCCAGAAATCTAGTAAATTTAGTCTTTTGTGTTAACATATATAAGCAGGTAGAGGTGCATCGCATCAGTAAGTGAAGGTTAGGCAGAAAACGAAAGGCCTAGTGACTTTCCATCTCTCTATTGACATAAACACATGGAGAATAACAGAAAATTATAATCACTGTGCTCTGAGGTGGAAATGGAAGATAAATTAAGCCACTTTGTCTTAAAATTAGGGAAGATGCACAAAAGAAATGCAATAGCAGCTAAAAGCTTGTTTTAAGGTTAATTTCAGTGTCAGTTTTCTGAAACATGCCATGTCGTTTTTCTTGTCAAGCTTTTATACCTTAAATACATCAAGTCATTTTGAGTCAGCAGTCTCAAGTTCTGATAAAGGTGATGTCAGGTCTGTCACTGATGTGCTGCATGTGTTTTATCAAAAATCTGCTGTGGGTAGTAGCTTATTTCTGAAATGTTTTTTTTTTTTCATTTTATTATGTTTATTTTTTGAGTCAAGGTCCTGTCATGTAGCCCTGGATGTTCCTGCACTCACTGTTCTGACTGGCCTCAAACTCATAGCAATCTTTCCGTGTCGTGCTCCCAAGAGCTGGGACTACCCTGCCACGTCCAGGTAATATTTATGTGTCACTATGTATGTCAGTGGAATTACATAGCATTTTTTATTTTGTTACTGACTTACCTCATTGAGTATAATGTCATGTAACCTGTACCAGAATGTCTTTTTTTAAGACTGAATAATATTCCTGCACCCTTTATCTGCTGATAGACAATTGATTTGCTTCTATCACTAGGCTATTTCAAATGATGCTATGTTCTTTAATTTTTCTCATTGACGTACATTTATATATACTGACATGTTCATTGTCTCTTTTTGAAAATCGTTGCACGGCCAGCACTAAAGGATTCAACATACCAGATAATTCAGCTAACAGAATTCAACATACTAGATGATACCTTTTTTATACTCTTGAAAAAGTAAGTCCATAGAAACTGTCTTAGTTACTTATATATTGCTTGGGCAGAATACTCAGCATCCCCAACTTAAGAGAGGAAAGATTTATTTAGCTCAAAGTTTCATCAGGTCTCGCAGTCCGTTCTTGGGGAGCTGGTCATGATGGAAGCACATGGCAGATGCTGGAGAGCTACTCGAGGCATTGCAGATGGAAGCCAAGTGAAGCAGGAACAAGTGGTATCTGGAGACTCAGACAAGTCCAGAGCTTTCCTAAAAAGAAACTGTAACAATACTTCTTCTTTCCTTTACTCAGTTAAAGCTGCGATTTGGGCCTCCCACAGGAAGCGTGGTGCTTCTCCTTCACCTTCTGACACACAAGTCCACAGGGCACTCCTGAAAGCCAGGCCATTGGAGCCCCCCAGCCCGAACAAATGGATAAAATTCTTTCAAATTACCCTACCTTAAACACAAGCCCCTTCCAGCCAGCCCTGACTTACCAACAGCACATGATTTCAAATACAAGAGGCTTTTGTGGGACTCTCAAAATCCAAAGAGAGGGAACATGGTGATTACCAAAGGTTAGCATAAAGCACAGAGAAGACTTAGGAGAGTGAAACGAGTGTGAGGATGCTATCAATGTAACAAAGAGTAGATGTCATTTATGAATTTGTCAAATTCTATAAACTCTGTGATACTGACACTAAAACCTGACATAATCCATGTGCTTTCAGGGATGATGATGTACCAAGGTGAGTTCATCTGTTGGAACAAATGCACCTCTCTGGAGAGAGAAGATATTATTGGTGAGGAATACCCAGTGTAAGGAGTAGAGAGCATATTTGAAATATCTCCAACTTCTTTCCAATAGCCTATGGATCCCGAAACTGTTTCAAAAATGAAAGCCTACAGAAACTGTCAAAGTCATTATTTAAATTTTAATAAAGATATGTACTATACACACACACACACACATACATACACATATATTTCTGGGAAAATGGCTTCAGTAGTTTTCATTGATAATTCAGAAGTGTTAGTTGAAAATTGAAAAGTTTCTAAATGTAATTCTTAGACCCATGTGTTAATTTTTTAAATTAGTATACTTAATTAGAGCCATTGCTTGATTTTTTTAGTGGATTTGACATCACATGGTATATTCAGAATCTGTGACCTACAATATTAGAATTTCTGTTCAGAGATGCGTACAGTCATCTTTTGATAAGATTTTACAAAGGATTGAATCTGAATTAAACTGTGTGGAAGGACTAGGGCATGCCAGTTAATGGTACCCGTTTTCTATCTTTATGCGACCCTGAAATTTACTTCGTAATCTTCACAGAGGAAAAAAAAGATCTAAACATTCATATGAAATTGTGTAAAATGATTCATGAATTTTGAGTTAACACATGTACAGTAAAAATTGAGGTGTCTATACAGAAAATAATTTTATAGCCATTAGGCTCACATCAGTAAATAAAAGCTTGATCTTTTAAGTCATGTGAACAGTACCTTAGAGGAAATCAGTCTAAGAGGAGAGAGACATCACTGTCTTGTCTGGTCTCACAAAGAAACGTTAATGATCATCTCATCACTAATAATAAAAATACAAGATAACTTAAATTCAAACGCAATGTGTTTTTCTAAAGTCAGAGAATGAAATTCCTTCGGGGCAGAGCTGATATCACAGTCATTCAAGTTATTCAATTTTTTGTGGTTTAATATGAAGCATATTAGAAAAGAATTTTGGATTACCCAACTTGCCTTTCTGAGTCCCTGGTCTACTTTGTCTCCCTCCCAACTTTTACCTTTAAGTTTCCATATCACTGTAGCCTACTAAAGGATTCTGCCATACTTGCCTGAATCTTTCTACATCTTTCCCAGAAGAGAGAGGAGGTGGGAGAGAGGGGAGAATGTGAGATGATAGATAAGTGAGAACTGATACAGAAAAAACATCATTCATTTTAAGTTGTTCAAAGCCCAGAGTGTGTTTTGAAATCAAAGATCTCAAGTGAACTTGTCCAATATGGCATCCATATGTTTTTCTTTCCTTATTGATGCAGTGTTTTAATAAAACATTTAATTGGAGCTTCTGTGTTTCTCTCAGCTGGAAATGACATTAGGACATCTGACAATTCATAGGAAAAGAAGAAAATATTTTTTCTAAGATTTATGAAGTACAAAGACCTGTTATGAAAATAAATCTTCCAAAGGCATTTTTGATGCTATTAGTAAGCACCCCTGTCCATGTCCTGATGTGGATAGTTATTGGTCCTATATTGTTGTTCATAATATTCCTGATTGTTTGCAAGTTATGATCAATAGGGTCCAGGCTGATCAATAGCATTTAATGTGTAACTTCTCAGAAATTCATAGCTGATTTTTTAGATATTAAAAAAAATATTGGAGTGACCAGTGCTGTGGAGTGAGTTACTCTTCAAGTCCTATTAAAGAGACCTAGAACTATGACTTACCCACAATTCACCAAGAGAAAGCACTTCTTGGCCTTCTCTTTTTGCTTCTCTGGCACCCTAGTTTCTTTCTTTTTTTTTTTTCTTTTTAATATCTCAAGCTGGACATGATTTGCATAGTTTATAAAAACAGTCCGAGTTATTCTGTAAGTATTTTGGATGTTTTGAAATTGTTAGTCCAAATTTATTCTTTTTTCTGTTGTTTTTTTGGGAATATCATTAATGAATCAAAATCTGCAACTGGTAATGTTCTGTGAAAAAACTTGATGTATTTACAGATAATTACATATCTATAAAACAACATAATCTGTGTCATAGAAGCATATTAAAGACCTAGAAAATCTGTAACTTTTTCAGAAAAAATATATTGAAATTAAAACATAAGTAGAAAATAGAAAACTGATCCTCTTAGTAATTTTTAAATGAAGAGCTCTCCTGGAGGTGATGACTAAATTCTAACTTTTCTTCCTCGTAACTGAATATTTAGGTGTATTTTGAAAAGTTGAAGAAACACATTGAATATCAGACTCCACAGTGCAGAATCTGTGTAATTTTAATCTGTCAACCACTTCAGGTTCTAGAATGTAAAGAGTTCTAATGGGATATGGAGCACTAGGCAGTGATTTGCGGTCAAGTTATTTCTGCCTGGAGGTAATTTAGCTTTGTATACTTAGCTGTGATTTTGATCCCGCTGTTTACAAAAATATTAATGTAAGAGTTTGAGTCCATGGATCTTGAAATTGTGCCGGGCCTTCCTTATCAGAATTTGATGTGTAGTTACAGTGTGGTTCTCACAGTGACAGTCACATGCTTGGAATATCTGCAGATATTTTCAAAATTGGGTGCAATCTGAGAGGAGTTCTGGAGCTCTGATGGTTCTTTAAAGCTCCCGAGGAGATGCTAATTGACTGTCAGGGCTTGAGATCACTACCATTAAAATTTTAATTATTTTTAAAATCCCAGGTCTGATTTTTCCCTTCATAAGTTTCTCTTTGATGAGCTATTTCTTATCTTCCTTTCTTCACTGATGATTTCCAACACCTTCTAGTCAAATCACAACCTGTACCTTCACTTTGATAAATTTACTAGATGTCTCAATGTGTTCGCCTTGTATTCATTACAAAAAGCTTTTCTGTGAATACAAGGGACCGGTTACTTTTGTAGTAAACCTATAACACAGCTGCACTTGTAAAGATCGGGCTCACATTTGCAAGAAACAGACTTCTCAATCAATTATTAGTAAGCAACATTTGCAAAAACAGTTCAACTCAGACACAATTTGAGGACACTAAAATCCTTGATTTTAGCAACTTTCCTTTGTAACCTTTTGCGTCTCCAAAACATTTGTCTTTGTGTTTATAGATAATCTCTGAGAGATGAAAACTTAATCATGAAACTCGTGGAAAATGCCATCTCAGGATTCTCATTTCAATGACTCACAAAAATCAAAGCAAACACACAAACGTTTTTAAATAATTGAAATCGAAGACATATTTAGTATAAAGTCCTGGTTGCCTAAAGAAATTTTCCTGTTTGCTTTTTCCATATATGTAACACATTTTTACTAATAAGAAAGGAATATATGTAAGGCTAATGCAAATATTAATTCTGTCTTGCTGCTTGAATCCTTAACCTAATAACAATAAACACATATTTAAATGGAAAATTTAATATCTATTTTTAAAGGGGCATGTTAGGAAACCACTTTCCTACAGCTGTGGCCACTGAGGTGTTAGTAGTTGTTTGGATTGCCATTGGCAGGTGGCAGATTAAGATAAACAACATATGTTTCGGTGCCTTGTTCTATCCCTCTGTCCTGGTAATTTCAACTTGGTTCAAAGGATATGAAGTAATTACATGGAGCAAACACAGGAGTTCATCCCCATCCCACGTCCAGCTCTATGCTTTGATCGTCCACTACAAAACTCAAGTTTATTTTTTTAACTGGACACTTTATTACTTCATTATTTTCTTTCTAGAACCCATCAAATGAACAGGCATGGTTTGCAGAAAATCCATTTTCAGATTTGAACAAGGCAGACAAACACTGTCAAACGTATTCACACGTTTTTATGTATAAAATAAATTTAATTGAATTTGCGAAAGAGAGTTGGCAACTTTAAGAAGTGCTTAAGCCTTGTAAGGTTTCAGCATTTGTGAATAGATTATTGCAGTTACCACAAGAATGGTTACTTAGAGTGGGAGTAAGGTTTGATAAAATGTATTTAGTCACGAATCTTCCCGTTTCCCTTCTTTTCCCGTGTGTCCCCTTGCCTCGTGATTTCTTTCTTCATGATGTAACACAGGAAGCAAAAGTTCGTCACAGGAGAGTTTGTTCTTTAACTTCCTAGTCTTCAGAATTGCCACCCAAGCAAACAAACATCTATTGCTTATAATTTGCTCTGCCTGTGGTGTTTTGATACAGCAGCAACAAATTGACCAAGATAAATTGATAAAAATGGGAGAAAACCTACTAGAATCTTCTGTCACTCATTTTTATTTTTTTTTTATTTTTGATTTTGCAAGGGCTGGTTTAACTTTTGAATTCTTTTAATTTAGGGAAAATGTCAAATTTCTAGAACATTCTTCAGGAAATCTCTCCCAAAATTTCTGCCTCTGTCTCCTTCTACATACTTACGTCTGTACCATATAATTTCATGCATTATGTTTTGCTCTAATATCAGTTTGATGTCTTTATATTGGAGAAAGTTCTTCAGTCTTCCTGAATCTTCAATCATTCTTATTTTCAAAAATGTATGCCAGCTATTTTATAGAATACCAATTATGTTGATTTTGCTCAATGCATATCCATAATTACATGAAGGGTATGCATTTTGGCCAGGAATAGCACGAACTGCTCTGTAGTTCTGTTAATACTCTACATCAAGAGTCACATAGTATTTTTATTGTCATGGAGGATGTCAGCTATACTTACAAGATTGTGGTATTGCTTTCCATATTTCTCTATGATAAAATTGTTACTTTTTCTTTTCTAATTAATAACCCGTATGAGGTTTTGAAACTATGCATAATCCCGCTTCTCATCAAACTTCTAACCATTCTTATGAGTATTCATTAGTGATTCCTCCCCGTGTTTATTGCTACCACACTGGTTATCAAATGCTAATTACCTCCTTTTTTAACATCATCGAAGATTTTATTATAAGGAGGAAATTATATGTCCAAATTCATTCAGACTTGGACTAGGGAAGCACATTAAAGTTCTTTAAATATATGCCCACACATATTTTGAATGCCTTACTTTCTGAATAAAGATTCTTTTCTATACTATTTGATTAAGTTCTCTGCCCCATAGATATTGTATTAGTAATTTCTTCAAGAATCTCTGATATTTTCGAGTACATAAAATTACGTAGAGATCAAAATATGAGAAATTACTGCTGAAGGACAACATAATTTTAACTACACTCAAAGCAAAATTGCTTTTACTCTTTTACCAAATTACTCTTGACAAAGTGGAGAAAACACTGTACTAACTATGCTATTTTGAACAAAGTACCCATCAGCTTTCATAAAGCACAAATAAACACAAATAGTGATGATTTACAAGAAAAAATGCACAAGAACAACATCAATAAAATTCTGAAAATTATATTTGCCTTTGTTAGTTTTCCACACAGATATGCCCCTTATAGACACGGAAGATTTGTCTGTATATTAACTACTGTCTAATACATTTCTTCATGTTTTGTTTTAAGCAAATCAAGAAGGAGTTTATGTTATTTCCTTTGAGAAACAACAAAACCTTCCAGTCTCAACACATACAAAATGCTTCCTGACAGTAAAATAAGTACACTTTTCCGTATTTGCTTCATTATTTTCTATTTTGAAATAATAAGGTTGTCTTGAATAATCACATCCTTCGAGCTCTGAGCCAATTCTCACCTGAGAAGTTCGTACTGTTTTTTCCTAAATGAGTCTTTTTCTGAAAATTTGTAGCAAACTGTATTATTGGGTTGATGCTTTGTGTTAAAAGTTAAAAAATATGGACTTAACAACATGAATATGCATACATGTATGCACACACACCACACACATATATACAAGATAGATAGTAGATGACTCTATATATGTAAGAAGTAAATCATAATTTAATATATGTAGTCATTTTGATTAACACATTTTATTCCAGTCTGTAATTTATCTACCCACTGTGGTGGTTCTGCCATCGTTGACCTTTCTATTCTGGGCTGAGGCTGGAGCTGGGTTCGTTCTTTTCTCCATTTAGACTGAGCATACTTTCTGAATCATTTTGTAGTAAATGACTCTTAACTCAGCTTCTAGTCCTACAATTGCATTCAGAAGCGTAGCGTAGGAGAATATAAAATCTGTTTAAAAATAAATATTAGATTTTTATGCCACCCTACATAAAGTCTCGATAGATACAATCCCATGAATGTTCAATAGAAGTACCATGATTTAGGAATACAAATATGATTAAAAAAATAATTATCGTGCCAGGCCAAATTCTAATGTGATCCCAGTTCTCCTGGATATCTGGTTAGTGATTCCAAGTTTTATGCAAAATCATATATTGCTGATATAACTAATATTACTAACTGGTTGATCCTCATTAAAGAATTTGTCAGAATAAGGCCCAACTAATTTCTTCAGTTATTTAAAATGGAGCAATTGCTTGTAGAAAAGCAAATCTAGGAAAAGCAGCATGTGTGGAAGAAAATCAACCAGAGAGATACAGGTGCTGGTCTATGTGAAACAAATTGTCGAGTTATAGGAGGACCTGTGGGGAACTCAGCATAGATATTTGAGTAGATTCTGGAAGATAACAAAGGCTTCTGGCTGATATTTCATAAGGACAAGGTAACTTTTTTTTCCTGCAGTTGCGTTGAAAAATCTCTGTGAACAATTTGAATGATCTTGGAAGCTTTGTCTACATCAGCTGGGGGTCATATAAGGGTGATGTTGTCCAAAAATTATGAATGTGAGCTCCTGAATAGAGATCTCGAAGTCGGAACTTGAATTATGTCTCACCTGGGTTTTCCAGATTGGAAGCGCTACATTTTTTTAAAAAAGCTATCATAGAACCCTACATTTCTCCTCTAGGATTTTCAAGTAAATATGTGGCAAGGACAATCCACACCAGAATTCCTTATCAGATCAAAATTTAACCATAGTTAGAATTCTACTTCAAGCAGTTAAGACCTTTTGTATTTAAAATACATAATAATCTAAGATCAGAATGCGATTGCAAAGTATTGTAAATATATTGTGTTTCTGTGTGTGTTTAATATTCTGGAGAATTCCTCATCTCATCTGTAAATTTTACCTACTATGTATTAAAAATCCAAAAGTAGCAGAAACATGTGCTTATTGCTTTTCATGAAATAGAGCACAACAATCAAACCTAGGACTTTGATATAGGATTATGATGCAAAGAACACCTGAGGGAAAACATGTAGGAGCAATGGAAGGAGCAGAACTAGAATTCTAGTCTGCCAGATGTGTAAAAGGCATCTGCAGAAGGATTGTGGCAAACCGGGCCGAGTTCCATATGATTCTCATTCACCCATCTTTCTATCAATGAATGAGAAGTCAGGAGGAGAGAAAAGTACCCATAATACATGTTTACTATGTGAGAGGTCCTAATACCTGCCTTTTTTCCCACATTGAGAGAAAAGAGAACATTTCAGACCTGCAGTGCTGCTATTAAAACGTTCTTTGGAAGAGTTAGCCATTGGACACCACGTTCAAACTCTCCTCTCAGGAGTATCCTATTGTTTAATTCGGGAAAGTGTCCCCTGTACCCATCCTAGGCACATGATGTGGATCCTTCCTGAGTTCCTGTTTTCCTCCCAAGAGTCTGGAGTTGTGCATGTATCAGGAAGAGAGTGCTTGCTCACCGGTCCCAGGAAAAGCACCTGGATGGGATTATAGGATAACCCGCCCTCAGAAAAAAAAATATGGAATGCCCATTGGTTTGGTTTTACTGTTGAGGAGCACTGTCTTCTGTTTGATTTCACCTTAATGGGGATAGTATAGAAAATTTGGAGATAGGATCATTTAATATCTGCCTGTGTCATTTACCTTATTATCTGGGTACATATCATCACCAAATCACTATAATTGGGGCTGAAGGAATGGCATAGCGGTGAAAGGGCTTGCCTTGCGAGTTCAAGGCCCTGAGTTCACTTCCCCAAAACCATGTAATCTGGGCATGGTGGCACACACCTATAATCACAGATCTTGGGAGGCTGAGACAGGAGGATTGCCGTGAGAGTAAGGCCAGCCCGGGATACATAGTGAGTTCAGGACCAGAGCGACAGAGCAAGACCTCATCTCAAAAAATGGTATAATTAGTCTTATATATTAGTATATGTGTAAACTGAGTCC
Source organism: Ctenodactylus gundi (assembly GCA_004027205.1). Taxonomy (NCBI): domain Eukaryota; kingdom Metazoa; phylum Chordata; class Mammalia; order Rodentia; family Ctenodactylidae; genus Ctenodactylus; species Ctenodactylus gundi. The sequence goes on from PVKB01001580.1 coordinate 127,600, forward strand.
CAGAGAACTTCCAAAAATCTCCTAAACTCAGTATCATGAGGACTGAGACACATACGCACATCATTACTGCCCTAACAACTACCAAAACCAGATATTTCTTTCACTTTTAGAAATTAAAGGGGCTGGGGAGGGGTGTAACTCAGTGATAAGAGCACTTGCCTAGGAAGCCCAAGGCCCAAGTTTCTATCTCCCAGAACCACATATTAGCTGCACACTGTGGCACACGCCTATAATTACAGCACCTTGCAGGCTAAGGCAAGACGATTACCTTGAATCCAAGACCAGCCTGGGCTACATAGTGAGTTCAGAGCCAGCTTGAAATATAGAATGAGACCCTGTCTGAAACATAAATAAATCAATAAAGGCACACATTTGTCCAAGTTATCATTCTATGTAATGGTGATATCAAGATCAGATACTTGAGTTGTGGAACACAGTCTGATTAAAATTTAAAAGTATTTTCTAAGCCTACCATTCTTTCATGCTGTAAACCCTTGCCTCCTTGTATAAAACCTTTATCACACAAGCCTTCATCCACTCATCTCTATATTTCTTCAATAAATATTCATAGAGTTTGAAGTCCCTGACATAATCCGAGCTCTCAGGTCGGAGCTCTGTGCCTGTCGGTTTCATTCTGCCCATATCCCATTGGTTCTGTTTGTTGGCGACCAACGCAATCGCAGTCACAGTTGTCCTTCTTACAGAATTCACTTTCCTATCTGAGTCCATAGTTAGTAATTCTTCTCTTCTAAGGCTTTGATGTTATAAATCCATGCTGCTTATTTTCATTCTTAAATAATTAATAAAACTACATCTTGGTTCAAGTCAATATAAATGATATGTATTTATTATTCATATTTTTAAACTCAAGCACTTCCATAGCTTTTTGAAATTCTCATAATTAAGATTGGATCAAAATTATTTGCCAAGACGAAGCTCTATCTGAAAAGAAAAATCAACCTTGAGAGCTTAAATACAGTGCTCATTATTCTAAAACATTCTGAGTCAAGTTTATTTTATAAGAAAAACTGTACTGTTAGTTTTTTATATGTTTTCAATCTCCTATTCTCCAAATAGTAGGCTCTTATATCTGTTTGACAATTGCATGTCTTTCTTTTGTGAAATATTTGTTCAAATATGTGGATATATTACAGTTTGCTAAATTTTGTTCCTTTTCTAAATTCTAAATTGCAGTATAAAGCTCCCAGTATATTGTAAAGATTAACCTCTAAGTGTCATGGTCATTGCTATGCAAAAGACATTTAGTTTGATATAATCTAATTGGTTCATTTTTCTTGTGATTTTTTCATTTTCATAAAATCATTGCCAGATCAAATATGATTAAGATATTGGATTTTTTTAACTTCAGACATTTTACTTTCTACTTGAACCTGTGTCTTTATTTGATAAAAATTTTACATAGTTGAGGCTGAAGAATGATTAGAGACGTATGTGATTTGAAGGATACATTTTCTTTAGACAAGAGGCACCAATTTCAGAAGGTATATTGTGTAAAGTACACAGTTGATAATAACATATTACACAGTTGAAAGTTGCTAAGAGATTAAATGTGGTGTGTTATGAGAAAAAAATAGATAATTTCACTTATTGGTTTGGAATTAATCATTTAAAATACTTGAAATGTGGTTATGCATCAATTATTAATGAAAATTATGAACGACTTTATATTTGAACTTGGTATAAAGACAGAAAAAGAATAATGTCTAATTCAAAGGGCTGCCTGACTTTGTGGATAAAGGGAGTAATTTTAAGGTAGAATTAAAAATTCACACTTGTCTCTGTGCAAATTATGACCTCAATTGAATTAAGCATAATTTTTAATTACATTGACTTTGTAAAAGTAAGTTTTGCTTTATGTTATACTACCATCCTTTTATGCATTTAGGTATTTAGTGGTTAAAGAAGAAAGAGAAAACTATTTCTGATGCTTTTGACCTTGAATTTTGTGAGATTTTTCATGTGCTCATATAGGGTAAGGTTTAACTAATAGTTACAGATTTAGATGAAAATTTATCTTAATAAAATTGGAAGAAATTCTATAGTCTTCACTATATTTGAGCATTTGTAATTAATAAAAATAATTGATAACACTTAAACACTGCTATTAATAAAAGAGTCACAAGTCTATCAGTGAAGAAAATTAACAAATTACAATTTATAATCAACAAACAACAGTATACATTATAATACTTATACAGTTTCATGAAAAAATTAGTAATCCTCAATCACTAATAACAAGAAAAATTTTCAGAAGTGAATAAAAAGGGTTTATTGAAAACGTAAAAAAACTGAAACCAGGAAAAATCAATCAAAAAATGAGAGTGAGTAGAAATTTTGTGCTGATATTCAAGAAGCATAATTAATGCAACTAGGACTCATTATGCTTTATTGCCATTATAATTCGTCAAACTTTTGCTTATTTAAGCAGGATTTTGGTTCTTTTGAATAACTGAATATCTTTTACAGTTTGACCAGTCTAATCTCCATTAGAATCTCCAGGTCATATACACATTTTGGCAACTCTGCCCAGCATTTCCCCAAGTACTTGGACGAAATCTGGATTTCTTATAAGGACTATGCATGGAGTGCAAAAGACAGTAATTTTTCTTTTCTGGTGAAACTGAGAGACATTTGACGAACGGAGCTATTGGTAGAGTTACAGTGGGCAAATGGAAACGCTTTGGAGAAAGATAAAAGTGAAGCTGATGTAAGAAGCGCCGGAAGTCGAGAGAGATCAGCTCTCGAATAACGTCCAGGTGATCCCTTTTCATTCCCCCGCCCCCTTCTCTCTCCTTTCTCTTTCTTTCATTTCACTAACCAGATTGGGAAACTTCTGTAACATGCATCAATAAAGAGTATCTTGAATTGGCTTCTGGCACTGTAGTGTATTCTATTGTAGCAAGAGTGTATGTTTTTAAGCAACCCAAAGTCAGCACAAATGAAATACGATACGCTAGAATTCGTGATGTTCTAACACAAAACTATCAGGTGAGCTAGAGAAGGGTGTCTATTCTTTAAAAAAGATAATAAAGTCAGCTAACTTGAAAATATCATGACAGTTATATGTGGCAATTAATTGAATAACCCAAATTAATAGCAACATGTAGGCAAATTGAGTGACGTGAAAGTTTTAATTATTCTCTATGCGTTTCCAAGGTGAAAAGAGTTCAGTTCTTCATTTTCTAAGCTACACTATCTCTGTGGGAGGTTTGACAAAATTATATAATTAAAAACAAACTAATTATTATAGCATAAACTTCTCAGAGCATGGAGTAAGGGCATAAAGGCAACGTGGTGAGGATTAAAGAACTGCCTTTATTTGTGAAATTAATTTTAATGTTTAGTTAAGACTATTGAATGAGGCCTAGATCACTAAATGAAAGTTCAGTCAGTTCTCCTATATTTGGAGGCAACACGATTTCTAGTATAAATCAATGTTAAATTATTGTTGACTAAAGTGTGGTTGAGGATTTTTTTTAATTTTAAGGTGGCTATTATAGCATGTTAGAAATGCAGAAGAGAAAAGTTCAGTCAGGGATGAAATCATGGAAAGTTGGAGAATTTAAAGAAACATAACTTCATCAAATCTCAGTGCAAATGGCACTGATTAGTTTTTCTGGAATGCAACTGGAGTTGCCAAGAACTTTCCAGATCTTTCTAGTCTTTAGAAACCTCAATAGGAGGATGACAGTAGGGAATGGGAGGGGGAAAAGACGTTATCGGCAGAGAAATCTGTGTACTTGAGTATCCCTCAGGTGCACCGGAGAAATCTGAGAAAGAGCTGGGCGAGGGGTGGGGGTAGAATAGGCTTAAAGAAACGCGTAAGTCAAAGAAAGCAATGAAATTATGAACAAGAATGAAATGGTGAGAACTCCATAAATATACCTCTTTAATTATAATTCTTTTTTGGGGAATTTTGGAATTTTTCCCTCAATAGTATCACCGCTTTCAATGCAGCGCAAATACCAACTTCCATTTGTATTGGAGTTTGTTTCCTCCCTGAGCTGTCCCTGTGTCTGTAAAGTTTTCCTTTGTCTCATCAGCTCATGAGAGTTCTAAAGTCAAATAACCGCGGGAGGGCAGAAAGGGCTGCAGAGGTGAATATTTTGAGAGGTTTGTTCTTACCGCTGGAACATCAATATATCTTATTCAAAAATTGATCACGCCAAGATTGTTGAAAATTATTATTTCACGGGCACTATATAACTGAGGAGAAAAGCAGATAATATTGTAGAATGTGATCTCAGTCTCTCTCTCTCTCTCTCTCTCTCTCTCTCTCTCTCTCTCTCTCTCTCTCTCAGGTAGAGTCTTGCTCTGCAGTCCCAGCCAGGCCTGAGCTGTCTATGTAGCCCAGGCTGGCCTGCTAGTATTACAGGTGTGCACAACCACACCTGACATGTTGTGCTAGGGAGTTCAACCCAGGGCCTTATACTTGCTAGGCAAGTGCTTTAGCCAGTGAGCTGTTCTTCCAGGCCACAGGGTGATCTCAATTACAGAGAAAAATCATGTAAAGGGGTTTAATAGCATAGTTTTTATTGACTATATGAAACATTTTGTTGTGTTGTAAGTTAAATATTATTTTAGTTTTTATGTTGATCTATTCCAATCTTAGACTCTGACCAATGTAAAGTAAAATCAGTGTTTCTTTCTACTGGAACTAATGATGCAGGCAGAAAAATATGTGAAACAAGCTATCAGAGATTGGACAGCAGATACTAGAGACATTGGAGAATAAGCAGTTAATATAAAGGGAACACAAACAAATGCAATGCGTTGTTGCTACCTCAAATTATTATTTGTCAAGACTTCCTATGCAACAAAGTATGAAAAGAAACACAATCTATTCCTGGCTTGAAGACACAACATAAAAGAAATTGAAGCCAGCTAAGGTTTGCAGGGCAAAGTTCTGAAAAGGAGAAACTGCAGGGAGAGAAGACCAGTAGAAGTCGACTCAGAAGTCTTTCAAATGTTCAGCTGAAAACTGAATAAAAAAGAATATCTGATACTCATCCTATTATTATGTTATATTGGCCATTTACTTTTAAAGATACCTGTTGAAATTCATCCCATTGATTGATTTACTGTGATTCCCAATTTATTCATTTTTATACTTAAATTATAACCTAGGTGAATGTTGTGTCTAAATTAAAGCAGTTTTCTTTTCTCTGAAATATGACACGGTATGTACTGTGAAACCCAGGACAAACTGTACTAGCAAATTATTATGTAACGTGAAAGAAAGAATTTAGCCTAGTTTTAAGCCTAGTTAAGTTTTCCATGGGACCATGGAACAGCAGCACAAAAGATCCTTCATGAATGGTTTTGAAAGAGACTTTTAAAGAAATTTAATGCCTTTGCACCGGAAACCTGAAAGCCCTCCTAGCTCTGTCTCCCATAGGGTTTCTGAGCTATGCGATTATTTTAAGCAGTGCAAATGGTATCACTCAAATCCTGCTACTCAAATAAAGTTTACACAATGAACAGAGACATCGCTGATTTGATTCTAAATACCTAAAGGATAAGAGTCAATCATATATACATAATATGTCATCATTTTTATGAAAATTACCACATATTTCAATCCCCTTAATGTCGAAGTCTTTCATTTTCTTTTAACAAGGACATAGACTGTAAATTCTCTTAAACACTTAGTAAACTACTAATGTTTTTGAAAATGAATTGCGTTACATATGCATGATATTTAGCTCTGGCTTCAAATCCTTCCAGACATAAAAGCTTTCTTACTGGAAACTTAGTTGAGCTATATCCTGTCAAATAGATGGCTATGACAGCAACTCAGCAACTGCGTCCCTTTTACCATATTAGCATATGGACATTTCCTGTAAATCAGTGATGACAGATATAGAATTGGAAGTTTCTCAGCAGTTTAATTAGCAGAGTCTAGAAATATTGAAATCTCAGCCCCAAGAATAAAAAAAAACCTCATTTTTGAGTAAAACTCTACTCTTTTTGAGAAATACACTAGTCCTGTGTCTTAAGATCTCTTTATTTCTAAATCATTCTAACTACTGCATGTGCTAAATCTATTTAAATATCTGAATCTAGGAAGAAATTCTTGAGTATATTATTAGAACTAAGTACACTTTTTACCCTATTTCTAAGTGTTTTTTGTTTGTTTGTTTGTTTGTTTTTAATGCAACATCTGTTCTTTTCTTCTTTACTTTAGATTTTAGACTGTTATGAGCTTTGGACCAGCTACAGAAGTTCCACCTAAATATTTGATAACTTTGTTCCTCTTCAACTCTCCTACAGATATACTAATTAATACTTGGAGGAAGATTCCAGAATTCTATTTTAACAAGTTTGAAAATTACTTATTAGCCATATGACTATATCTTTTCAAGTTTAGAAATTCCTTCCTTTGACTCCAAGATACAGTTTTGGGTTTGAAAGAATATGATTTAACTCTTTGAACTTTAGTAAGTGAACACATTTTAAATTGTTTTTCTTGGTTCTAAATCCACCATGCATAGCGACTAACACTCAATGGTCAAAATCATGACAAGATCTTAACTTCAGATTATTTAACTGTGGCTGAGATGGGAATGGATAACGCCCTGTAGTTTTCTTCACCACAATCATGTGGGTTGTGAGAAAGGAAAGGTAAAGATAAATAATCAGAAAAAATGATACACAGGCATGCAGTACCAGAATGTTCAAATTAATAATCAGCAAAATTTTGAGTCCTATTCCTTTATAGCACTTTCATTTTTGACTGGATCTCAAGTGTCTGACTCGTGAATGTCTTTTCACACCACTTTACTGATTTCTGGGTATATTACATCAATCCAGTTCCTATTTTAATACTTGAAGTGGGTAGCCAGCAGCAATCCTGAAAGTTTTATATTATTACTGATATTTATCAAGGAAAATTGACTTTCCTAAAATCATCAGTTCAAATCCATACGGGGTAAGTTAGAAAATTTTCTACCAAAGTCAATGCTGCAAATGTAATGCTAGAAATTACATCGTTAAGATAAAGATAATCTAAGTCTTTCTATAGGTGACCATTCTAGAAATTGCAAGCCACATTTGTCTTTGACATAGTTGGGAAATATTTGAGTGGATTTTATCATTAATTCATTTCACTCAAAGTATTCATCCTATTCAATAATTGTAGAAAAATGGATCAACTTTCTCTTTCATCAAGGATACAACTTGTTAAATAAAACATTAAACATGTGATGGTTGTTGGAAGCCATCTTTTGTCTCGAATAGTATTGAAATGCTTTCCTGATTCAATGATATTTTGAGCAATAGTCCATAAATCTGAGATTCATGTTTTTTTCACAGTTTCTTGTCAAGGAAGTAGGCTAATACTGGTGGATCATATTATTGCTATCGCTTTTAATTGATTTGCTTTATTATTTCAAAATTGATATCCTGAAATTTATCACCATACTAATTATATATTCTAGAAACACTTCATTCAAAAAACCCATCAAATTACAAATTAAGCCAAGCTTTTTTTGAGCCCATTATCTCAGATTCTTTCTTTTCTCTGTTCATTTATCTTTTGGTATTTTACAGTAGTTTTTTCCCAGACCTAACCATAACCCAACAATGAAAGAACTGCATTAAATACTAAAACTTCGGAGTATATCTTGACTTTGTCTTCCCACTTCAAGGTCCTGCCAAACTGCTGTTCTCTTTATGTCGTGGTAAGCAGCAAAGTCAAACTTAATTACCAATATGTTATTATGGTGATGTTTGAAAAAACTAGATGATACCTACAAATATTGTAATAGAATTCATCTTGATTCTGTTTAGTTCTACCACAACGAAAATTACAGAAAACATATAGTTTCTATAATAAATTTCATCCTAATTATGAGACCCCCTCTGATGACTACAGTGACTTTGCCTCAGTTTTAGTTGATATTATGAAACCAGTAAGTTTCTGCTAAAGCATTGATTTTGGACACTCTTAGGAATACAAGTCATCTTTCAAGTGACTCCATCATTCAAATTAACTTACTTGTACTCTAAGTATCACTTTAGGATGAACAGAAAATGATAGATGCTAAAAAAAAAAATACCACAAACAGGCCCCTTGTTCTTCTGGCTCTCCCAGGTTTCGCTACTCACTGTTCATGAAGGAAGAACTTTCAAAAAAAGGTCATAAGTTATCATTTTACATATAAGTAAAATTGAGTCACAAATCTCTATTGAGGCTTTTCATTAACTATTCTTATTTGAGAAGGAAAAGTTTCTGTAACTGGGAAGCTTTCTGAACTGAAATTGATTTCAATAGTCTCAGCCTAACCCCACCTGCAGCTTATATTCATAGCCAGAAGAAATAAACTTGATTGGCTGTTGGTTTATTGTTGCCTTTTCAGGTCATATTTGGCATCTCTTTTCTCTCTCTCTGATTAGCCAAATAGTCAGCCACTTACATTGAGTGGGACTCAGTTGCTGGGATATGAGGATATAGCTCCTATATTAAGTTACAATTTATTTGCGCTTCAAACTAGGATACAGTTTACTATATCTGGATGATGCTTTGAACCAAACTTTATGATCCAATAAACGCACTTCAAAAAATATCAATTCAACACTGGTAGATGGGTAACTGAGTAGTGTCACTTAGATTTTCTTCCCAGAGTATGAATCTTATTGCTCTCCAAGATCTACATGAGAGAGAATGGGAAGTACTTTCTCCAAGCGAAGTAAAAAATCTTGTTTCTTAGGCACTGTGATAGAATAAATTCTAGAAAATGACAGAGCAACCCTCAGAGGACAGACCTCGCCCAAGATGTGTCAGAAATCAAGGATGGTAATTTTGTATTTTTTAAGACAAAGGAAATTACTTTATCAACCTTATTTGTCCCAATGAAACTCATGGAGTAATGAGTTATTGTAGAAAAAAATAATGCATGCACTCGTAGGTGTCTACCTTCTAATTCTTAAAATATGTTATTATTTTGCGCTATCTGGAAAAATATTATGAATTGAAGAGAGAATTTAAGCTGGTAATCAGCTTACAATAAAATAGAGTGATTATTTTGGATTATGGAGTGGGAGCTGTGTAATTGCCAGCATTCTTTAAACTGGGGAAGGAAGTTTACGGATTAAATGCTACAAAGTCTCATTGAGAGGGACTTGACCAGCCATAGCTGGTTTTGAAAATGGAGGAAAGAATCTAAAGTAAAGAATGTGGACAGGCTTTAGAGCGGGAGTAGACAAGCAAATGGATTCTACCCTTGAGTCTGCCCCCTGTCAAAGTCTACTCAGACCCGGATTAGACTTCTAATGTAAAAAAGTGTAATATGACACTTTTGGTCTTGAATCACAAGACTCGAAGTATTTAGCAACAAAAGCAATGAAACTGTCAATGACTGTCGATGACTCTTTCCTTGAAGTTCTAAGGATAAAGCAAGAGAGAATATTGACAAATGGATGGTCAGGACAAAGGACTCTTTGTTAAGCTGACACCTGCCCCCTTCTTACATAAACGTTCTTATCTTATACACTTACAGTCTGTGCACAGCCTAGTTACCTATCTCATCACTTAATATTTAAACTATGTATAAGATAGGTAAAATACACCTGAGATACATATATAGCCAATGAGATACTAAGAACCAGTACTGTTATTTATTTAATTTGTTAAACTGAACTGATTATATATGTTTCAATGAAAATCAGCTCTTATATTTAATTTGTCCAACAGTAAATTAACCCCACCTGTGGATTAGTACCAAAATGGAGAGAAAAATTCATTAAAATCCCCCTGCACTTATGAAAGCATCACTCAGAATAGCCTAAGCTATGCAGCAGTCTTTTGTACTCTGAGCTTTCAGTGGCTAACAATACCAAGCTTGTTTTTCTTCCCCAAGTTACACAAGCAGCATGGTTCATGCTTCTGTTTTGAATTCTTGAAAACTAAACTAAGACTGCTTAGAGAATCAAAGCTCAGAGGCGACCTCTTTCTCCTGCCTTGACCTTGTGGTAATCAGAAGGAAAGGACTCCCAAGTTTCAATCTGAAACTTTCTCTTACGGGTTATGTTCTATTTTTATCACACATAATTATCCAAAGTAGATGTAATGGTCACATCTAGAAATATTGCAGCAAAAAGCTTACAGTTTTCTCCTAAGAAGGTAGAGTTAATATCTGTGAAAAAAATGACAAATGCATGTCCAATCTGTGTCACTCCATAATAACCCCCTCCCAAAATTAAAGAGTTGTTGAGCTCCAGGTGATGGCCCATGAGCGATGGAGACGATTGAGTGCTGGTCACCTGTTCTCAATAGCTGATAGTCTAACCAAAACGTGGTTTTACATTTTCTAATTAAAGTATGCCTTACTTTTTTATATACTGTTATTTTAACAACATAAATTTATTCTGCACATTAACTTATTGTTAAATAAATGCTTACTTCTGTTTATTTATTTATTTATTGTTAGAAAGGTGGTTTGTGTTACAAGTCACCAACAGTCCTATACAATATACTTGGAAATGTGTCCTTTTTGTATTGAAAAAATGGGAAAAAGTATGAATAATGTTAAGTAGATAACTATTGCATGAGTATCATCTACATAAACAAGCGTAAGGCCTGCACAGTATCACTGGTAAGCATCACCTAGCTATGTAAGCAAGGGGCAGTTATTTTGAGTTGGAGGATAAAGAGAGAACATTTGAGTAATAATAGCATCATAAAAACACACAGATATTTACAGACAGAAATAACAAACTTCAAAATAAAGGTTCTCTCAACTGAAAATGCTAATGAGATAGGACACTTTTATCCTAGACACACACACATACAAAGACTATGAGAAACTTTTAATAGAAAAAAATTTTACTACATAATATGGCAGAGAATCAGGTATCCTGATAAAATGGATAATACATTTTAAAGAAAGCTACAATATAAAGCAATTTCCAAGAATTACAATTCAATAAAATTCCCTGAATATTAAAGCTCTGCTGAATATAATTTCATCTTCTGTATTTCAAAAAGCAATTTAAAATCTTACAGGGGCATTAGAAATGTTTCTTATATTTGTAGGCTATTAAATTTTAGTAGATAGTTTTATGCACATTGTCATTTGAGTCTCGTGATGACCTCAGGAAAGGCACAGCCTTATTATGTCCCATTAGCACAACTCATGTCATATAATAGGCAATTATTAATAAATATTTGTTGTTGGAAAGAAAGGACGGCCTCCTCTCTCAGTTATGAGGAAGGTAAATTTAGAAATGTTAACCATTTTACTCAGATAGACCCGGAGCCAAAGATTCACCCTTCTGAAAAATCTCCCTTTCTCCCCACAGTGAATTTGACCTTCCTTTGAATACGAGCTCACCTTGGTCAAAACTTACCTAAAAACAGGAAAAAAAGAAGTGACTTATTAAAGCCTAAATTGACCCCTGGGAAATCGCCAAGGTTTAATTTTAAATAAAATTGAAATTTTAGTAAACTGGTCTACTTGCCTTGATACATAACAGAGTTGCACTTGCACATAAATATATTTATTTAGTATTCTCAGAACAATGTGTTCTGTGCTACAATGGCGCAAAGCAACCAAAGGTGTGACCACTCTTCTCCAATTTTTGTGTCACACGCTTCTTGGAAGGAGTATGTCGTAGAAGTGTCATCCTGGACCAACATTCTTAAATGCTTGAAATGAAACACATGTGAGTATAAAGGAATGCCACCTTGGTTCAGCACAATTCTATCCATATTGAGATCCCCTGCATGAATATTTAAATGATGATGATTATAATTATAATTGTTGATCAGTGACAGGATATCTTAGTATGTTTGTTCAAAGAAAAAACAAAAGTAATCATGTAAGTTACTAGCAATCAAATGAAGCTATATTTAATGCTATTTTATTAAAGGACACAAAAAAGCAAGATTCATGCATCATACTCAAAATTATCCTGGGTGAGTCTGAGTTACTTTCTTAATTTATTTTCACATATAGGTCTTATGTGTGAAACGCACATACGTGTGTGTGCCTGTGTGTGTAATGTTGCTACATAGTGGATTTTTTGTCTAGGTGAAACATACTAACATGTCAAGGAACTTCAATATTTATGCAACACTGAAAATGCAGAGTATGTTTTTATTGAATGAGCAATAAAGTGAGAAATTTGAAAAATAAAAGCAAGATCACAATGTGTGAAACAAAGTAATATGATATGAAGAGTAATGTAGCTCAGTTAAAGTATTCAAGAAATATAAAATAGCTCATGTGCGTCAAGTACATGGGATAGACAACTGACTTCATTGGAGACCAAAGTCTAAGAAGTCACTAGGGTCTGACTACTAACTTAAAGAAAGTATTTGGAAAGGACAGAAATAAAAGGTAAGGAGGAGGGACGAAATGAAGAAAAAGAACCTTTAAGAATATCTTATTTGCAGGATTAAGAAAATTAGTGATAATCGTAAATGCTTGAAATAAACTCAGTATTCACTACATGATTGCTGTTGTATTTTTCCTGAGGCAAGCTCTGCAAGAGAACACGTTTTTTTTTTTTTGTCTGTAACATTTACTATGAAAAAGATACGTGTGGGTTTGAGTCACAGTCAAAGCCTGAATAATAGGATTCATAATTAGAAATCATTTTAAGGCTAGGGCTTGGTTTCTACTCCAATCAGCTAAGACCACAAAGAACTTATTTATGGATATAACGCTACCTGATAGAATTCAAAACTTCACAAAAGCTTCCACAAAAAGTGTTCTTGTTGTAACTTATACATAATTATGGACTTCACAGCAGAGACGTATATATCAGACTTTCTCATAAAATGTGCTGCTGGTGTTCGTTGACAATAAAAATTAGAAGACCTAAAGTGGCTGTGCTGCATTTCTACTTTCTGACACAAAAGACTGACGGTGATTTTCTTTTAAATTCATTCAGAGCCTTGGTACAAATCATGCAAATCATAATAGACACCACCTAAACCCTGGGAAATTGGAGGATCACCTGTACAAATACATACATAAATATATCCATAGACTCAAATACATATAAGTAGGGTTATTATGTAACAGTTTTGTAATATGCATTGATTCTTCTGCCTATCATTACCGATTAGAAGGATTCTTTTCGATATTTTTGTGTTTTGTTGACTATGTATCTGTTTTATTTTATTATATTCTATCATTAACAACATAATATCCATTATTACATAAATTGATTCTTAAATTTATCATACCTAGTACATCTTTTCAAGGCTATATTTATCAAAATCATTCCTTGTCCAGCCATCCTACTTTTACATTGTTTCTAAATTATTTAAGCATTTTATACTTTTGAACATTTAGACTTTTTCACTGCATTTGCTACTTTTATTAAGTAAAATGTAAAACACACATACATATGCACACTGCTCCACACACACACACACACACACACACACACACACACACACACACGCTGATAATGTCACTGGAGTAAAAATCTCATTATTTGTTTATTTGTACTCTACACTGTTATGTCTAACAGACAACAGCAACAGAAAAGGCTCTCAAAATTTCGGGTAGACAGATTCATAGAGAGTTGACACATCACCCCTGTAAATGAGATTGTGGAAATGAACTGAGAGATTTGAAGTGATCTTCCTACCAACCTCTATTTTATCTCAGGCTCATTAAATGAGTTAAACATCAACACTTCTTTCTACTCAATGAAATTCAAAGAAGAAACAGTATAAATGGGGTGCATGAGTTAACAGGTCCATTGAGTTCATTGAGCTAAATAGTCACATAACTGGTTCAACTGCTTGTAGATTTCCATTCATTATCTGTGTTTTCTTCGGCTTTGTGACTGCTTGGTTACATGCCAGTAGGAACATGATGGTTATCAGAACCTCAAATACTGGTGAGAAAAAGTAAATCATGATAGAAAATCAACAGCAATCCCTGTGTCACAAAGCGTCAATTATATGAAAAAAAATGTGACTTAACTAAGGAACATAATATACCACGTATTTCTAACACTTTTCTTTGTGAACTAAGTAAGTGAGTTATTTTGGCTCTTCACATGCACTATTTGTGAGGAGAAATAAAGAAGTAAACCTTTTGTTCAACCTAGTCTTTACCTTAGTGTATCCCTAATGACAACTGATGTCCTACAACCACACAGGAGATTTTTCCAAATCTAACTGTCCTCTGTTTTCTATAGAAAGTTAGCTAATATGCCTCAACAGAAGACATACATGATGTTGATTTCCTACTTTATTATTTTCATTCTGCATGAAATGCCTACATAAAGATGCTTCTTTTAGCTTCCAAAAATGCATGCTTTAAGTATGGGTCCTTCTTGGGTGAGCTTCTCGTCTGGTTGCTGACTTTCAACTGCTGACATCATCTCTATGTGTCAGAGGAAAGGGTTCTCGGTAATTGTGTCCTTTTCAAGCACTTTGTGGTCGCAATATTTTAACCACCGTTGTAGCCTGATCACATGTCATTAGGTTTCAAAAGTCTCCACTTCAGCTATTCTGCTGATTTAAGTAATCCAACCAAAGAATTCAGTCTTCTAGGTTGACAAAAGCCAGAGCATTTCAAGTTTGTATTCAAATACGTCCAGTCTAATTGCTGATTAGTCACTGATTTACTAATAGGATGTACACAAAGTTATTTATTCATGTACTCTTTAAGCCCTGAGGCCATATGCTCTTTGCAAAGTGGTTTTCTCTTAACTTTGTTAAGACCTGATAAATAACCTTGATATAAAATAACTCACCACTCACCCATTCCTATCTTTTCCTGGTGATATTCTCCATTTAAGAACTGTAGATTTACTATACACAGTATGATAGTAAATTTTTCAATAAATATCATCCAGTGTCTTGAACAGCACTGAAATTCAAGATAAATGGCTTGTGCTATCATAAATATGAAGGCAGTAATATTGGGAAAGTGACTGCTTTGGTCTCCTGTCAAATCCTCTGACTGATGTTGGCGCCAACCAGACATTTTACTCCCTAACTTCAACTGTTTAAGGACATATATATATATATATATATATATATATATATATATATATATAAACAACTATCAAGTACTTAGTTTTGGTTAAAGTTTTTCATTCATATTTTTGTCAGTTAAATTTATTTCTATGGGAACTATAATGTAGATAATTCTTACAGAATATATATATATATATATATATATATATATATATATATATATATATATATATACCAGTGGATTGCTTGGTCTGTTTTCAGTGATTCCAATTTTGCCTGAAATCCTCTCGCCCTTACATGATTTTTCCAGTTTTCTGTCAGTTGACAGATAGCCTGTATCTCTCCCTTTCAACTAACAGTTCACCCAAAGGCCATGGAAACATTCAGTGTTACGTTTGCTCATATTAAACAAAACTCTTACCACAGTATAATTTTCTGTAGTTCAAAAAAAAAAAAAAAACTCCCTGCTCGACCTAAATACGCAGTCGAACTGTACGTTGCACATGACAGTTCACATAGATCTCAGTGTACCCTTGTCTGTGTGAATGAATCATGCACAGTACCAAGAGGTCAGAAGAATAGGGAGGAAATTTCTGAAAAAGAATATTGCAAGATATCACATACTGTACAAGACCACAGTCATCTTAGGAAAGAGAAAACTAAGTTAAAAATTGTCAAGGAATTGGCATATTAGTGACAGAAATATAATCAGAAAGAACATCTTCAATGAGGTCATTTTTTTATTGGTCAAGTTTTAGTTTTGGACTGTCCGTGTGGTATTAAACAAATGATTAATCCTTACTACCTAGATGACCTTTCTCTCTAGTAAGAAGATTAAAAATATACTTATCCCAGAATGTTTTCCTGAGGAGTAAATTATATAATATAACTTTCACTTAGAACATGGACCAAAATATAATGAGTTACAATACTAGTAGTGAATAATTCATAAGGGCCTGGTTATTAATCTAAATTGGTGCAGTACTCTGCTGACAGAGGTGTTTATGCTTTAGAAGACCATTTCCAGATTCCCCTGCACCGCACAAAGATTACCTAAGTGTGATGGGTCAGACTTGCAATCCCAGCACTCAGGAGGCTGATGCAAGATGGTTGTCATGAATTAGAGGCCATCTTGGGCTACCGAGTTAGTTCAGAACCAGCCTGGACTAGAGAGTAAGACACCGTCAAAACAAGAACAAAACTCAATGACGTGTAGGTGGTCTCATTTCAGATCACGGTGGCTAAATCTCATGCCACATATATGAATCAGGCACAATTGAACCTTATTCTGACCAGTTGAAGATGACCAGGCTGGCATCAGCAGTGTCGTTCTCCCTGATGAGTGATAGTTTTACTTGGATATATCAGACCCAAGTGCAAGGGTGAGCATGTCAGTCTTTTGTGTTATTGACCATCAGCCATACTTGGTTACATCACTTTCACAGGATAACAAGCTGCTCAACACGTTTCTGCTTGGGATGAAACAACGTGGGCTTAAAAGATGATGCGGTTTCCTTCATTGCGGTTCCTTTCACATCTTTGAAAAGTTCTATCATTCAGCCTGTAAGACAGGAGATTAAAGTAAAGCAGATACAAAAATTTATTGGAATTATTCTTAATAGTCTCTAGAAATAAAAAAAAAACTGACACCTGGAAAATAAATACTTCCTGTTTCTTTTCTTCTTTTCCTCCTCCCCCTCCTCCTCCTCCTCCTCCTCCTCCTTCTCTTCTTCTTCTTCTTCTTCTCCTTTTTTATAAAAGTGTAGGTACCAAAATAAAAGCCTCTAAAATCTTGGAATGTCTACCTTACAATAGCTATGTGTCTCACAGGTTTGCCTAGATAAGACAAATGATGTTTTATTAAATGGAAATTTGACTAAATACCAGCAAAAATCATCTGGCAGCTTGAAATTCAAAACATCAGGCAAAAGCTGTCTTAATTCATAGAAAATATTTTTCCAGAAGCAAATATTCAAATACACAAGAAAGCAATATTGTTGGGAAGTTTTACTTTTTCTAGATTATTAAAGGTGTATCAGAATATGCATCTCATTATACTAACAGATCCTGAGATGATATCAAGCCAGAACTCCAGATAAGCAACGGATGGGGTGGAATGGAAGCTCAGTTGCTAGTACTGGAGATCTGAGGTGCTATTCACATAGAAAATGCATAAATTTCTTTTAACCTTGCCAAAAATTTACAACTGATGACTATATAACCAAGATCTCCAAGTTTTTTAACAAGGTGTAAAACACTGAAAATTCAAAATTTCTTGTGGATTTTGTTTGGTTTGTTTTATTTTGCTCTATGGAGAATGAACGTAAGGCCTCATACATGTGAGACAAGTGCTCCACCACTGAGCTACGTCTTCAGCCCTGGAATCTAAGACTTTTTGATTAAAAAGCTAAATCTTTGAATGCAGACAAGATCTGTTAAATTAAAATGTAAGGGAAACATATACTAGCCTTTTGAGAGAAAGAAAAAGAAAATATCATTGACTACAATGTGAAACCCACAGTGTAATTGTAGGTTTAATCTAAAAAAAATTGTGACTTTCAGACTCATTAGAAAATTCATCTCTTCTCTCTCTTTTTTACTTGTAAGTTTAGGAAATTTCTCTAAGTAATAGTTCTTCTAGAACTGATGAGAAAATATTTTTGTCATTTTTGTGGGGACAAACATATTTATCAGGTACACCTTGTCATAGGAATGGAAAAAATAAATCTTTTTAGGAACACTCTATAGAAAAAATTTCCATAGAAGAAAAAATTTAAAGATAAAGGTTAATATCTTTGTAATAATGTTTCATTCCTCTGATAAGTACCTCAGAATTAGGAGATTGTTTTGTCATGCCGTTATCTGTGCCTTCTTGGCAATCTGAAAATATTTTCAGTCAGCAAGGAGACCCTTAGAAGATGTGACCCCTTGACCTTGGAAATATAGACTCCAGCATTAAAGTATTGTTTTCCTTATCAATTAACTGGTCTCATGAGTCCACTTAGAAGGACAGAAAACCTGCCCGGTGATTTCTCTTTCCTTACAAAACACTACGTATTTTGCAGCTAAGAAAGGTCTTGGAAGCCATGTTTCTAAAGTCTTTTTGTAATGTGGGGGAAGTGCAGGTGAGAATTGAGGTCCCAAGAAATTCAGATTTCCAGAGATGCAACTGCTCATCAGGGTTTCACATGCTTATGTAAGGACAGGAGGTGATGCCAACGTCTACAAAGATAACCAATGGATGTGAACATTGACCACACTCCTGACCTTTAGAAATAATGTGAATTGTATACCTACACCGCTTCATACCTGTATGGTCTTTTCTTATTAATTATCCATATTTAGCATAATCACAAATTGCTGGAGAGTTGAGTCATCCTCCAGCCCTCCAGTGTGACTGTACCACGTAAGCTGGCCAAAGAAGTAGTTTTCTATGACTGGATATTTACAGTAGTTCATCACTGTTTTCTCTTTATAGTTATATTAATCAAAGTGACTGTAGTAAATTATTACTAAACATAATTATCTTGTTTCATTGTATAGAGAAATCTTCCAGAGGATTTAAACTTACTATAAGTGTCTTTGAAATACTAAAATTGAAAATTTAAGTTAATTAACAATATTGGAATGTCCACGTTAAACTAAAATCCTTTTGAATCCAAATCCAATACTTAGGCAGCTTCATCTCAGTCACAGGAAAGGCCTCATACCGCTCTTACATCTGACATTAAATCATTAAAACTTGGTCAATATTTTGTGCTTTTAAGATAGAGAGAAATAATTTAATAACTAGGCTGTTTGAATTATAACTGTGCACTTGTGAGATAAGACATAAAACAAAGGTTACGAAATTTAGCTTTTTAAAATTGAAACATTCTACTTTCATTTACAAAACTTTCTTATTTCATACTTCTCATATGCTCAGATTAATTACAGAAGCATGGTGCACACCAGCATTATACTACTGGCAGCAATTTTTCTTCGATCTTTTCAATAAACATTTGTCTTGTGTCCAATGAATTCCTGTTTTGAAGATATATTATAAGTTGCTTTGATTATATATAGGTATGTGCATGTATTCAACAAACAAGTGAAAAGCTATTAATAGTGAAAGTGTTTCTTTGATTCACATTAACTATTAATGATTCTAATGCTTTGTGGATACACTGATCATCTTAAACACAAAAGGTATAAACTAGAGGAAAAACAGGGCAAATGACAAATTTAACAATAATTTGAATTTTCAAGTCACTTGCTGTCATTTTCTGGTAGGATGCACCCACCAAGTTGATCTGAAGGAAAAATCATGGTTTGGTAATTAGTATGACTGAGTCCTAACTAAAGCAATGCCTCTCACTGTGTAACTTTATGTGAGACTTTAATAATTTTCCACCTGATGTTTATTTATATAAATGAGGTGCTGGCTGCAGTCAAGTGTACAGCCCTTTCTATATCTGTAAAACGCTGTCACCTCGTTGTCAGGTATGGCAAATTACTGCTCTCCCAGGTTCAGTGTACACCTGAGGGACGACCTGAAAAAATTAGGACCTCAAATGGAAAGTTGATTTGAACTGAGAGATGCTGACAGGAAGAGCAGGTATGTAGCTCAATCAGTTCATTCTTGAGCTTTTCTTGGTATCTTAATTAGGAAATGAAGAATAAAACTTTATTGCTTGGTGAGAGTAAATAATATATGACCCCATTAGAATACAGATCAATTGGGAAGGGAGCATGGGTCCTGACTTTGTCATACTCTGTAGTTTCTTCACAACTCTGTTTGTTGTTTGATGTCCCTATCCTTTGCTACCCTCTTGACTCCTCCTCCTTCTACTATTTATTTCCCAAAGCTTTCCATCTTCACATACATTTACTTTTTTTTTCCTGTTCAATTTTTTTGGGGCCAGGTTTTTATCTAGTTTTCTCATAAGTTAGAAACAGCAAAGAAATTTCTAGCTACTCTAGAAACAGATATTCTTATAATCCTTGCTATGAACACTGCCTTGTGCCTAGTTGTGCCTCTGTCTCTGCTCATTGGAGTAGATAACACATGCTAGTATGAAATTTTATGTAAAAAATTAGCCTTGATCAACTGTAAGAGGTATTGAAACTTTATGCGTAGATATTTTACCATAGGAAGCAAACTCTACACCAGTAAAATTTTATTCTTGTCATTTGTAAATCCCTGCCCACAACTGTCATAATGACTTTGTCCAAATCAGCCTAAAAGTTCTAACAATTTCTTTGCTGTGAGTTCATGATGTAGATTATTAGATGAGTGAAAATCTTAGTGAACTAGTTTAAGTGAAAAGCTAAAAGGTAAACATATATCTGATAGGCTAATTTGCTCTTCTTTTAAAAAATATATATGATCTAATAGCATATATCAAATTAATTAAAAGAAAGTATATGCTTCTCAGTTTTACCCTTGTAAACATTACTCTAATAATTAAGAGGGTCCATTTTTAGTCTGTAAATTATGTCCTATTACCTAGACTATCTGGCTTCGTTCTTAAACAATTCTCACTTCACTTCCCAGCTACACATTCTTTTATACCTTAATGATCTAAATTCTATATCCACATATATTTTAAGAAAACACATGCTCTAAAAATTATGCTCTATTCTTAGCAATATTTCCATTTTCCAAAGTTAAATTCCTTCTTGACTTACATTTATAAATTATGCCCACGACATATCTAGTTTTTCTTAATAATATAAGGTCAGGAAAATATGTATATTCCAACAGCCTATAGATCTTACTTCAAACCTATATGAAGAAAGACAGATGGTAAAAGAACAGGCAGATGACCTTCATGAACAACAGGCATATAAGTTTAGCAAAAATCAATGGGATCATTTCTGCAAATCTGTGTAAACTCAATTTCCTCTGGTTTATTATGATGAATTTCAAATTAAAATACATGAAGATACCTTCTTCTGTACATGCCTTTCATGTCGCATCTTAATTGCTTTAACCAGTAGATGATACTTTTGAAAGTCAATGATTGGTTGGTTGGTTTGTTTGTGCGTTTGTTTATTTATTTATTTCCTTATTTATTTATTTATTTATTGAGACAGGGTCTCACTCTATAGTCCAGACTGGTCCTTAACTCAATACGGAGCCCAGGCTGGGCTCACAGCAATCCCGTCTCAGCCTCCCTCCTGAGTGCTGGGATTACAGGCATGTGCCACCACAGCCAGTTTATGTGGTGCTGGGAATAAAACTCAGATACTTAGCACTTGTCTTAAGACTTTTTGTGCAAGTCCTTTAACTGCTGAGCCATTCCTCTAGCCTCAGGTGGGTATATTTAATATACCTATCTAAATTCAAAATTGTTAAACTGAATGGTTCCTCATATCTTGACATTGTCTAATTAAACATTTGTGGATGGGGAATCTCTCTCTTAAGTCACAAATTGTATAGCCAGAGTGTAATATATATATATATATATATATATATATATATATATATATATATATATATATAACACACACACACACACACACACACACACACACACACACACACACATATATATATATATATATATATATATATATATATATATATATATGTATATATATTTGCTGTGAGCCCAGCCTGGGCTCCGTATTGAGTTAAGGACCAGTCTGGACTATAGAGTGAGACCCTGTCTCAATAAATAAATAAATAAATAAATAAATAAATAAGGAAATAAATAAATAAACAAACGCACAAACAAACCAACCAACCAATCATTGACTTTCAAAAGTATCATCTACTGGTTAAAGCAATTAAGATGTGACATGAAAGGCATGTACAGAAGAAGGTATATATATATATTTGGTCTATTCTCATTTTCCTGTCCTCTTGATATGTATATATGTGTTACATGATGTTTACATTGAACTTGAGTATTTTGTGCACATATATATCACGTCAGCATTAGAAACCCTTCGCCTCTTCCCTCTTTGACCCTGCCACACCCTCGTCCTCTCCTTTAACTCTCATTTTATACCCCCTCTGCACAATTTAGTTCTCTAAATTGGCTGTATTCTAGGTTTCTCATATTAGAGAAACCATTCGGGATTTAACAATCTATATCTGACTCACTTCACTAATCATGATGGTCTCAAGATGCATCCTTTTACCTACAAAAGCCTCAAAATTATTCTCAATAAAGAGCTATAGCTTGAGGAATTCAGAGTGTTATGTATTGTGTGTCATTACTTATCCTTAATGGACTAATATGTATTCAATGACACAATAGAAAAGCTACTAATATAATCTTTTGCTGGATCAATTAATTTTCTTGTGATTCATCGCTAAACTTCTGTGAGATCATGGAAAATGGGCAAATGGAGTTGAAGGTTGAGATGTAGTGGCAGGAGAGATATGAATTTTCTTTTCAGACTTGTTTTTCAACTTGGCAAATACTTTGCAAATAGTTATTTCTTCTTGACCAGGTACCTTCTCCACAGAAAAATAAAATCTTACTTGGTATTTTTCATTTATACTTTTTAAGCAGTTTTTGTAAATTAAAAAATTGAATACACCACATGTCCTAAGCCAACCTGGGCTACATTATGAGTACTAGCCAGGACTGTAGAGCAAGAGTCTGTTTCAAAGAAAAAAAAAAGACTACACATAGTAAAGTACATAAATCCTAACTGGAAAGGTTAGATTTTACAAAATGAACAGTTCTTGTTAACATTCCAAGATCATATAATAGATCAATGAAGACAATATTTCAGCACAAAGAAACCACAAGTCTATCCTGCCAATGGAATCCAGTATTCCGATTCTGTCGTCAGAGTTGTTTAGTACTTTGCAGCATGAAGGAAATATTATATTGAAATATGAAATTTTTTGTCTGTTGGGTCTTGCTTAATTTTTGTGTGATTTAATTATGCTTTTTAATACTGAAGTAATTCATGTATCTTTATTATAATGGAGAATTTCTTTGTGATAACATTACCACAACATATTTGTTTGTTTTACTGATGGTGGGTATTCAGGTATTGATGAATAATATCATATGTGTATTGTTCACGTCACTTGATAAGTCTACACATGCATTTTTACAAAAAAAGTTCATGATATTGCACAGTGCCTTTTCATATATAAATCAGCCATTAATCAGTGATCACCCAATCTGTTTTATAAACTGCCTGTTCACATTTTGCTCTGATAATATTTATTTTTTCTGTTATTTAATAAGGTTTATATTGCATGAGTCATTTTTGTCTATATGTGTCACAAATATCTCTTATTCTGTGATTTCCTTTTCTCTCTTTTAATGAGTTATTTTGATCAAAATGACTATAAATTAACTGCCACTTATCTATCTCTTCTTAGTTCTCTTCTGCCCTATTTGAGAATCACGTGCCTACATCTCAGTTATGACGTACTCTCCCATGGTTTTACTTTAGAGTTATTATCATGGTACCTTTAAGTCTCCAGGCCACATATGAACAGTGATGTGACATTGGAAACAGGTGAATGGCTTCTTTGAATTGACTCCACTTCCATGGAGTCACCCCAAGACCCCAGCAGACGCCCCTTTCAAATGTATCTGCTTTACTATCGTTATGTGTCTTGCCCAGCGTGGACGGTGGCACAGCACTAGGCAGGCTTATCAACGACAACGTCAACATTTGAGGCAGTTCCCCTTTCTGCCTGTGCCTGACCGCGCATCTTGCTGTAGCACAGAAGGGAAACGTTACTGCCTCCAGGCGGGGAAAATCTCCACAGAAGAAATTTAAACTTTGTGCATGAGTTTGAACCAGGTGATATAAACCCGCCCTGAATCAGATAGCAAGCCTGGGAACCGAAGAATGAGGTCACAAAGAGGTTGCGACAATAATGAGAATATAAATTTAAGAAACGCAGACATTTGGAAGGGAGCACTTCACATCCTCTAGGTGGCTTCCACAGGAGTTTAATGGGACATCGCTAGCTTTCAACCAAGCATGGGTGTTACTTTAATATGGCTTGGTAGGCACATACTCAGGCAAATTCTCATGCTAAAATGGACTCTCTTTCTTTCCCCTTTATTGAACAAATCTGCAGCCATTCATTTACTTTCCACTTACACAGCATGCCTTCCTCTAATTCTTAATGGCTTCGGTTTAAATTTTCTCCCCTTAATATAATTAACATTACATTACCCCCTTCGTATTCAAATAATCTGAGCCCTTTATGCACGGCCACAGTTTCTATTTATCTTTCCACTTAATGCACAGTCCCCATAGGCTTCATATTCATAACCTGTCTACAGCTTTAAACAAGGGTAACAGCATGCGCTTAGGTAGATTGAACTGCCTTTCCCAGCACAACTCCCCAAATCTCAAAGCGAGATATTTTTTCCTCCAGACGTTTTTTCTAGCCACTTGAGTTCTTGGAGGGAAGTTTCTTCATTAAACATTTTATATCCTTGGAGGCCATTTTATTGCTTCCTGATAGCCAAGTGTAGCCGATAATCACATAATTCTTTTCAGGGTAACATTAAATATCTACAAACTTTTTAAACTGCAAATTATTTAAACCAATACATTTGCTCTGGGAATACTGAAATATCAAATTATAATGCAGAAGCTGGAGACATCATGGACGCTCACATACAGAGTGCTTTGAATTTCAAGCAAAGCTTAAGGTGTGAGGCCATTTCTGCCATTTATTATTATAGTTTAATCAATACTCCTAAAGCATACTCAGGCTGTATTTTCATGTAGGGAGTTTAGGAATCAACTAACTTTGTCTAACAAGCCTATAAGAAAGTTGAACCATACCTCACATGTAATAAACAAGAAAAGTGAAATTCAGTTAAATAATGTACCAACTTGCACAAGGCTACACACCTGGATAAAAGGCAAAAGCTGAGATCTCGGTTCAGGAAGTCTCTACAGTCACGCTCTTGAACTACTATGCTGACTGTAAAACAGCCCCTGTTCAGAATAGACTCACTCAACATTTATCTGTCTTTTATATCCCCTAAGTTTTGGTGTTGATCTTTTTATATCAAGAATCCCTGGACCCAATATCCAACACTGTAAAACAAATGAGTACATAAACAAATATAAAGAGATCATGGTTCAAGATATTGAATGACTTGACTCATTTCTTTTTTTAAGAAATTGAAGATGATCATTAACTATAATAAAAAGATACAAATATCTACATGAAATATTTACAGATATTGCTATCTTAGGTTGTATTAAAACATGTGATATGTTAGCTTGAACCTCACTTTACTCTCCACAACATAATGGGTTCCTGCCTACTAGGTTTGGAGCTGTTAGTATGAAAACTAATGTTTCTGTGGTCTAGCAAAGACAGTATGACATATGTGAAAACTGCGTGAGAGAGATCCCTGTTACCTCCTCTCCATGTTTTTAAATTCATCCCTAAAATAACTCGCATGTCCAAATACGATAAGTCCCAGATGAGCATTAAGGCTTAGAAATAATGTCGTTCTCCTATGAAAGAGTCTTTCAAATTTTATCACTGACTTGTACAATGTTCTTTTTTTTTTCATGCTTCCCTCATGTAAAGACAGCCACCATTCCAAACTTACTCCAGTGGCCTTTATTTTTTTTTTTTCTTTTTCATCATGTAGCAAGCAACCTAATAGATACACAGATAATGAAAGACTGCAGTCAAGATGTTACCAAGTCTAGAAACATTTGTGTTTTGAAGATTTTTGTTAAAAAGCAGATGGAAGAAATATTTCTCAAATTCCATGCACTTATTGGCAAAGTTTTGCATTTAAGGTGTTAAGTCGATGGCATGACTAATTTGCTTTATGAAAATTTGAGAGATATAAAGGGTCAGGGATCCAAAGCCAGTGTTCTTTCTTCAAGGCTTTATCCAACTCCTCCCTGTAGAGTCATCCTTACTGTGTGTTGTTTGTAAACTGTCACTTGTTTGTACCCTGTCAATATCAAAGTCTCACAGCATTTTTTCAAGTTGTTTTCAATTTAGAAGTTGAACCTCTACATTCCCCACTTCATAATTCTCCAAAGATAGAGCGATTCATCATTTTGTGTACTGATCTTGTTTCGAAAAAATGCAACTCTCAATGCTAAAGTGGAAAAGAAGTGTCAAACGAACAGAGGACTGAGATACATCAAGACGAATTGCTTACTGTAATTGTTCCCAGAGCATACATTTTATTCTTAGAATTATATATCTGATATTAGTTTTGCTTATTAATTTTGAAGATTCAATCATGGAAAATAAAGCCAGATGCAGTAGCACATGTTTACACATTTGATCATAGACTGTGCAACTTAGTATATTAGGGACAACTTGGCATAAAAAATCAATTAAAATAAAATTTAATCAAAAGGTCTGGGAATGTAGCTCAGCTTGAAAGCCCTGAGTTCAAACCCTAGTTAGTGTCACACACCCACACCCACCCCCTACACACGCGCACGCGCACAAACTGAGAATATAAAAGAGACTAGAAACTAAAGCATTTCTCCCTAGGGCTAGAGTTTAACACGAAAGCTAATCAGGACATTATAGATGGTTTTGCTATGGAATCATTTTATTCTTGCCAAATAAATTATAGAATTCCGAGAATAATTCTTTTTTTATTTTGGTAAAAAAATTACATGACATAAAATTTAACATTTTTTTGATAAATACATGAATTTCAATTTCTGAAACACATTGGAACCATGGGGCTTGGGGAATTAGTGAGAGTCCGTGTCCACCCCTTTTTGAGAGGTTTACTCTTTTTCTATCTGACCTTTGTCTTTCTGTCTACCTTCCATTCACGTTTGGGCCTCCTTATGTGATTATTTTTGTGCATTTCATAAGAGGGACACCCATCTATAGTCAGTCTTTTTTGGTTGGCCCATTTCGCTGAGCATTATTGAGTCTAGGTGGCCCTATTTTCATTCAAATGATTCACATCTGTCTTTCTTTCTGGCTGCATAGTATTTCATCGTGTATAGGTAACATATCATCATACTCCCAAGAGAAATAAAGTCAACATATCAAAAAGGCTTGTGCACATCCATGTTTACAGCAGCACAATTCATAATAGCCAAATCCTGGAAACAACCAGCCTACCATCTTGTCTATCCATACAGAGAATAATCATTTTAATTACTTGTATCAATACTTTTTTTTAATCTGGATCTCTGCTAGGCTTGTGATATTGTCAGGACAAGATAAGATAAAATCAAGGCCATGGTTTTGGGCCCAGGTTGGAAAATACATTTTATAACAAACCGTTTAAAACAGTATAACTCCAGACGAGAGTTTTCATCTACTGCAACTTTAAAATTTTTTTCTATGAGAATGAGAAGCACATGAAGTTCTTAAAACAAAGCATTTCTTGTAAATGAAATTTTCATTATAGTTAATTTATTTTGTAAAACTAAAATATTTCAAAATTTCAACATTAAAAATTGTATTCATCAAACTGTCTCCAGGAGTGGTAACAATTCATTATATTAAAGTTAACGATTGTAAGGTATACTATATAGATATAAAAACTAATTATTAAAATTTAGATCCCGAAGATAGACTTATGCAGATAACCTTTCATCTTGTGAAGTAGCTATCCTTGAGTTAGTTTATATAATTACTCAGGTTCAACTGTCCTGAGGTCATGATGTCACTATAAGAAACCATAGTCCTTTTGCAAAAATGTGAGTACAGATAATAGATGTGTATCATTTGAAGAATTATTATAATGTCCCCAAGTTTCTGTAGGATCACTCTGACCATCTTCATCTTTATTTATGAATCCTTTTCTCTTTAGGTCTTGTAATCTGACCCACTGTTTTATCTACATTCATGATTTCAAATCTCCTACTTTAAGAGTGCACTTTCTGTCTTGTTCCACTATTACTATGACGCTACAGTAAGAGATCGTCTTCCATTTTAGCTCCACTGTCTCCCTCACAGTCATAGTAGTGTTCAACCAGACAATCCTGGTGACACCGGAGATAACATTCAGCTCATTCTGATGACTACTTTATTTCAGCTTTTTTCTGTACATTTGCTAAAAATACAATTTGTTCCTGTCTCATGTCAACATTTTCTGGCAACTTGGTTCAACAAGAATATGAATCACATTTGAACCATTAAATAAGATATTGAAAAGGTATTAAGTTCATTAACCATAGATTAGTGGCTTCTTTTGCCCATATTTCACATTGAAGTTGCATATATTCACTTAAAATTTGGTTCGTAATTGTGTTTATTCAAGATCAGAAACACTAGAGTATGCATTTGTTTTTCAATTTAGAAAACAATTGTTTATGGTCAATCTTAGTCACAGAAGAAGAAAAGGCAATATTGCAGACATTATGAGCACTTTGTGATTTACAAACTTGCTGTTTAAATAGTTTCTAATATTGTCTTGAAGCAACCATGTCAGTCATGAAAGGAACGTGTTGGCAAAAGATGTTCAAAGATCTGCAATTCGACTAACTCTTCAAATTCACTTTCAAAATAATTCACTTTTAGCCATGAGCTGTTTTGTGTGACAGAGCCTCTGATTGCTCACTTAGCATGCGCTCTTAACCAACTTAGCCCTGAGCACTTTTTCAATAATTCATAATTCTTTAAATGTGTAAATCTCTTGCCTACATTTAGGAGGGTAATGTGTGACTGGGACTCCATTAAAATTTCATGTGTTTACTCATCACAGAGTGACAAGTTGTAAGCTACCAACTTGCCCCTCTGCTCATTGTTAGTCTGTCGAGTTTTTAATTTGCAAAAATCGTTTCATGAACAATATCACCTTATTTCTATTCATTACTATAGTTGTTAAATATATTTTATTCTTTAATGACACATCAAGAAATAAAATCAGTGTGCCAATAAATTTTCCTCTAATTATCATGTATTTGCAAGTCATAGTTTAGGAACAGGTAATAAAAAAGAATAAATAATTTATTGCCAAAAATCATTTCTTATTTAGAAAATGTCTCTGAAACTCTTAGAGCAAAATGATGAGAGATGACGTTGCTGCCTTGCTGACCTCTCCTGTGGAAGGATCCATCACGTGTATCTAAAATACAGTAGCTTCAGTTACGCACACATACAGCAAGTTTAATTTTATTTTGTAACACAAGTTCAAGTTCATGGTGTTTCTAAGTTCTAAAAATTAGTTCGTATTTATCACAAAAAATTCATCACATAAGTTACACATAATGCAATCCCAAGCTTTTCTCTTTTACTCTGTCTATACATACATTTTTATGACATTCTCTCTGAACTCTAGCTCTTTGGTCCTACTTTGTATATATAAAACTCTGAATATACCTTCTCAACAGAAGGCTGTTTTGCTTTATTTCTTCACTGGTATGGAAGGGTCACTAGCCAGTGTTACGTCCCCAAGAATAACTTTGCTAGAGGGGAGTAATCATTTGTGACTAATGTTGATTAAACTTTATTTTGACAACACCTGCTAATCTGATGCTCAGAGTTCAGATAATAGATTACAAAATATGTTTGGGAATACACACAAACATGATGAATAAACAATTATCAATTTAATAAATATTTGAAAAAATCCAATAAAATAATGCGTGAAAATACATACACTAGTAATAATAGAAATATAAACATGACAGGTGTGCAGCGTTTTCTGGAACCCACAAATATAATCATTCAATTAGAAGTAAGACATTACATCCTATTATCTCATTAATTAATAAGCTGATAAGTTTATTATTTATGGAGATTCAGGGGGAAAACTTGGCATGAATATTCATTGCTAGTGAAAGGAAGGCTATTAAATATATTTTAACAGGACTGGAGGAATGGCGCAGGAGTTAAAATCGCTTGTCTAGCAAGTGCCAAGGCCCTGGGTTCCATTCCCCAGCGCCATATAAATCTGGGCGTGGTAGAGCACACCTGTAATCCCAGCGGTAGGGAGAGAGGGGCTGGAAAACTCTGGTGAGTCCCCAGGCCAGCCTGGGCTCCATAGTGAGTTTAGGACCAACCTGGGCTACGGAGTGAGACCCTGTCTCAATAAATAAATTAATTTTACCAAGCCCTTGAGTTACAGTATTCAATATTATCAGCACTACTAATTTATTTTGCACTGTATAAAAATGATTTCACACAAATAAAAATACAAAAGTGTGTACTGCAGTGTTGTAGAGGGAATGGAAATTGTAAGGAATCATCAAGTGACAGATACAGATTCTTCAATCCTTGCATGACAATTAAAGATAGTTATCTTTTGGTTTGTTAAAAATGAGTAGTTTTACTAATTACCTTAAAATATTTTAGGACTATATTTAAGCCAGAAAATTTAATGTTCCCTTTGCTCTGTAATAACATTGAAATAAATGATGAAACTCTTGAAAATTATTTTTTAACTTTGGATACCTGGAAAGGGTGGGGTACGGGTGGCTATCATATTGGAGAGGGAGAGAGCAATACTAGCAAGTTAATATTAGTAAATAAAATGGTGCTGAAAATAAAATATTATGCATAGTATTATCCTATTTAAAGTTATATCATTAGCAAAGACTCTATGCTTACACATAGCCAATAAATACCAATTAGGAAAAAAATGATGTTAATATTTTTTTCTCTGCATATAGGGATTTTTGGGGACCTTTTTATTTTTTTAATTACGTGCATTATGCTGAATTTTTACAAAGATTAATGTGCATCACTTATGGAAACAGAAGAGACAGCCATTTGAATTTTATAAAAAATACTTCAAAGGCAACATTCTGTTAATTACTCCGAGGCTCTGCCGGTGATTTGCCTTTGCCTAATATCGTAAGCAGTGGAACATGCGAACTTCCTTACAAAGATGTGAAAACTAGCTCTCAAATTCTGATGCTTGGTCTCATGGTCGGCTATGTGATTTGCTTTCTTCGAGAAGGGCAGAGGAAGGTAGTGCCTTCCAGAATTGAGAAAAAACTACTTCTATAATGCCTCTTCCTTTACTGAGGTAATTTTGTGCTCTGAGGCCCTGAGCAAGACAGACACTAACTTAGCTATATGTCATTGATCAACGATTTTTGTTAATTTTTCTTTCGATTTTAAAATAAAGACTGAGGGTTTGGTATAAGTAGTTAAGGTACCTCATTCACACTGGAAAGGCAACTCTCTTACCAGCTGCAATATGGACTTTGCAGAGCTGAAGTCATATCTAGAGCTCCTCAGGAGAGTATTGTTTTCATAGACACAAGCAGCAGGCTGGGAAGCCAGGCTTACTTCACAAACAGTCCCAAGAGACCAAAATGTGATTGGCTGGTAAAAGAGTAGATGTGCAAAAATGGGAAGACCACAGCTGGAGTCTTTTTAATGAAGGGTTTTAGCTTACTGCTTTTTCAATTGAAATCATTTTTATGTTTAATAAGAAATACCATATGTTTTTGATTTCCTAGAACTTAATATTGAGTCAGATGTTTTTAGACTTTAAATTCATAGATATCAAGTGGAATTATTTGGCTGAACTATGTTTTTGTCTGTGTGTGTGTGTGTTTTAAGTAAACATGAACATGAACGTGTGCTTGTGATACTTTGTTCAATTTTACCGTTTAATCATTCCTGGTTTTGGACGAAGATAGGTATGTGAATATGTGTAACAATTGTGTGTGGAGATACATATCAAAATTTAAATGACTCAAAAAGGTATAATAAGGCCACTTCTCACTCCAGTAAAGAGAATACATTTGAAATATGGGGGTGGAGCTTCAAGATTGAATCATTTTTAATAACTTTGAGAGCTCAAAGAAATAGAACTGCTGATATCTCGTGGAAATTTTGATAAGTTGCATTTAAATCTATTTACTCTGAGTTATGTTTTATAAGATGGTGTGCTAATATTCTTCTACTTCTGAAAACAGTTGGTTATATGATTCAAACATTTTTGCATCTAAAATCATTTTATGCAGAGCAATCGATTCCAGTCTCTGTCATGGATGAATTCTGTTTTCTAGGAATTTGATGAAGACACTTGATGACAGCTGATTGCCTGGCAACCCTGGAAGCACTGATTTTGCCTCACAGTCTTTGACATTTTATCACATTGATTGATTTATTTGTTGCCCTCTGGTTCCCTTCAGTAACCCGACAAGGCCTTTGCCTCTTTTCAGCAACATTTCCAAACTAAGCTCTTTCAAATTAACTTGTGGAAATCAAATTTCAAGGAACATGTTTACTAAAGGTCACATCTACGAAATGATCTAGAATTCCCTCTGACTAACTTGGGTTTCTATTAAAAATTAATTGGGTTAGGATGTTTTCTGCATAAAACAAACATGTCCTTGTTGCTCACAATTACTATTTTCATTTGATTCCATTTTATTACAACCTAAGTATTGTATAATCGAGTACATGAAGTATTAAATTCCAGACATACCATGTCAATTTTAGGAAAACATGTATCATATTTATTTTGATATATGTTACATCCATAATATATGTAACTTCTTCATGAAGATTTAAAAAATTACCCTTTTTATGAAAAAGAAATCATCATTCTTATATTTGGGTGCATTCATTGTTTTTTGTTGTTTATTTTTGGGTGGATGTTTGTTTTGTTTTGTTTTGTTTTGTTTTAGATGTACTTATTCTGATAACTCCAGAAGGTGCACATAGCAAAGAGAGATTGTCTTTCAATGGGTGCTTCTGTTGGGATACTTTATAGAACAAAATTAAAGACCCAGGACTGCTTCATTAAATTTCTCAACTTCTTCAATTAAAAATTAAAAGGATATCTGAAGCGCAACGAAAAAATGCTCTTTCTCTGAGGGGGAAGGTCATGCCAGATTTTAGTGTCTAGTGCATAATTTATAATCCCCCCATTATCACAGCTTTTGTTCCTCGGGTAGAAAAAAAGTGTGATAAAATCATGGAAGGCGCTGCCTCTGCACCCACCACCGAAAGTGTCCATGGGCATCTGGGTCATAACTAGTGTTTCCAAATAACTGGTTTCCAAAATGGTGACTGCTGTAGCCATCTGCTCCCCCACGACTGCCACAACCGATCTGCGTTTATATGATTTTATTAAACTCTCACCTTTTCTGTGAATGTCGTCTCTTCATTCTTCTATAGTCACGTTTTCCTCATCCTTCAAGGTTTCCCTGCTGTCTGAATTTTACACTAGATTCCTCCTTATGTTTTCTCTTGTGATTGTCAACATTTAGTCATTATCATTTCTACACAATTCATTTAATTATACTTGCCTTTGAATTATTTATTTTTATTAGATTGGCTGTTTCCTCTTGAGTTGGAGATACAACCAACCTTAAGCTAATTAGACAATGCCTTGTGTTAGCCCACTCGTGTGGCAAGTCATGGCTTCATATAAAGTACAAGCCCCACCAATGGATGGCTCCAGGTAAATCCTGAATCCGTTAGGCTTAGCCAGCTCTGGGAGGTAATTCAAGGTCTTGATTTCTCTGTTCTTTATTGCACATTGAACTAAATGATACTTCCCTTGTTTCATAAAGTGTATACCAACCAGTCCACAGAAGCACCAAAACAGTGCTTAGCTTCTACTGTGCGATGGGAAGTCTAAATATTAGCTACTCTGTTACATATTGATTTTCCTGTATTATTTTACCTTAAGTAATATAACCACAGTCATTTACATAGAGGAGAGCAGAGCACATGTTCAAGAAGTTGCGTGGGGAGTAGACAATTCTGAAAACAGAATTCAGGGAAGAACTTGAGATGCTCAGGTATTTGTGCTTCAGTTTTGAGGCTCTTAACAAGATTAAGAAGTTAGTGAGATATCCCCGATCAGACAAAATGCGCTTGTGTACCATGTGGGTAGCCATTTTGTGCAGAAGAGTAACCTGTGGAGAAACGGAAATATATGTTGACGTTGAGGTAATACTGTGAATTACCATTCAGTTCATGCCTCATGGTTTGGTTTGTTTTGTTTTTGTAATTATACTGTCAAAACACACCATAAGAAGAAAGGTTAAAAGTAGCAATGCATTGTAATTTCTATAACCATATAAATTCAGAATTCAGGGTAAAATATAATTTTATTTATAGAAAAAAAATACCGAAGATAGAATTTTCCAAATGCAACACAGCTCCATTTGGGAAAATATGTTAACTACCATTGGCATCCCAAAGAGAAAGAGGAAAAAAGCCAAAAAAACAAAGATTCCGGTTAAGTTCTAAGGTTTAGTAAAGCAATGAAGAGCCAATAAACATCAACTCAGAAGCAAACACAAACTGTCCAGAGCTATGGGCACTTTGGATTTTTGATAGTTCAATGGATAGAACTTTGTTTTATGCACAAATTATTAATATATACAACTATAAATCTTGGAGGTATATGTACAAAAGGTTTCAGATATATAAATGAATTTCACAGTTCACCTTGGTTTGTATCCTCAAGATGTAGTGTATATGCAGATGTCCCAGAATCTAAAAACATTTTAAATCTAAAACACTTTTGGTCCAAGGTATTTGGATAAGAAATGTTTAAGCTGTGATGCTCACTTTTAATTAGCTAAAAATGTGATAATAGATTGAATTACTGGAACATTTTTAACATCGCTGGAGTGATTGTAAGTTACATAGAATCACCATTTGGGATCAACTCATTCCAATAAAATTTTGTACACAGATTTGAATTGCCTCTGAGGTAAGTATCTGTATAAAATTATGTTGATTACATGCCGATATGGTTGTATTTGGATATGCATAATAAATAAAATTGTTTTTGATAATTTTCCCTGTCTTTATTTTTAATGTGGCTACTTGAATATTTAAAATTATTCATGTGACTCGGATCATATTTCTGTTGGACAGCGCTACTCCAAAGAACCAATTCAGCTGCAAATGGAGACCACCAGTTCCTCCCTCTCATCCTTAGGGCTTTTTTCTCTTGTTAGTTTTCTTGAATATTCAGAAAAAAATATTTCACCTCCTTATTATTATTTTTGTTAATAATATTTGTGATGCGCATTCATCGCATACATCTTGGGGAATTGGTACAGGTACCTATGGATAAGTTTATGTCACCTTACAAAATGAAGGGCTGACTGGCCAGAGAGTTTGCTTAAAAGAATCAAAGACAAAACCGTTAGGTTTACTTTTAGCTCAATTCAGATCTGAATGTTTTAATAGTGAATTTTATTACACCAATTTAATACGAAGAAATATTGTGACTTTACAAACGTTTCCAAGTTATCCAATCTGTATTAGTTTCTGCCTTCACACAGCTCTTTTGAAATACCTACTGTCCTAAGGGGAACTTCTCAGGAAGGACTAGTTAGGATGTGATGATGAAGGAATCGCTTAAAGAAGAGATTTTAGTGAGCTTTCAAAAGTAGGAGTGTGTGTGTGTGTGTGTGTGTGTGTGTGTGTGTGTGTGTGTTTCAACACCCTTTTCTGGTGAAATTTTCAATAGAAACCCAGAATGTATAGTGAGAAAGAAAACAAGAACTCTGAAGAGGCTTTCCAGTGTTGAAAATTTACAGTCTCTATTCATGCAATGACCTCATTTGTTGTGAAGACTTCCAAAATACTTATTCAAAAATGAGGGAAATGCATTATTAAAATTTTCTATAGCCCTCTATGTATGCCTTCAAGTTAGAGACTTCTGGGATTAAAATCATTTATGGTCACACTAGCCACCTATTTTAAAAACTACAACTTTATCCAATGCCTTTATTATACATAACTCATAACAATTAATTGACAGAAATATTGTGGATATATGAGATATTCTTCATGCATTTTCTGGTCTATTTATCGTTCTAATTAATCTTTTACTTTTTTTACTAAATCTACATTGTCTGCCTTACCTATATTTGTTAAGTTTATCCACTATTCTCTAAAGAACTACCACAGTAACCTCTCAAAAATACGAACTTATCCATGCCTGCATTCCTACCTATCACCTACTGAGAAAAAAATTTGAGACAAACCCTTGCAATTAAGACAGTTCGGAAAGGACAACTGATCTCACTTTATCCCCATGTCGTCATGATCCATGTTTTATGTCTTAAAACCACAAGCAAGCACTCATGCCTGGTGCTTTGTCTCAGTGAATTTTCTTTTCTCACAATAACCTTTCACTTTCAAAGTCTATATAACAAATGATATAGTAGAGACTATAACTTAGAAGCCATTTCTTTGCAAATAAGTAAACAGACAAACAATCAAAAGCTCAATCAGTGATCTCAGATAAAGGGAATTCATTCCAACATTTAACAGTGTCTCACACACTTGAGTGTATAAAAATGAAATTCATCAGAGTTTACTTCTCACATTCTTTTTCTTTTCTCTCATCAGCACACTGACATGATTTCTTTCCTTATTTCTCTTCTGATTTTAAAAGGCTATGGTGATCTCAACAACTTTGTAGTCTATGATAACTCCTGGGCCAAGGATGTAGTATCAAATCACCAGTGTTCTCTGCATTCCAATTCTAAAGAACCAAAGGTGATAATTTATTTATGTTGGCCAGGTTAAAGAATGCCTGCTTCATTTGAGATAAGAAGGTTGGATGATTCCTTACATGTGGGATTTTGATGAAAAGAAAAGTGACTGACACGTGTACTATGTCAACCTTACAGAACAGTCATGTTCAGAAGCACTTGTTGTGAGTATTATTCTCCCCTAAATCTCATATATATTACATTTGATAGTTCATACTTGAAGCAACTTTCAATTTTTCGAAGGCATTATATTCAATAAATAACTTTAAAAAAAATTAACAACTACTGTGTCCAGAAATGGACACATAATCAATGCAAGTACATTCAATCCTTAAAATGACAGAAGACGTAGGAGCAAATGCTTCCATAAGGTAAATTTTTGCATGAAAATTAAGTACTGCGTTCAGATTCTGCCACTCAGCAAGCAGCCAATCTAGAAGGCAAACGTCCAGCCATGTTTTTCTTCTTTCATGAAAGAATGCAAACCTAGATCCCTGCCAGGACTTGTGTTCCATCGGGACACGCCTTGCAAGCTTAGGAAAATAGAATAAAGTGATAACAATAACAATGAAATCTTTGTACAGTGCTTATCACACGCCAGGCGCCCTTTTAAGCATTTTACATATATTAACTCCTTTCATTCTCATAGTAATTCAATAGAGCAGCTTCCATTACTGCTTCCTAAGAGGGAAACTAAATCAATGCACAGTGGATCCAGGCCAAGAACTGAGACTTTATATTCAAATATTCAAGTAGTTGAGAAGCCAGGTGCCTATTGTGAAAATGCATAATATAACCGGACGTACAATTGTGAGTCAGTCAGCAGAAGTGTTCTGGGTGGTGCCCAGAGCCCAATCACCAGGCAGAGAGTAAGAGCTGCTAGACATTAATTAACATGGCACCTTCTAAAAGCTCTTGTTCTTCTAAAAGAAGGTTCTACTGGCACAGGGACCCACTCGTGAGTGTAAGCATACAATTAGAAGTAGATTTGCCACTCAATCGTGCCTTGCTTGATTATACATTCAAATCATAATTAACCTCACTTAGATTTTGTGCTCACCTAGCCAGTTTTAATTACATCGTGCTTTTCTGCACCGACTTCTCAGCCATAGGAGACTGTGATATTGCCAGATTAGGTGTATCCTCTCTGAATTCCTGTTTAGAATTACAGGTTAACAAATTCTCCTGAATGTAAGACAATAGGGGGTGCCGGTCGGTCGATGTGTTTCTTTCTGGTCCTCAGCTGCAGAGTTGGACTTAGATATTTCAAAGACAGGGTGATCTTGATGATTTGTGAGAAGCATTTCACCAGAAGTCTTGTTTAATTAACCTTTGTTGAGGAATTTCATGGGCTTCTATAATAGTACAAAGTTTTAGTTTTAAATTATTTTGCTCAGATTTAGAGCCGATCATTAAACTTTAAATCTGATTTTAGGAATGTCCCCTGTTCCAGAGTTTATTTCTTGTAGCTAGTTAACTCTACACAAACAAATCAAATTGTCCCATCCCTCACTTACCCCCTATTAAGCTCTCTCCAGCATTTTGCACAAATTTCTACTAAAAATAGATACGAGAGTAGCTTTTTGATTTGTCTTTGTCTGTGTGTAGTACTGAGGAATAGGCTCAGGACCTTCACAGTGAGATACATCTCCCAAATTTTTACTATTGGTTTCTTTTGGTTTTGAAGAAAAGTGTCACTAAGTCACTGAAGTGGCCAGACCAAGTTTGAACTGGCAGTCTTCCTGCTTCAGCTTCCAGAGTGCTGGAATTAAGGCCTGCACCACTGGGCTAGGTGATTCCGATGTTTCATTTAACATAATGTCTCACAGGTCAGCCCATATTGTTCCTAATAAATGAGTTTCATCATTTTTTAGGACTGAAAGTATTTCATTGGGTCTATGTATGGTATTTTTTCTATTTGTCCCACCACTGATCAAAACTTACATTAACTCACTTGGGTATTGCCAGAAATACAAGGTCTATGTAATCAAACCATGGCATAAAACCTCATAATACTGCATAAATTTGTGCAATTATATTTCAAAGGTGAAACCAAATCAAAAAGAATTTACTAATTGTCCTTAGATCCATTTCTATCTACTATTTTAATACTTCAGGTCCACAAAATGGAATACCTTGGAAATTATAATAATGTCTGTTTATTTCCTGGACATCAGCTTTCGCTTCATAAGCATGCCGCTTCAAAATTAACCTTTATGTTTATTTATTAACTACCCTATTAACAATTCTTCATTTTCAATATGATAATTTATTACATCTCAATCACTATTTTGATCAAACTTATGATTTCTGTAGAATAGTTTATATATCAGAATACACATAATTTTAAAGAATGTTTTGATTTTTTTTACCCAAACTCAGAAATGGGAAAAAAAATCAAAGCATAAATATTTTTTGTGATCCTACCAGTCAGGCAAAAATTTTCTTTTGTTTTGAATAATATCAAATTTTTCATCCTACTCAGGGTTTATGTTTTCCTTTGGTTATTCTATCTTTGAATACTTCGCCCATTTTGTCTTGGTCTATGTATTTTTAAATGTTCTTACATATTAAGGATATCATACTTTTCAAATCATATATGATATAATCTCACCAGTATGACAGTCTCCTTTTTAATACTTAAGTTCTTATTCTTGCAACAAAGATTCACACAATTTAATATAAAAGCATGTGATCCAGAGCCAAAATTTCACAGTTCAAAATCTGTTTTTTTCTTGACTGACTGAATATCCATTACATATTTTTTAGTCACAACAGTAAGACATATTTAATTTGTTTGCTTGTTTTATAGGACAGGGTCTCGCTCTGTAGCCCACGCTGGTCCTGGACTTGTTAAGTAGCCGATGCTGGCCTTAAACTTACAGAAATTTTCCTGTCTCAGCCTCTTTCCAAGTGCTTGAATTACAGACATGGGTCATCATGTCTGGTTTTATAAAATTTTAGTAGTATTTTGTGGTTAAATTAAATGAGTTATTAATTGATAAACCCTTAGATGTTAATAATTCAGGGAATGTCATTATTACAATGATATTAATGGTTAGGATGACAAAGATATTGATTATGGATGGCCGTGTTCACTGTGATGGAGACAGCATTTATGATGATAGTGATGTTTGATTTCTGTATCATTTATTAAAATTATAAGTTCCTTTTTTCTAAGCAAGATCTATTACAATAGGCCATGATGAATTTACGGTAAGCGAACATTTGATAGCTGAACAGGAAGGAGAAAGGAACAGGAGGAAGAAAATGACACAAAGCAGGACAACGATCGTCATGAGATAAAGGCTATATGGCTCAGGTGACAATTGCAAAGGCCTGAGTGTGGAACCAAGAGTTGGGCTGGAGGCACAGATCAGTACTGAAAGTGAGAGGCCCTGGGTCCAATTTCCCAGTACCACACAAACTGGGCATAGTGGCACATGCCTACAATCCCAACACTTGAAAAGCTCAAGCAAGGAGATTTCTGGGATTTGGGGATTAGTTTAGGCTATGTAATAATATCAGGACCAGCTTCAACTACAGTTAGACTCTGTCAAAAAAATTTTAAAAAAGAAACTCAAATTCTTTATTTGACTTGGGTGAGGGCATTTTAAGAAGTTTTAGATCTGAATTTATTTCATAAAATTTCTATTACTATAAAAATGAAAATATTAGAAAGTTGAAATTTTTAATCTCACCATTCTAGTATCCCCATAACAGATAATTCTGTACATACGAAATTTTTCTAAAAAGCTACTATAATTCTAAATGACCTTTTATGAAATTATTGCACAAGTACAGATAATCACATGAATTTTAATATAAAAATGCCTGAGTCACAGGGGTCTGGTTCAACTTGAA
Source organism: Ctenodactylus gundi (assembly GCA_004027205.1). Classification (NCBI taxonomy): domain Eukaryota; kingdom Metazoa; phylum Chordata; class Mammalia; order Rodentia; family Ctenodactylidae; genus Ctenodactylus; species Ctenodactylus gundi. The sequence goes on from PVKB01001580.1 coordinate 167,819, forward strand.
CACAGATTGAGACCAAGATGGAATTTAGGAAGGCAATGATTTCCTGACGTTGCTGCTTGGACATGGGGCTGTAAGCTGACAATTGGCCATCTCGAGTGGCAGTTGCAAAAAAACTATTTGAGGAAAGATCTATGGGAAAGAGTGTCTCCTGGACGAAATGAGGTGAAATGAAGAATTTCTCACAAAGTTTTGATAAGACGATTGAAAAAAGTCCAATTAATACTCTAATCTGCTGAGAACTTCTAACCCTTTCTGCTCCCATGGCCACTTCTCATAATCTCATTAGATCTAAGTTTCCTCTTTTTGTTACAAAATTTTTATATACATAGGACAAAAGTCATCAGTGTAAAGAAATAAATGGTAGTTCTGTTAGAGACAAGGCAATTTTTCTAGCAAGTGTAAAGAATTTCTAATATGATAAGATATAACAGGAATTGATAAAATTATCCCTCATTTCTAGCATACAAAATAAATTTACCATTTGAAAGATTAAGGCAAAATTGGAGATCAGACTCAAAACAAAACTTAACTTAATCCTCTATTTGAACAATTTTTCTTAAGCAGGAGTCTTAGAACACAGACACATGAGCTCTTCTGGGTCTAAGGTCTTGAACCACAATCACAAGATTAAAATAATGATGCAATTAAATATCAGGATGTTCAGGCATCAGTATGAAAGCCTTCTGATCAAGCCAACCTAAACTCATTACACCTGCTGTTGCACAAAATGTTTCCTTGGAAGATACAAGAAAATACTTGTCTTTTCATCGAAGATAGGACGCGGTTGACAGCCCAGTATACAGACTACACCAAAGTCCAAGTCATTGACCTAGTGAGTCTATTGGGTTTACCTATCAGATAATAGATGAATGTGTTACCTACAGAAGCGTGTGTGATGCTAAGATAGTATCCTCACTGAAAAGCTCACAATAGCCGAGAACACAACTCACTGCAATTACGTACTGTCTCCTAGGATCCGCCTTTTGGGGTAACTTCTGCTCTTTCTCAGTTTCTTCTGTAGTTCTCCCCCTTATCCTGCGGCCTCAGTGCCCTGAAATACCCAAGACCCAAGTTTCCATGTTGGTTAAAGTGCAAGGACCATGAGCTTTTCCTGTGTATCCACCTAACAACCACGAGGCTGCACCCCCAGATCCCAGCCCTGAGGCCTCCACCTGACAACTCCTGTGCACATCTGCGTTGGTCCTCTCTTGGATCATTCCCCTCCTCCCTCTGGGTGAGTTAGAGGATTTTCTATACAACACCTGGAAAACATCTTATTAGATGTTATAGAAGGCAAGTCAAAGATATCACTCATGGTAATTTAGATCATGGCAGGTCTTCCTTGATGGTGAGGTGGTAAAGACCGAACCATTTTTATAACTCACAAATTTTGCATTGGCTTTGAAGGCAGTCCCAACAAGCAAGCTGTTAACCTTGATAATGACCCTACTCATTTGGTTTATTGCATCACTTTCCATCAGCAAGTTACTTCGTAGAGAAATTAGATGACTTATTTTTATTTCTTATCTGTATTACTTAACACAGTTACAGACAGATATGCTTAATTCAGATTTGCTAATCTTAAGGCTAGGAAGGGATATTGATTTCAGTTCACAGGCACAGGGATATAACCTTAATTTACTCAGCAGTACAAACTTTAAACCTGAGTATTTTAAATTTTCTACTGAGTTATATTTATTACCATTAAAATTTAATTATAATCATACAGACTTTAACATTTTGCCCTACTGAGTTTCCTGATAGAATAATGTAGCCTATACAAAGAAAGTCTTAACAAGGTATTTGGAGATGGGGAGAATTTTTTTTTTTTTTTTAGGCTTTACATACTCTGACCTGATATGGTATTTACTGTTTGAAATATATTAGTCATTGTTATATTCAATGTCATTATCTTATAGCTTTTGTTGATTTCTTTCTTTTCTTTCTTTCTTTCTTTTCTTTCTTTCTTTCTTTCTTTCTTCCTTTCTTTCTTTCTTTCTGGATAGGTTCTATCAAGGAATACTGGTAAGCTTTCCCTTAGTTCATGTTAGAGGTCTTTTTCTTGGAGGAGGAGAATGTGTCTATATTTCAAGTATGTCAGCTTAGAAAAAAACATTTCTAATAAAAATTAATGGAGTAGTACACTTTGTCCCAATCTCTCTCTGCACATTACTCTCTTTCTATAAAGTTTGCATTTGTAACTTAGAAGTCATTGTCATTCGTCTTCCTGGCTTGCTGACAGTCTGGTTGATTCGCATATTCTTTGAAAAAATACACTTTGGATTTGTGCTTGAACGGCATTGCATGTTGCTTACTTAGTGAGAGCGATCAATTTTCATATACGGAGATTCAATAAATTCTTCCTAGCAGATTCATAAAGTATGGTGAAGATAAGATAAGATAAGAAAATTCTGGAATTGAGCTAGGATTATTTTTCACTTTCTCAGCTACCTGACTACTATAATTGCTTTGCATAAATGATAAACGGTTTGTAAAGGAGAATTTGAATACTGGTGAGCACTCCTCGCTCTGAAGTCTGTCAGTGGAATAGACCTGTATATGTGGTTAGGTAACACTTTTATATTTAAAAAATCATATTCTTTGTAAAAAATAGAAATTTATCTTCATTAAATGTAGAATTTTTAACATAAGATAATATTTCAAGTACATCTAAAAATCATGTACACACTTCAAGGCATAAGTATTTCAATTTTTCTTCTATCTAAAGTGTGTCAGGTTAATAGATAGAAAACTAAGCTTCTTGGAATTGTCTAGAACAACACAACAAACAAGTATGTCATAATATTTCCTTCATCTGAGGATTTACATTCTTAAATATTTTGTAGGAAACTTGCTTTTTGTCTTCACAATTTATTTATACAGGTTGACCCACGTGAGAATTCTCGTCTAACAGAATGAGAAACCAGAAAAAAAGCTCCTCCAAAATGAGCTGTATTCAAAAAGAAAGTCATCCATCACAGCATGGTTTGAAATATAGTTTTAAACTACCATGAAAAAAGTTTTAAAAAGAAATGAATTGTTCAAAGCTTTGAAATTTAGTAAACAGCGTGTCTGTAAGCAAGTCACCATAGAGTTCTCTTCTTTGCTCCTCAGTCGTGTCCCCATGAGTGACCTTTGCATTTTATTGCGCTTGACCCATTTACAGACCTTTACGTGGTGAAGTATTGGCTTATCTTTTGACAAAATTATGCTGGGCACAAACACGGAGTATCATTTGTGTTCCTGCTTGCTTAACAATTAATAAAAAAATATTCGTTTTGTTTCATATGGCTTCAGTTACCTTCAGCAAACCACAGCCCAAAATTATGAAATAGAGTCCACAATAATTCATAATTTGTAAATTTCGAGGCAGTTTGAGTAGCTTAATGAAATGTCACCTTTACACACTCTATCATGCCTGAAACGTGGATCATACCTTCATACAGCATAGGCACAAAGTATGTTAGTCAATAATTAGCCTGCTCAGTGGGCAGATTTGCTGTTGCCGTATATTGGCACTTGGGGTAAAGTAACCCATAGGCAGTAACTTAACACTAAATCACTGTTCCCATGTTATTTTTCTCCCTTCTCTTCAACATATAAGCAAAGTGTTATCATACATCATCACAAGAGGGCAAAGGATAAGTCCAGTACGATATGCTATTTTGAGCAAGACACATAAATTACTTACATTACTCATATTTTAGTATATTGTTACAACTGTTCTATTTTATTGAATGTCATTGTTAATTTTGAATTGTGCCTAGTCTATAAGTAAAAGTCATGGCAGCTGAGAAGGTAGAGAGATAACCATATTAAATAGGGTTTAGTAGTATCCACGATTTCCGATTTTCATAGGATGTCTTGGAAATACCTCCTGCGGGTAAGGAGAAACAGATGTATAAGAAAGGAAATGGGAGAGAGCAGGACAAATAGGATCACAGAGCTGAATTAACTTCTTTAAAAATGATTCTATCCGTAATCATTATCAAAGAGATGAGCATAAAACAGAAATTGTAAAATACAGAAAAAATGTAAATCTTTTCTCAAATTTAATACTAGAGATTGAAAGCTCACTAGAACAGGGAGTTTCAAAGATATTGCAAGAAAAGATTGGGATAAGATAGATGTAAGAATAATTTTACTCAGTGTGCTAGCTTCCAATAGAACCTCTGTGAATTTGCAATAAAGTATGTGTCATTATTACAAGTCACATTATTAAGACTTTAACTCAAATTCTATCCTAAGGCTTTGAACTCTAAGCCATATGAACAGGAAAAAAAAAAGTGTAGGTAGATAAATAGGGAAGATCCTAGGTTTCCTTTCTCTGGGCCTCACTGCTGAAGCACCAAATTTCCAAAAGTGACAGATGGGACAGGGAAAAAGAGGCTCTTTCTAGATGTCTTAAGAAAGGTGAGGGAGAAGGTAAAGCAAACAAACAAACCAAAACTGTAGAGAAACATAAGTGGCAGGGATCAAAATCCACAAATTAAGAAGTAGTATTTTTCTCGTGATGAACCGGAAGCTCATGTTTCCTGCTCACACGGACCAGTTGGAAGGAAGCAAATCCCGACACTTTCTCCCTCATGGGTTCCTAACTGTAGTGACTGATCTGTACAAAAGGCAGCCCAGCCTTTGTGAGAGGTCTATTATCCTTATTCTTGACCCAGCAATTTAACTGAGGGAACAAGCAGTAAGCTCCCCCAGCCAATAGAATCTCACAGCTTTATCCCTGTCACATACTAACTCATGGCCTCTTACAACCCTGCTCATGCTCAAAGGAAGAATTTCTTACCGAATTTTTTTTAGAACAATGTTTAATTTTTGTTGGGTGTCCAAATCTTTTCAGCACTCAAATGTGAATTTTGAAATTATTATTATTATTATTATTATTCTTATTTAAGTTCATAAAGAAAGTGCTTCACACATAAAATTATCGAGTTTTCTTAGTTCTTTTATTTAAAAAGAAGTAACTTGTGAATTCACACCCTGAAAATGCTTAAGACCATGGAAAAGAAATCCTAATGGAAATAGGAGTGTTTTCTGGGTTTTGTTTAGCTGTCATTCTTAGAATAGAACTCGTATGAAACTTTTAATGAAAGAATTATTCAATTCTGCTTCACATTCTTTATTCACTCACGCAATTTTTTTTTATAAAAAGCAACTTCAAAACTCACTTTTTCAATGGGCCTTCTGATTAGAAGTTAAGTGGCCAGTGAATAAAGGATCCATTTATCACTAATTCTTTAGGCAAATTAACCACCAATGTGAGTGTTTGGATTAATGGATCAAATACTTATTTCCTGGAAGCAATTTCAGAAAATGCAAGGTCGCCTAGCCAATAGGGAACAAGCTCCCACCTGAGAAGACTCATCCTGAACTTTGAAAACAATATTTTAATAAACGCAAAGACAATGCTCTAGGTGGAGTTTAAGGTCTATTGATATGTAAATTTGCTAACTAGATAAATTAAAATAGAAGTAGCACTTTTTTGTTGCAAAGAGACAGAAATGCTGAGTTTAACTGTCAATAGGCCAATGCACCAATTAGAACCTCAAGAATAGTAATAGATATATTCTATGTGAGGGAATTAAGGAATACAGAAAAAAAGAAGAGGTTTTGTTTACATGACTTCTTTTTTTCCCCATTTTATTGATATGTACAAGTGCAGAATTTAAGGTTTACAATGGAGTCGAGCATTTTGTACACATACATTTCTTGTTCTGAATCTTTGCTATTAGTGATATCTGTGGTGCCTGAAGAATTGTATATAACAGATTCAGAATTCACAGATGCTTAACTTCCTATCAATAGATCTTTACTATAATTTAGGGACCGTCCAAAAGCTGGCTGTCTCCTCTTTCCTTATATAATCTGTTATCGGTTTTGCAAGTTTATGAATAAGATAAGGGATGCAAGATCCTCCCTTTGGTGAAATCTGTTTTCTGCCTGAAGTGCTCCCCACCTGGAGGGTCATGAGAAAAGCCATGGCTGTTACCTCAATCTCCATGGCAATGCAAGAGAGAAAAAGAATCTCTAAGGTAACCGGAAGCCAAACAAAAATAATGTTTCTAGATTAACATTCCATTAGCCAGGTATAAATTTAGAAGAAAAATAATTTTTTAGAAATTATAATGAACCTTTATACCACTTTACTACTATATTGTTTTACAAGCACATTTTCTTTGCTGCCTTAAAATACTGCTCCTTCTCTTACTACCCTCACCCATCAAAGAGCTTGAAATTCTCCATCTGAGATATATTCGCTTTATTTTACAGTTGGAGTCTAACAAATCTGCATAAATAATCATCTTTATTTTAGTTAACATTAATTGTATTGTTAAATAAAACATCAATAACAAATGCATCAAGATGAACTAAGTCAAATCAAACCAAGGTAAGACAAACAAACAAAAATTTCACATGCGCTAACCTGAAAACAGGTAGATACTTCTCAGTCAGACCAACACAGTAGTGTTATTCATAGGTACAGAGCACGGAGACTTACCCAGAATGCATCACATGAAAGGTGCTAAAGACAGCCAGCCCATGTGGGAGTTGAGGCCTGATGTACAGGCCATTTGTCTAGGGACAAGGAGACTTTTATATGGATGGATTAGAGGAAGGATTTGAATCTGATCATTGCATGATAACATTCTGAATCATGTTTTTTAAGCCTAAAGATAACATACAAATATATTCTGTTTCAAAATTTAGAATCTAGAATCTGGAGTACAGCATGTCATCTGAACATATGTGGACATATATCGTGGAGAAGTGTTTATCTGAAGTTTCCTTTCAATCTGCTTCTACTCTGGGTGACGTTCAAAGATATATTTTGAATATTTCTATACTTCCTCCTCAGTCCTTATAATGGATGGCAGTTGGATGTACTTACAATTTTCTAAGTGGATTTCTGCTTTTGTTTCTCTGAAATCAAGTTACTTCTAATTGGGGAAAAATATTTTTCTGCAAATATTGGGACTTCGGGGAGTCGGGCAGTTGAGAGACTATCAGATAGATGTCTGGACTGGCATGGTACCTCTGCTTCGGTGCAGAAAGGAAAGCTAGATGCTTAATGAAGACTTCAACTATTTATTAGTACCCGCCCTGTATCAAAATCAACTATGCCAGGTCTACATGTGTACATCAATCTCTTCCAGGCTTTCTCATGTGAGCCAGCTTTTCAGTGATTAGACACCGTCAGAGTGGGTCATGCACCAAGACGGTGTTCTTCAGGTATAGAGGCCATTTAGACCCTACCAGGCTATCTTAATTTGGAATACTTAGAAAAGAGCTTTAAACTGAGTTATCATAGCAAGGGATTAGCCCCAATGGAAGAGATCATTCTATAAGATTAATTTTACTGAGAATTATCAATGGCAGAAAAATTATAATATAGTCTTGATGATGTAACTGAGCTGAGCCAGGTTGAAACAGTTTATGAATATCCCAGGTGATGTGATTACAGCAGCACTCCAAAGTGTAGTGTGGGATCAATCGCTGTGCACTGAACTGCTGTTCTACTCAATAGCTTGGACACACAACTGCATACACCCAAGGAAAACTGTATTTTTAAGAGTTAAAATGATCGTTTACTAAGTATTTTTGGGGTAGGATTTTTTTTTCTTTTTGAGGCAGAGTTTCATTGTATACCCTAGGTGGATCCTGAACTCACTGTGGAGTTGAGGCTGGCCTTGGCAATCCTCCTGCCTCAGCCTCCCACTGGGATTACAGGTCTGAACCACCACACCAGCTTATTATTTAGCAGGGTTTTTTTGAGTATGAACCCTATTGATCCTAAGATAAAATTAATAAAATAGATTTATTTACCAGATAGGCCAAAGTTCTTATTATAAAGGATAGTGTGTGTGTGTGTGTGTGTGTGTGTGTGTGTGTGTGTAAGCTTGTATTATGCAATGTGAAATTATATAGAATCCTATAAATATTTTCATAAAGTAGCTAAAACAATTATTTTATCTATTGTTAAAGCACCATCCAGTAGGTCTTTCTGTATTGTTAGAAATGCATTATAACTGGTGTTATGCAATATGGCTAGTCAATGAGCTCACATTAATAGGGGGGAGGTGAAGTGTAGCTAGCATGGCTGAAGAAGTGGATTTAAAGTTAAATTTAATTCTAGTTCACTTCCATTCACATAGCTGCATATGCTTATTGTTACTGTATTGGAGAGTGCAGGAAATAATAAACAGTCGTGTAGGTAGCAAAGCACATTTGCTTTGAGTCTTGAGGCGTGAGGGAGGGGTATCCCAAGCAGTGTTTTCCCATTTCCATCATCTGTTCATTCATTTTTAAAGAAAAATCATTAGCTACAATATCAGCAAGCATTTGTTAAAATTTTATGATGCGTTGATTTTCTTTTTGGAAATGTGAAACAGGTACTAAAATTATCTAATGTTCAAGTGAAGGCATGAAAGCGTACCAAACACAACTGGTAACAGAGCAGGAACTCAAACTCAGTGAGTCTCAGCCTAAATCTCCCACGTTAGCCAATGTGCCTTGCTGCTCTGCCTGCCAGGAAGGCTACCCCATCTGCTCACGTGAGAGTGGTCACGGTTTGAGCCTGTAATATCCCCCAGAAGCTTTGTGTGTTGGATATTGTGGAGTACCTACTGATTCTATGTACTGTTTGCAGATGGGACTTGTTCAGGAGGCATAGATTAGAGGTATATGGTGGAGGATAGATACGTGGGAGATTGTGTTACAGGTGTGTAGCCCGGACGGTGGTAAATTCCTAACCCAGCTTCATCTATAGCCCCTAATTCTTTCTCTTGTGTTGGTGTGATCAGCTGTCTTCTGCAAGGCCCTTCCTGTCACTGTCAACCACCCATGAGTAGACTGAGACCTTGTAAACTATGGGCTAAAATAAATATTTCCACCTGTAAGATGAGGATGTCGGGTAACATTTCTAGACAACAAATAAATAACTAAGACAAGGGTCTTCACTATCGAATACTGAGATGTAGAAAATTTGTTAGCTCATTCAAGAAATACATATCTTACCTTCTCTAATTTCAAAGTTAATTCAGGTCTTGGAGGAAAGGACTCTTGTGTAATGCTGAAAAACACAGACATGATGCAACTGGTGCACTGCAGTCTTCTAGTCATAAGCAATTTTTAAAAATCAGATAAAATTTGATAATGCTTTTAAGAATCAGTATTATAGTTACCTATGAGGTAAAACAAGAAAATTATAATTAGAAAGAGCCATAGCAGAGATTCTGGGAGAGTTGGCAATATCAATATTGTAACATCCTTTTAAACTGTTCATTGTGGTTTACACAATTAATTTAAAGTTTCAAAAAAGTAGAATCCAAGTGGCTCCCTTTGTCTCCATCTAGCCTGAAACCCCTACAAACTTTCTCTCCATGGTGTAACATTTTACTGACATAATATTTACTATCCTACAAAGAGGAAATTTAGCTGTGACTGGGGGAACTGTGGAGGAATCAGAGAAAGTAATCATCAAACAAAAATGTAATAGCTCAGAAAAAAGAATGATCTGAGAAAAGTCGAAGTGAATGAACTTTGAAAAATTCAATTGAGAAGTTATGGGGAGAAAAATGGAATGGATTCTAAAGCTCACCATTGGGAGAAGTCTGAAGTACATATCCAGAAAAGAGACTTAAGTCAAGATGAGTAACAGATGCTATAGTCAAGCATGGAGACATCTCGAATTAACAGACCGCTAAATTAATTAATTAAGAATAGCATTTTAAAACTCCAGAAATATTCTGAAAATGAATGTAAAGTCTTCCTTTATAGTAGAGTATAAAACCAATATACTCTGACTTATGAGATCACTGTGCCCTGTGGTGCCTTTGCGCCAAACACAATCCCTCTCTGATGGCTTTGGTAAAAAGAAAGCATAGTTCTGATTTTTGACTCAAAGTTATTTCAGAAAATAATGGGGAGGTTGAGTCCTTGAGGCTGAAGGCCACGTCAAGAAGAGAGTAAATTCGATTTAGTCATTGTGGATTCTCGTTCAAGAGGGATGCATGTCTGTGCTTATATTAGAAACTTTATAAATTTACAAATTAAAGTTGACTTCTTACTCATAGCCTCGTCTGTGCTTACCTGCAAATGCAGCATTAATAATTGTCTAACAGAGCAGCAACAGTCTCAAAATTGTGCTTCCAGGTTGTTCTCAACAAAGTGGTATAAAGGAGCTCATAGTATTAGGAATCAGATAACATACATTATTATCTAGAAACTCACTTGCCATTACATCTTAAGAAGGGAAAACAGCTCTTAGTCTATCCTCTGTCACATCAAATGAGGTCAATAAACTGGCTGATTTGCCTCATTCAGTGGCTTGAAATATCTAATAAACTTATCAAAATTTTTTCACTGCGTGGAATTCTAATGCGATTTTTAAATTATAGACTCATTGTGGTCAGAAAATCCTCACATTGAAAAAATGAATTGTAACGGTTTAATGTGAGCTAAGTATAGTAGCAATACTAAGTTCAGAGGTAAAATAGCACTTGCCTGCAAATAATATATTTAGCAATGAAAAAGGTACAAATATAAATATGAATGAAATTTCATAATGGAAGTATAAATGTAGTATTCAGCAATATCAGAAGAAGGATGATAACATTTCATGGTGGAGGAGCTTACAGTTCACCTCTGGGTACAGTCACCTCACACTCCATGTCACTAAGTGTATAACTGTCGGTGAAGATTTGAGGTGACATCTGTAGAGTCATCTTACCGAGCCAGGCCCATTAGCCCCTTCATACAGTATGCCCGTCGCTGAAATGTGTTATGCGAAAGAGAAAACTCATTCCTGAGGCAGTCAAGGGGAGGACACAGGAAACCTGAATCTGCCTTCTTGAGGATAACGCTTGGGGATGTTCAGTGCTTGAGGTCTGGATAAAGGTAACAAAGACAGGTGAAATTGGGGAAGTCCAGAAGGTTTACTCAGGTTCTCCCATAGGCTTAGAGTTCTCCTGTCTTCTTTGCTCCTCTTTCCCAGGGGACTCTGAAGGGTGACTGATCTGGTGACTTCCTGCTGAATTGGAGCATAGATTTGTGCTGAAGGAATAAATTTGCAATTCTCTCACCAGTTGTTGAACTGGTACTAAGAAGCAACCCTCACTGTCTGGCAATACAATACGTGATTTGTAAATAGTGAACAGAAGAAACTAAAACTTGTGAACATGAATGTTTCTTTCCGTCCTTTCCAAAACAGAACACTGCAAAGAAAAAGGCCAAAGAAAATAAGCTGCGTTCTTGTCATAGGCCTTATTATTTTGCATAAATCATAAGCAAAAAGAGGAATAAAACAGGTGGGAAGATTGTCAGATACATAAATTGCTTAATAAAATGGTGGGGTAGTGACTTTCAGGAGACACCTGGAGTCTACTGTTAAGTTCAATTTTTCTGTTTGTAATTGGCTGTTATTATCTCAAGGCACAAGGTCAAAGTAATTCCACTGAGATAACACTTACCAAAAATCAAAACAAAACAAAACAAATAAACAAAAAATGCCTGAGGCTGAAGAATATCCCAGCCATTAGAGCACTTGCCTGGCAAGCCTTGCAAGGCCCTGTGTTAGACTCCCCAGCACCACATAAACTGGGTATAGTGGCTGTATCTACAATCCCAGAACTCAGGAGGCTGAAGCAGGAGGATTGCCATGTCTTCTAGGCCAGCCATAGCTATATAGTGAGTTTAGGACCAGCCTGGATATTATCCTGTCTAAAAATAATAAACAAACAAACAAACAAACAAACATACAAGATTAAACAATTCCAGTTAATATGACCAAGAAACATATTTTTCTATTAGTCATACCAGTTTTTCCAAGGATGAGAAAACTATATTCAACTGTACTGTTCAGCCTTTCTCATGAACATTTTTACAAATACATCATAAAAAAACAAAAAATCAAAACTATGAATCGCAATAAACCATTCCTAATTAACAAAGGAATTTGGTACTGATAACAAGTGTCAACACATCAGAGTTCTGGCAATCCCATTACAATTTTAAACTCAAAATGATTCACTCACTTAAATACAAGTCTAGTTCATAATTTTGGACTTCTCTCGCACTCCTTAATTTCTTGACCTGAGACTTAATTTCAAGATTTGCCATTCATTTCAACATTTTCATTACAAAATACAAGGGAGGTAACAAAATAAATTGAAAAAAAAAATCTACAGAAACAAAGCACAAGAACTATCATCTATGTTTTATAAGAACTTAAACTAAAAAAAAAAAAAAAATAGTGAAGGAAGACCTCTAACAATTTTCTATTTCAAGCAGATAAGTGTCTCACAAAAAAACTGTTATTAAACAGAGGGGATCAAGCTAGTTTTGTGTGTACACATCTTTGATAGCAATGCTCTGCCTCTGGGAGGGAGCTATAAATATCTTAGCCAACTTGACAGACGTCCGAATTTTGGCAATATGATTATTTCTCAGCTCCTCTCGGTAATTTCTCCAAACTTCTGCAATTTGTCTAAGACCTTAGTTTTGTTTACTTTTATTTCTAAAACACATCTTTATATTATGTGACTTCCATTATAAAAATACGTTGGCTTTTCCTCACAATAGTCTAAATTACTCATGGAAGTCTGAGGCATTCTCCAGACCTAGCGATTATCTCGGATTATCTTCTCATCACAATTTATGGACCTGAAAGTCATCATCACATCAGCAAGAGGTAAAAATGGTCTCAAACTATGTACGATCCCTTAAAAGAAAAAAAAAATCAAACAAACAAAAAGTCTTTTGCCCTTTTGTTAGTTGAAAAATTTGGAGATTGCTTTCTAACCACTTACATATTACCTATGTCTATGAAATAAAAAAAAAAATTAGGTGAGAAGTATCAACAAACAAAACAGGCAAATAAAAGTGATTTACGTAGTAATACTATCATGGTTATTTAAAATTTATCTAATAAGTGTTCATAAGAAATTGCTAAATCAGACATAACCATGACAAAAAAATGTAGAGTGTGTAAACTGCAAAGTATACTCACCAGAAGAAGAAAAAGCCAGAAGGCTATAAAGAGTTCAAGAGAAATTCTGTTAAATCTTAAGAAATTTTGTCTTGAGGACTCATTTTTGGGTCACCAGTTCTATATTAATTCTAAAATATTATTTTTTTCTGAGAAGTAGCTTAAAATCACCTGGGTTTGGATAATATAGTACAATCTACTTTCTGTATGTGGATCAAGTTAAGATTATCCATTGCTAAAGAACTTAGACCTGGCCCGTGAGAAGAACATGCTTAATTTTGTTGTGGCTGAAATCAAGTGTCAGACAAAATAAAGCTAATAGAATTTCTGTGAGCACAGAGTTTGTTATTGTTCCCCATTTCTGAGTCTTCCCAGACCCTGGATCCTCAAAAGAAATGCCAACCAGGTCCACCTTTTAATGGTAAAGCACTGGAAATCCTCAAAACACAATTAAGAGCAAATTAGAGAGAAGAATAGAAAGTCAATCATTTATACCAAATTTTTTCACCAGATGAGTCATGTTTTTCAAATCCAGGAACAATTTATTTATTATCAAAGTCAAGTTATGCCCACAGGTTGTATTGGGCTTGGAAAATTCCAGGAGACGGTCCCTGTGACAAGCAGTCCTGGAAGCCATTTTGATCTGCCCATTGGCATCCCTACCTTGCAAGAGGCCAATGAGCCTTGGCAGAAGGTCCATCCAGATTTCCTCCTCGCCAGACTGTTGCTACTGTACCAAGCCTGTTTAGCCCACGTCACAGGGAGCCAATCACTGAACAACAGATTTTGTAAAGCAGAATTTATTTATCAGGCAACCAAGGATGAGAAAATTAAAGACCAAAATCTTTACCTGGTTGAACATAGGACGTGGGGGATATTTGTGGGTTCTGTGGGAAAAGATTGCTGGAGATGAATTGCGAGCAGCTGAGCATCAAAAGCAGGTAAAACATTTCAAATAGAGAGGGCTTGCTCGGGAGCTAAGAGTCGATGAAGTGGGTTTGTGCAATAGGATTATTCAGGTTTCCTGATTCACACATAGATCCATACATGCAGCTTTACTCTCATTAAATAATATTCTATTTTGTAGCATTAACTAGTAAGATCAATTGTGCTTGTCAATATCAATTTTATATTTACTTTCATGCAGGATAGTTGTGAAAAATACGCTCTCATATTACTGCCTGTCTAGATTGCACTTTCTTGTTACGTTTTGCTGCTACATTTGGAACCCATGGTCTCATGCATGGTAGACATCGAAATGTACAGAATACATCCCACATTTAAACTTAGTTGCAATCAACACAATTAAAGAGAGGTTTCTCCTTTTTTCAGTCAATTTTACAGCGAGGTCTTTCATTGTGGCTTTGTTTGCTTCCTGGTTTTTCTTTTTAGGATGCTTGATCAATTTTAAATTACTCTTTATAGTGAAGCACAGTTGCAGAACAACATTTCAAAGTTCCAAGGGTGTATTTACTCTAACTCTGCATCTTTTGCAGAAATTGGTAAAAATATGCTCCCACAGAGAACCTAGTGGGGGATCGTCTCAGATCAGTACTTTCACCTGCTGTTTATTGGGTTTGAAAATATTTCAGGATTCTTGAAGTTTTGTCCCTGACAGAAGTAGGTACTCTTCCAGAAATGATCAGTTTCGTGGCATTAGCCTTTTTATTATATCTCGAGCAGATTCTTCGTCTTTTTCTTGTGTTGCTATAACATAATGCTGTGCACTGAGTGCCTAATTAACAGAAATGTATTTATTATGGTTTTAGAGACAGGTAAATCTAATAGCATGGCATCAGCTGATTCTGTATGTCATTAGGGCAAAGTACCTTGGGAAAAACTTCTAGGAAAACATAAATATCAACATCTATTCACCTCTGATAGGGTACCACACTGAGGCCAAAGTAACAATTACCCTAACATCGAGTTTGATGAGCCAGTGAGTTTAATGGCGTGAAGCGAGTAGAAGTGAAACACTTCTCAATGTTTCCTCGCATGCTGAAAAGATCAAAACTGCTCTTTCTTGCTTTTCTATGAGGCTCTGTCTAATGATGTAATCATCCCTCAAGTTACTACTTCCTAATACAGTCACTTTGATAACAAGTCTGCGATATGCACATAGTGGAGAGACACAAACATTCAGATGTTAGAAATGGTGAATAAGGTTCTGTAAAAAGATTAAATAGACTACTTATAGAAGAAAGGGTAAGAACGCTTATGTATATACTTACCATATATTGTGCACTAAAGTTTGATAATATTTCATGGCTTATACAAGGCACTCAAAATTATTTTATAACTAGCTTTGAAATTGGCCCAAACATTGGTTTTTGGGACAGTTTCCTACTGATAAGTCTACATCTATCTATCTATCTATCTATCTATCTATCTATCTATCTATTTTTTGAAAGGACTATGTTGAAGGCCTAGTTTGCTTTTACAACATTTGTCCAAGTACTCCTTGTGAATATGCTGATGCACACAGATGAAACAAGTATTAAATTTTATTTTACTGTCTTATAATAAATATGATATTAGTAGAATGAAAGGGCCTGATATAGTCTTCAAAACGACAGTGCTTTTCCAGACAGAGTTGGGCCTTTAAGATCATATGGAACAAGTTCAAATGACTCCTATCCAAAAACACAGAAAAGGGAAGAAGACATAATTAAAGTTATCCAGAGAAGGTTCGCATGATCTCCTAGGTTATATGCTTCTCCAGAAGTCTCTTGAACAGGCCAAGTTCTTGCGTTAGCATGACCTACTAAATAGGTCCGGCTGACTTGGTGAGTGTCGGGTAACCAAGAGAACGAGTGGTGCAGTAGTGAGCGAGTGTCCAGGCGCATAGCATGGCCATGCAGGGAGAAAGACAAGCAAAAGGCAGCAGGTAGAGAAAGTGAAAGCTTCTGTCTACTTAACAAAGAGAATAGACATTTTTGGGGAAGGGCTGGATTCCCAGCAGGGCACAGTTCTGTCCCACCACAGTGGGACTGACATTCAAGAGCAGAAGAGATGAAGAGATGTTGTTTGCATATTAGAGGTTCTAGTGGGATAACATACCTTGTTCATGCCGCCAGCCTACAGTCAGATCATCCCACAAACCTGTTCCATTCTGTTTCCTTTCAGTTTCTGCCAAAGCGTGAATGTGGTTGGCTGACTTGTTTTCTAGACGCTTAGAATTGTTACCCTTCACGTTATCATTTGGATGGCTTTTTTTTTTTAAATTTCAAAGTTATCATGGAGGGACCAGTGAAATTCAGTCTGCACTGCCCACTGCTGGCCAGAGCCTTTGGCCAGGTGTAGTACATATGCCCTCTGTATTTTCTTTCACATAGCTTCTGGAGAGTCTTGATTACACGCCATTTTTTAAATTTCAGCACAGAAGAACAGAAATAATATTTTGAGTCAAAATATACTCACTAAAAATACATATTGAGCAATTCGACAAAGAAATAAAAGCACTCTACAGTCCTCTTGTTAATTCTCCCCTATTTTCTCTTCAGGTGATTATATATATTCAACTTTCCCTCTTCTGCCTTTATTCTAGTTTTTCTCCTCCTACACCTCTGCCAAGGACATCATTCTATTTCTCTTAATCAGAACCCTTATACCCAACAAGACCCTTAAACCCCAAAATGTCAGTTGTATCTAAAAATTAGCTATACCATGAACTAAAGAGAACTACGGAATTTAAATCATGAACTTAAGTGAATTAGAAAGCTATTCTTAAATATATTCCCAAACCCAAATAAGACCATCAAATATTTACAGGAGAATTATGAATTCTTTTGGATGTGCATGGACCAGAATTATCTGATTTATGTAACTAAGATGCTAAATTTTGAATGACAAAGTCTGATTGAGCTGACAACAAAAATGACCTCTGATATCCTGCTTCCTACAATAAACTAGAAAGTCAAATCAACACTGAGAGGAGATCAAAGCCCTTTAAAATCTATGCTTGAAACATTTGAAGAAGAGTCAATTGAATCGTAATTATAAAATAAAAAGAAAATGTCAAAATTATTGTCAATTTGATTGGATGAACTAGAATGTGTCTTCTGACTTTATCTGAGAACAGAAGTGGGAGCTGATGTTCTTCTAGCCCTCTATCTCATTTTATAAGTGGAGATATGTTTAAATTTGGAGACTATGATATCAAAACACAGAACTTAAATAGGAAACAGCTCCTTTGTCTGGTCTACAAGGCCCAGTAGAATATTTTGAAAGGATGTCCGAATAAGGAAACAGAACCCACAGTAAACCTGTGGCTCTGTGATCACATACTCAGGTGGTCCACTTCCTAACTGATAACTGGCTTACGAAGAGACTTGCATGTACGATAAAGAAGAGACGTAGGCAAGAAGGACATTCCATCGAACGAAAGAAAGAAAAAAGGCAAACATCCCTCTATTCAGATCAATGAAAACTGAGGAAGGATAAAGTACCAAGTACCCCATCGGGAGCTTAAACATTCAAGAGAACTAACTCCACCTATAGATGTCACCTTATCAGTCCTGGTAGGGGCAGGTGCAACTCCTACAATAAATCTTGTCAATGTTTCTTAACTTCTCCCTTGTTATATGTCTATCTTACAGATCATGTGTTACTAAGGTAATTCAATTGAGACTTCAAGACCACCAACATTTTTTCTTTATATTCTGCTTCCAAGTAATATATATTTTATTTTCAATTGTCCCTGTAGCCATTTGTTTCCCTGTAGGGGATTTTTTTTTGATTTTTTTTTTTTTTTTTTGGTGTAACTCTAGACTAGCAAGTTTTTTTTTTGTTGTTTTGCTTTGTTTTGTTTTTTGTTGTTTTTGTTTTGTTTTGCTTTTTGCTTTCAACTTAGGAAGGACACCAGTATATGCAGGAAGGAAGATAGTCCCATGAGGTTTCCTGAAGTCTACTCTTAGTCTCCATAGGCCTTTGATCAACACTTAGAATTATAAATTTTTATGATGTTCTGAACACAGAACCCACACTATCTAAGGAATTTATTGCCCCTGTTGGAACACTCATTATAAACTTACAAATTATGGAACATTAAAGTTTCTTTCTAGTTCTAGACATGTAGCTATCATAACGGCCTACCCTCATGCCAAAAAAAAAAAAAAAAAAAAAAAAACATAATATGGAAACTGAAAGAAATGCTCTAGTAGTTCAATATTCTAAATAAGTCTCTTTAACCAAGATGATCTTTTCTAAACTCAAAGAGTAAATCTCTGGGGAAATTCAAAGAAACCCTTCTAGAGAATCAATATTCAGCTCCTGGTTTTGAAAAGTCTGTATGTTTCATGCAAATAATTTCTAACATTATTGAAATGGCTGTTTTCAGCACCATGTGATTGCAAGTGGATAGTACTTAAGTTTCTCTGTGAAATTATTCATTATAGAAAGACAACTCGATTAGTATCTTAAATCAGCATTGGTGGAGAAATTTTCACAAAGACAGCTGAGGTTATTTTGGGGCCATATCTCACTTGTCAGCAACATAATCCTGGAAAAGAAAAACACTGTAAAAGTGGAATCCATTTGGGACATAGAGCTCCAAGAGCCTTTCGAAAGCCATCATATAGACTTATGTTACATCCACTCTTTTGACAGCACTAGACATTGAAGAGGATTTTGCATTTTCCCACATAATAATGGAAGCCGAGCGATCCCATGACAGGCCATCTTTGAAGCTGGTCTGCTGGGAAAGCCCTTGTTGAGGTTCAGTCCAAGACCGTGGCCTCAAATTTCATGAGTTTGGTGGGAGTGATTACAAGTCCTATATTCCAAAGGCCACAGCACCAAAAGGCAGGAGAAAATAGATATTCCAACTCAAAAAAAAAAAAAAAAGACGTTCAGAGATAGGTCAAGTGGGACATTTGAGAGGGTGATTAAATCACGATGGCTCTGCTCTCATGAGTGGATTTATCTATTTATGAATTACTAAATTAGTTGGTAATGAGTTATCTTGCAAGGTATGTTACTAAAGCGAGATTTCTGCCTCTTATAGTGACCCTGTAATCATGTGATGCTTAGCACCAGCATGGGACTCCATGGCAGCTTGGAACAAGTGCTTTTCTGGATTCTGATCATCAAGTTTGAACATTCCAGTCTTCATGCAATGAGGTGAGTAAAACCTGTTTTTTTTTGTTTGTTTGTTTTGTTTTGTTTTTAATTATCTGGTCTGTGTTACTCAGCTATAGCAACAGAAAATATGATAAGGCATAATAGGTCTTGTTGGTCTTTCATTCTTATGAAGAGTGATATCAAAATACATTTATTTTAAAGACACTTTTGTGTCATCAGAACAGTCATCCCTTTATTCAGTCTTATGAATTGCTAAATATAGCATCTATTACCAGTCTCAATGACATAGCCTGTGAATTATTTCAACTTCATCCACAGTTGATGATGTTTTTATTTGTGTCTATGTAGACAATTGACCTTACATAAGTAGTTTCTAGAAAAAGAAAATAATCATTACATTCTATTGATCAAGGACTAGATAATTCTCAGTTCAAAAATCTTCATATTATGTGTGACAAATCATATTTGGAGCAAATTAATAGTAACCCAAATATCTAACTCAGCTAATGAAAAACCAAAATCCCCACTCTATCTTATGAATAACTCTTTTTTTTTCTCTGAAAACTTATGTACTTACTAGATATTATTCCTATTGTGACCTACATTCGTGGTTTTGTTTCTCTCAGTCTAATACTCTGTTGTTTCAGAAATAGTCTTCAGAGAGTTGGCTACACCTAGAGATTATGATTCATTCTGTCAGTCGCCACTACTGGAAATTCTAATTAGATACTAATTCTACTTTAACTCTAATTCTAATTTAATTCTAATTCTAATTTAGACAGGAGTTCAAATCTGAAGCCATTATTGGCTATTCAAGCATAGTACTTAGAGCAATTATTGACTCACTGTTAATGCAATCACACTCATGTTGCTTTTGACAGTTAAGGTACAAATAGAAAACACCATTAGAAAAGAATTAATAACTCTAAGAGAAGTTATTAGTTACACCTTTTCTGTACGAGATGGAATATCTATCAATCCCAGCACACTAGCTTGACTGGTGATGGACAACCACCTTATGCTGGAACTCTTACCAGACTGTCTCAGTGGCTTTTGTGACATTGTTATTACTTTTCTTACTTTAATCAATGAATAGACACTGTACTACCTTAAGAAAAAAAAAATTCACTTGGCTTTTGTAAGTTTGATTTTTATGCATAGGGAAATTGTTCTTTTGGCGTGGGTCAGGCAAATGGTATTGAAAACTCACGTGGAAAATATGGGCTCGCTGCTGTCGTACTTCTCATGCTCCTGGTCAAATGCCATCACTGTACCTGCTCTCTCATCGGAGGGTGATACAAAAAAAATTGGGTGCAGAAGGGTAGATTGCATGTCTCGTGCACTGTCACTGGAGATTTATCTGATTTCATCACATATAAAACAGTAGGGCAGAGTGGAAAAAGCAAGGATAAAAGTTAGAAGATTCATTTTCAAGTTCTATTCTGCCAGTATCATGGCTTCCATTTTTCTTTGTGGACCACCCTAGCTTCTGTGGTTCCCGGTTTCATTATGCATGCGATCAGAATGTGAACTATAGCAGTCATAAATGATACTTTGTTTTCTGGAGTAGTATCAGCTGTAATTAAGTTTTTTTTAAAATTTCTTCACTTAAGTCTGTGACTCTCTCTCTCTCTCTCTCTCTCTCTCTCTCTCTCTCCTCCCTCTATTCTCTTCTCATTTGTCCACAGTAATTCCTAATATGCTCAAGAATTAATCAACTAATTAATTTTAAAATCTAAATGTCATCAAAAAGAATTTAGAAATTGTCCCACAATGCATAAATTTATTTAATATATTTGACTTCAAATGTTCTCTCCAAGAACACCTCTCCAATTATTTGACAAAGAATGTAAGAGTGGAGTGATGATTCACAAATTACATGCAAATTGTTATTCAAAGGCAATCTACATTAGGATAATTTGAATTTATTTGTTCTTTTCTCCTCTGAAAATAGTGAAGTCAACAACATTATTAACAAAAAAGAAAAATATTCCCTATTCTTCTGCTTTCATGTATTCTGTGATTATAAAATTTCAACCTATGAACTCAGACTCAGTCATTCTCTTTTTTTCCCCTACTTTTCCTATTTCTTGGTTGCAGAAATGTAGACCAACGTATTCTGGATAAATGGGAGTGTAGTATTGGACAATATTCCTCAAAAACAGGTAGGGCTGATAATCTGGGAGGACATAGTTTGTTGTGCCAGGATCCCAGACCAGACTACAATTCTCAAACTTAAATTTTGTTCCTGATAGTTCCTGACTGGCTGATCTCCACCATATATATTCACACCACTAAGTGTTAACGTTCTTGTCAATAAAATTAGATAAGCATTGGCTAATAATAATTATCCTTGGTTGGAAGTATTACTTGAAACTAAAACATGGTACACGGAAAATACTTTAAGTGGCAATATGTGATATGAATTTGAACTGGGAGCATTAGTGTGATAGTTTTATATGAAGAAAAGAATAGGTTAATTTATTTCCATCTGGTGGTAGGTTCATGTTCTCATAAAAATTGTTCAGCTGATAGTTTTGAAAAATTCACCATTGAGAGAGTCAGAAGATAGATGTAAAAAAACAAAAATAAATAATGAAATCTCCTCTTACATTGTTTGAAGTTAGGCATAGTCTCTCAGGCCTGTAATCCTGGCAGTCTAGGAAGCTGAGGCAGGAGGACTGAAAGTTCAAGCCCAGCCTCAGTGACTTAGTAGGACCCTGTCTTAAAAAAAAAAAAAAAGGCTGGGAATGCAGCCTGGTGTGACGATTTTAGACTGAATTTTGAGTAGCACAGAAACAAATAACAACAACAACAAGTGGTTTGGCTTAACACAGACTTCAGAACTAAATAGAAAAATGGAAAAAAAATAAAGAAAAGAGAAATGTGAACCAGAATAGTGATCATCTGCTATATTCTAGACAATGCCCTTTGGTCATTTAGAGAGAAGACATTTTAAAGAGGAAATGAGAAAAGATTATCCTACTAAAGCCTCAGAAATATCTAAGCAATAATGGTGAGTGAAATCTAAACACACCTCAAAAAGGATATGGTCAATATTCAACATATATAGGTTGCAAAGTTTTTATGCAAAAAGCAAAAACCCTTCAGGCTTCCAGAAAATGATTCCGGTTTGAACAAAGAAGAGAAGCAGTCAGAAACACCAAAAAATAAAGAGATTATATATTTCAAAACTATTATTTAGATATTGGTAATATTTTAGCAGCTGAGAGCCCATGAAATTCATAATGAGAATCTACTTTGATGTCAAATGTACAACACTATTTTAATAGCAGCAAAAATGTAATAATAATTTGAGGTAATTTATTTAAAATTGAGATTTGAGGAACTTTATAACAGTGCGTGAATAGGGAGTTTATAAGATATAAGTCACGATGTTAAATGGATGAATTAGATTGGAATAAATGGGGACAAAATAAAAGGAAAACAGTATATTTCTGTTTGATATTGAAAAATTTTCCAAGGTTACTTCTTCTAGATTTGGAGAAAGCTCTCCTTTAATATTAAACCTATTAAAGCAAACAGGTTAAACACACTAAGACATTAGAATGTTCAAAGTTTTTTTTTTTTTTTTTTGACACAATACCCAGGAAACAAAGCAAAGCAGACAATTGACTCGATAGCAAATGAAAAAAAAATCTCCTGCATACTAAAGAAATAACAGAGTGAAAAGATGAGGTATGATGCAAGAAAATTTTTATAAACTGTAATTCTTATGAAAGGTTAATATCCAGAATATACATGGGACTCTAAAACCTCAAGGACAATAAATATTAAGAACCTGATTACAAAAAAGACCAACTGACATAAGTAAATGATTATCAAAATAATATATGTAAATGGCTAACAGCATGTAGAAAAATGCTTACTATCGCTAGACATCAGAGAAAAGCAAATGTAACTCTTAGCCTGGTCAAAATAGGTATTATCAAACGACAAAATATAGCAAGTATTGGTGAAGGAGGAAAGACAAGGATTTCTGGTATTTCATTGGCAAGAATTAAAACTAGTACACCCATTATGGAAAAGAGCGTGGCTGTTTCTCAACAAGTTACAAATAAGGCTTCCACAGAATCAGTTTTGTAAAAACTCGCTAGTGGGTAGTTAAGCAAAGCAAATGAAATCGAATTTTGAAGGAACGTCTGTGATCCCATTGTGTTTCAGCATTACTCACGAGAGCCAAAGAATGGAAACAAACTCAGTGTCAATCAAACGACGAATGAATAAGGAAAATGCGGTACTTACACACACACACGCACACACACACACGCATATATATATATATATATATATATATATATATATATATATATATTCTTCTTATTTGCAACACTCTAAATGGCACAGGAGATCATTTTATACAATACAAAAAGCCAGCTACAGAAATACAAGGTTTCAGTCACGTGTAAAATTTGCAAAAGCATTTTCCATAAAAGTTGAGATCAGAATAGTTTTTACCAAAGGCAGGAAAGAGTAGCGGAGGAGGGGGAAAGAAGGAACCATGAGTTGCAAATGATACACTTGATCTCAAACTAATAAGGCAACTAGATAAGAAACTCAACTCAATAATCAAAAAAAATGACTCCATTAAAGTGGCTGAAATAATTGAATAAAGATTTCTTATGTAATATATACAAATGCTCAAGAGCTATATGAAAAATAAAATCAACAATATGAATGATTTGGAATGTGCAAATTGAAGCCATGATAGGCTGTATCTTTACCCCTGTTGGATTTGCTATGATCAGAAAGATATAGTTTAACAAGTGTTGACCAAGAATTGATGAAAAGATGCTGCTGGCTGTGGGAAAGAGGATTCTTACAGCCATTACGGAAAACCATAGGGAGTTTGCTCAAAAACTTACAAGCAAAACTACCACATGTCCTAGTAATGTCTCTTCTGAATATATTAAGTGCGGTTGAAAACCTCACTGAATATTAAATTAAAAAATAAATTACTCTAACAGACACATCGCCACTAATTTCTCTAAAGATCCTGACCCGCCATTTGAATACACTTATAAAGTTCTGCGAGTTCGCATTTGTGTCTTTAGTTTCACAGCACTGACTGCCTTGATGTTCTGAATCAATTTATAACATTTACTTTAAAAATTAAAAAAATGAGCTGGAGATGCAGTGTGGTGTGAAGATTCTGGACTGAATTTCCAGTAGCATGGTCGTTTTGTTTTGGGAACGAGCCAGAAGCGGCACAGTGCCAGATCCAGTGAATAAGGTGAATGAGGACTCAGCATAATTTTTTAAGAGCCAGCCTTTCCACTGGACAGTTCTTGGCAGAAACGTTCACTGAATGTTTTCTGCAATAAAGGGCGGCTCCCAGAGCTGGAGGAGTAGCACAGTGGTTGAAGCACTTGCCTCGTAAGCACAAGGCCCTGGGTTGGATTCCGCAGCACCACACAAGCTGGGCGTGGTAGCGCATGCCTGTAATCCCAACACTCAGGAGGATGAGGTAGGAAGATTGCTGTGCGTTCAAGGTTACCCTGGGCTCCATAGCGAGTTCAGGAAAGCCTGGACTACAGTGAGTCTCTGTCATTAGAAAAAGAAAAAAAAAAGCAAGAACTTCCAAAATAATTTTTAAAAATGCCCAAATCAGTGGGATTTGTACCGAGAGAAAGAATTTTGAGGGGGATTAAAGACAATGTATAATTTTACCGTATTTTTTGAATTTAAATTTCGCTAGACTTTTCAATCATATTTCATATATGCAAAGAAGAGGAACTTCTATTTCACTGTAGATAAAAATAGAAAAACCCTCATCTATCATCAACACATAAAGAAAGAAAGTTGACAATATACTCACAGTTGAACTATGATAAGCCTTTAGGGACAATAAAAGAAACGGGACAGCATGGATGAATTCAGAAAACATTATGATAAAGAATATTTGACCAGCATAGGAGAGAATAGCACATGATTTCACTTCTGCATGAAATGTAAAGTTGAATTCATAGAAGTAGCATGTAAAAATAAGTATAGATACGTGCATATGTGAGTTACTGTGTACCTAAATACACACACACACACACACACACACACACACACACACACACACACACATATATATATATATATATATACACACACGGATATGTATTATGTTTGTGCATATGTATACCGTGAATACAAATACAAGCACTGTGAATGTATGTATGTAGGCATTATATACATATGTGCGTGTGTGCATTTTTCAAATAAAAGAAGCAGGTCTAATTGGAGAAATTCAGCAGAAAATTTGTAAGTATATCAAAAATATCTTGGAGAGTAAGGAAAGTAAAGGAACACCACAAAGCTGATGCTTGAAAGTCAAAACAACACAATAGAAAAGAAAAGGGGTTCCGACTGGCCAAAGGTAAAACATTCAGAAGTAAATAGTGATTGAAGGATTTTGTTATAACATATGAAAAGTTGTGAATCTACCCATATTATACTTGAATCTAAAACTTCATGGGGACAAAAAGGAACTGATTCTTTACAGAATTACAATTAGTAGCCATATACAGAATACAGGACTTATAAAATTCCCCTTAGAAAAATAACACACTTCGTATTTGACCTAGGCAAAAAAAAAAAAATCGTATTTTCTGATGAATTAAAAATGGTAAGTAAAAGTTTGAAGTAAAAAAAAAAAAAAAAGAAAAACGTTTGCATAGTCCCCAAGTGTCTGCCCACAATACTGATTAATTATGCAGGGGGGAATCAGAAGTTTACAGTAGAAGGAACTGGCAGACACTAACTTACATAAGGAAATTTATCAGTAGGAATAAGGGGTATCAACATCATCTACCCCCTAATGTGATGAGCTAAGAAGAACACATAAATTCTGGAGTATTGTTCCAAGAAGTTAATAACTTCCATCTGTTAATAATTGTGAGAAGGCATTAGCCAAACACAAATGGAGAGATATGGTCCAAAATAGTTAGGCAGCATTCTTTCCCATGCCACGGCCTTAAGATGCAGAGAGAAAAATGAAAAAGGGTTAAAGATGGGAGAAACTGTGATGATGTATTAACAGCTATAGGATGGGATTCTAGTATAGAGCTGGGGACAGAAAAAGAATGCTAGCATTGCATAAAACCTAAATAGAATCTGTGGGCTTGTTCATGGTGCTTTGCCAATGTTAATTTCCTCTTTGTATTAATAGGACAAGCATCATGGATGACGTGAATGGGAGTGAAGCAAAGTGAGGTACTATGTTCCCCAAATTTGTGTAACACTCTCATTCTTTCAAAGAAGAGTAAGACAGAAATCAGGGAGCAATAAACTGATCAAAGCAGTTAAAATCATATATAACTAATCATAATTATTAAATGTTTAAAGAAACAAGAGAGAGGAACTATGAGCTTATTATCTGAGAAGATATTTGTTTGGCTAGTGCTAATTGGATACTTCATTGTGTTTAATTTTAAAATACGTTGTAATAGGTGTACTTTTAAAAGAAATATCTTTACCACTAGAGCCATGGGTGGATTGTTTCGACCTCACAACCAGAGGGAAAGGTCAAGGATGTATCTCAGAAGTAAAATCAGCCAAGAATTGACAATTATTACAGTTATTTGATGGATCTTTGAGACTTTTAAGTTCTCTTTTTATCTTATAAGGTTAGTTTTTACAAAAAAATTTAAACAAATACATATGTAATTATGCAGCAAATAGAGCAGGTGTTTCCTCCTATAGTCTGTTCCTATGCATGCTCCTATTCCGTGGACCTCCCCGGCAACAAAGTAACACATCTGTCATAAGCTGAGCTCTCTAACACCTGTTACCAGCCCCATCTGCCATTAGTTAGCCAAGTCCTTCACTGTCTACCTTGAAAGCAAGACATAGCTGTTTCATTTTTAAATGATTATGAATGCATTTGGTCTCTTTCTTTGTAAACAAATCTGACCTGCCACTTGATGTTTCCCCCTCCCCAATATGATCTTTCGGATTCAAATTTTAATTTATTTTGAAAAATAAAAAAATTCAGTTCTTAGTAAACTTCCACTCTTCCACCTCGCAGATAAAGACTCAAATGCTCTTGAGAATTTGTCTACAAATAGTTACAGGAAAATATAATTAGTAATGTACCACTTATTAACTAACAATTCCAAGCATATTTATTTCATTAGTTTTCATAATTCTAAAATTAAGTGAAAAAGATAATTTCACAGGGAAGGAGTTTACAGCAGAATGTGAATGCTTAAGCAAGATTCTGTAAATAATAGGACCGGGATAAAAATTTCCCATGAACTTTCCCAAGTGTTTGTGCCTTTGGCCACCATTGTATATAGCACAATAAAGTTTACACTTACATTGTATTAAAAATAATTGGCATTCATAGAGAATCACAATGTGAGTACAAAGACAGGGCACTTTTTTCAATTCAAAAATTAGTAGAGTACTGAAGAGGCTTACAACTATCTCATTTTCATCGTTCTCAAGCTCTGAAAGCACTTTGAGTTTGGACTTTTCTTGAATGCTGTGAACCAAAAGACATAACTATTGATATTTGTAGAAGTCAGTTTAAGTTCTGGTTTTGTGAATTATAACCAGTACGGTATGTGTTGGTCAACTATTGCTGCAAAGTATAGTGTTCTGAAACCTAAAAGCTTGAAATATTTTGCATTTCCTGGTTTCTGTGGGTCAGAAGTTTGCGGACAGCTTAGCTGAGAGCCTAGGAGTTGCTCACCTGGCTGTTTTCTCGGGTCAGCTGGAGACAGTTATTTTAGGCTAAGCTGGTGAAGAATTATTTTCAGTTCATTTAGGAGGCTGTTGGAAGCTGGATTTGTGTGTGCCAATTAACAACATTAAGGAGGATTTCTGCCTTCTGGTAAAATAACAAAGTAAATGCTCCTGCAGTGACGATCTGAAAAAAATTTCAGACAGTAAGATTAAGAACTTTGTAATGCAAATAGCCAAAAAAAATTAGATGAATGGAAGACTTATGAACTGGGTCTTGCAAAAATTTGTCCCGGATTCTGGAGTAGAGAACATACATGAAAACCTGTGATGAGGAACGTGTTTCTCCTCTGGATGGGGTACCACGGGGAAAATTGTTATAGAGAGATTGCTCACACTCTTACGAGAAATGCTCCCGACTTCTGATCAAGTGTAGGCTGGCAGAACAGTGCGGTGTGTGGAAAAATAAACATAAAATAAAAACAGATGTGTTGTGTGACTCCTGTCTCAGAGTGTTCCAGAAAGGCAACAGTGATAGGATTTCTATTCATTAGAGGAAACATATGAAACTATATGTAACAGTATCTAGTCCACTACACTATAGACTCAAATATGGACCAAATTTAAGAGGCATCAGCTGGATCCCTTGAGAATGGGGTTAATCGTGGGTAAGTGTCATCTAACAAAGTCAACGTGAAGTCAGATCACTTCACTATCAGGGGAAAGGGGGCTTATAATTGAAAAATCTTTCACATCTCAACCTCAGAAAAAAAGAAAGTAAAGGAATGTAAACACATACAGTCATATTAACTCCAACATGCCTTAATATTTTAAATATGAAGACTGAAAAAGAAGCGAGACACAGGGATTTATTTGCAAGGATAAACTATGTTGGTGGAAGAATATCAAAAAAATGACTCGTGTGTTAAAATAGTAAACAAGAAACTTACGATTTCTATGTGTATTGTTGAACTTACAGACAAGTATGAGCTTGATAAATGAAGAGATAAGGAATCTTGGAATAAATATCTAGGTCCTAAAATGAAATGAATTGTTGGAAACTTCAGATTTGAATATCTTAAATAAAAAAGCAAATATTGAATAGGTGTAATGACTGGAAATTAAGAAAAGAAAATCAATGAAACTAGAAAACTGGAAACTAGGTCAATAGATATTATCAAAAGTAAAGGATAAAAAATCAGCAAATTTTGAAGAATTAAAAATATACCCTGATTAGTTTCTGAGTTCTCATTCTGTCTCTAAAATAGGCAGTTGCTCACCACATATCATAATTAAACCTTCATCTGTATGTTGTAGAATATGCAATACAATGGGGAATATACAATTCCCAATAAAGAAAATAAAAATTGAAATTTTGAGAGCTGGAGGAATGATACAAAGATCAATGTGCTTGCATGAAAGGCTGTGAAATCTATTCCTCAGCACCACATTAGCTGTGCATGGTAGCTCACACTTATAATTTACATTTATCTACATATACTAGAAATAAAATGGAAAACCAATAGAAATATAGCTTTACAGTAGGGTGAAATTGTATTTGCAAAGGATACTCAAGAAATCTATTAAAATAGAAAAAAATATTGCTGAGAGAATTAGAATACGATAAAAATTTGAAGCAACATAACATTTTCAGGGATTGAAAGAATATTATTGGATATTCTTTTAATCTATGGAAGCATCAGACAGTTTACACACACACACACACACACACACACACACACACACACACACACACTGGTAGACAGGTGCACACACACTTGCAGACACATGTATATGTATTTAGTGAAAAGACTTTAAAGCACATACAGAAATAGAGTCAAAAAAATCTTGCAAAAAAATCAAGTTAATGTTCTTAGGGTTCCTGACGTTATCACTTATTGCTGTAGTACATTTATCAAGATAACGTGTTCTTGATTTCAGCGGTCCCATAAGGCAACCAGACAGATTGGAGTGAACAAAAATAGTGTGACATATAACAAGTCATGTGACTTTTGACAAAAAATCCAAAATAATTAAATACATTTATGAAAAGCCATTTTTACCAATACTTCTGAAAGAACTGGATGAGTATGGAGGTAAAATTAAAATGACAAACTCCCACAACTCACATGAATTCTAATATTTAATAACGTTTTAAGTTTTAGTTTATGATTCACACAGAGACGTTACTTTGCTCTCAGTCTCTGTCCTAATTTTCCTCCTTCTTTCCCCTTTCTTATCTCCTTTCCTTTTTTATTGTCCTATCTTCTCTCTTTCATGTCTCTTCCATTCTTCTTTCTTTTTTTAACCTTCAACCTGCCTTTTTCTTCTTTTTTCTTTTTTACCTTATATATTTACTGAAATAACTTCAACTACTCAGTATTTTTTGTATTTCTGTTGAAAAGATTTTAACTCTTCTTACGTGATCAAGAAACTTAAGGACAGGTAAAAAGAATTAAAAACGAACACAAAAATCCCCCATTTTTCTACGTTACACTAAGAGAAGTCTAATGGTCAAAATCTGTATACGAATTTTAGGCAAGGATGTTGATATAAGCTTATAATTTGTGCACGAAATTTCTAATACTCTTTATCCCATTCAAGTAAAGAAGAAATATAAAGGAATGCTAACTTGACGGAATACTCCGGAATTTTCTAAAGCAACCCTTCATAAAGACCACTGCTCAGAAGTTGGAAGAAGAACCCTGCTTTTAGCAATATCCTGTCTCAAATTTAAAAAAAAAAAATGAAGGAAAGTAAAGGAATACCTTTGCCCAGGGTGATCCTAAAATCTCTATGGAGTCCAGGCTGGCCTTGGATTCCAGGCAATCCTCCTGCCTCCTGTTTCAGCCTCTCAAATGCTGGGATTGCACACATGTGCCACCACTCCCAGTTTACGTCATGCTGAGGAATCGAACACAGGGCCTTGTGCTTGCTAGGTAAGCACTTTAGCCATTATGCCGTACCTCCGGTCCCTTTGTCGTTGTTGTTGTTGTTTTGGTACAAGCCAGAAGACTTTTGTATAGGAGAAACCACAGAAACACGTTCTCATCAAACATGCTGTTTGTTACTCTCCGCTCAATTACAAACCTAGAATTCTGTTTCATTAAAGTAAAATGACTCCATTTAAAATAGAAAATCTGTATTTTAATGCTCAATTCCAGCAGAAATCACTGATATTTGTTGTGAAGTGAAATCTTATAAATCTGTCAACTTGTCTTCCATGATCAGCTGTGTTGGCAGCCATCTTCCCAATACCCAGCTTTGGGTGTCGGGACTGCATCTATCTTTAAGGCACACGGGATGGAATACTCAGCTCCACCCAGAGTCTTGGACCTGATCAAGTAGTCCTTAGGCAAGAGTACCAAAGGGACCAGTTTGTCGCTGCTGTCCCACTGCAAGCCCATGGATTGATGCAATTACTCATAATGTACCCTTTAGATCCTGATGACCTCAATAAGAATATAAAACTCAAAGGATAAATAACACTTTCTATAAGTCCATACTTGGCTTTATTTTTTCTGTATATCTTTATAAGCAGCATTGCTCTCAAAACCTGATTTAAGCAACCGTACACATTGTTTATACTCAGCATTAGGCCATTTTTCCTTTGTTTTATGGTCCATATCAGATTCTATGAATTTGAGGCTGTTCTTTTTGTTGGGTATTCCATCCCAGTAAATGAATTCCTCCCCCTGAAACAGAACTACTGGCTAGAAACTTACAACACAGTGATTGGCTTTACTGAGGCGCATGGTCTTGTTCATTCTAATATTCACCCCTTGAGCTATACTCTTTAATACTAAGACAAGAGTGACAACATGGATCAACAGTGCCTCAGTGCCTTCTACTATCCTGAAATAGCAAGGTTGTGCTTTTCTTTTCTCCTGATAAACTGAAATCTTTATAGCAACTTCCCATGTCGTTAATATTGTCAGTACATACCTTATCCTAATCTATGTGTTTCCAATATGGTCTTAATACTTTTGAGGTTACATTTTATCCTAAGATATGAAAAGAAGTGAAGAAAAGAAATTGATGCTATCAAGAGAATCTTTTGAAACAGAAGAGACACTTGTGTAAGTAGAGGTTTTTATTGAATTTTCTTCCAGGAGAATAATTGCTCTTGGAATGCCTATTATTTGCTATAACAATGCTAGGTCCTTTACCCACATTATTTCTCTTCTTAATAACCCCGCTATCTAGCAAATTATACCCGAATTTTGTATGACAAAATTGAGTTGTAGGAAGGCTGATGTCAGCCACAGTGTAACTGGTGGAATAGATTGGAGTCCAGCTATCTTTCTTCTAAGCAAAGATGATAAAAGTCCCGCCCTCTACCACCTCCCAGTAATTGCTTCTGATCTTTCAACATAAATGATCCCACTTTTTGTTTTCATCATTTTCCTATCAGGCCCAATATCACCTATCATCTAGTATAATATTTCATGAGCTATTGCCTTGGGTTGGTAACTATATCATGTGTCTATATAATTTCTCCACAATTTTATTGTAAGCTCTGTGAGGGCAAAATCTTACTTTTTGCTATTATTGCGATTTTTAAGTGGCAAATAGCATGATGCAAATACGTGAATTCCTGCTGAACTGAATTTCAAAAAATAAATGCAGTTGAGTTCTTTGGGGAAAAGTCTCTATGCAAATCAGAGCACCTTTATAAATATTTAACACCTATTTTCAAGGTGAATGTCAGGTACTTCTTGTACTGCTTGATAATTGCAGTACAAAGGCAGACAACATAATTTTTTTCCTGCTTTCTCCTTTTAGGATTGAACATGGAATTCAATTTTAGAGACACTTTATTTCAAAAGCTTGTACCTAACTCCATTTATTCAAAACACATGGTTATACTGTAAGAAGAAATGGCTATCATCACAATAGTAATGATGAATTATTTTATTCAAGTTGTATTATTCATGATAGTATTTTTTCTCTAAAACTAAAAGACTATGACTTAATTTGACTAGTCAAATTGAGCTATAGATTACATAATATATTTTGTAGGAAAATATACAATTGAAATAAGTATAATGATATTTCAAATTAGTTGAAATTTTACAACTAAATCGTTTCCTGATAGTCATTTTACTCTTCAAAAACACCATTGCTTAATTAATTTTATTGTATTACACTATGATTGTATTATTTTATAATAATGAATACAGTATGTAGTGTATTATACATAGAAAAAATTTTATTTCCTAAAGTGTAAGGAAAGAAACCCCTAGATTGAGCAGATAAATCAGTGACAATAATTTCAAAATGACTGAATATTCACCAAACATTAAAACAAATATGTATAAATTTCACATCAACATTTTAATTAGTTAAACATAGGTCTGGGTCACAGCAGCTTGCACGTATTGATAATAAGAATATTAATATTCTCTGTCTAATCTGCATCTGCTAAGGTCCCTTTGGTCTATCGGAACGTCACAATCCCGGTTCTCCAGCCTCCTCTCCTTCTCCGACGTTGCCAGAGTTTTCCAGGAATTACGCGAAGTTGCCTTTATAACATGAACTGGGAAGAATAAAAAGGCCAAGAAAACAAAACGCTTTGTCTAATTTATTAGCTAAATTTAATAAATTGGGAGGCAGTCTTTCATCATCCTGAGGGATGCTTCAGCCTTACTTGCTGTCCTTTAGTTTTAACTTTGATTGTAATTAAAATTTGGATATGTCATCTTCGATTTAAATCACCAGCGATGGGTGTTGTTTCAAGAGCGCGAGGCGTTGGACTCATCCGCCATTAGTAATTAGTCGTACTTTTCTGGCTATTACTGCCTCTGAATTCCCTGTGAGTCTATACTGACGGGTACTTTCCAGAGGACAGGCACTTCCTCTTGGTTCCAGAATTTGTGAATCAACCCAATTAGAAAGCTTGTTAAGGTGTGAAATGAATTTGACGGATTTAGTCTGAGTAACTGTAAATACAGCCATGTTCTTCACAGGAGCAGCATCGTTTGCTAGGCGCTGTTCTCTACTGATGGTGCTGAGGGCTTTAGAATGAGTCTTCACGTTCGAAGGAAAGCGCCAGTGTGAGGAAATACAGTGTTCCACTTGACATGAAAATTATACTCAAAACCAAAATATCCATATTATATGTATTTTTTTTCTGCTCTCTGTGTCCTTATTGACTTCATTTTTAACCTCTTTGGCTTTGTGTAGAACAGATTTTGGGCTTTGCGAGGTTTCCTCTCTCTTTGAGGTAGGGTGTCACCATCTCTCATTGTTACCTATCACCACACGGTCTCGGGTCTGGGCTCCACATCTCCTACTCCACAGAAAGCAATCTAATTCCTATCTTTTGTCTTTCTGAGAACATTTTTGATTGAATATTTGATTTTTGTTCAGCAATTTTATCGAGCAAATTATTAAGGTTTTTTAGATTTAATTGACTGAGGTGATAGTTTACACTGATTAATTTCTGAACATTGAACCAATTTTGCAAACCTAGAAAAAAATCTGACCTTGCTTATGTTACCTAATTTTTTAAATAGAAAGTTGGGTTTAATTTGTTAGTACAGATGCTCCTTGACTTACAGTAAGATTACACATTAACAAACCCTCATAAATTGAAAATATCGAGTTGAAATTTCATTTCATATTGTGAATCCACTCAAGTGCATAGCTCAACAACACGATGCATTGTCAAATTCCAGGTGGCGACACATGGTTGCTAATCTTTTCTCTTGTGTAAGGACAGGTGAGTCTATGCATCTGACTATTCGATGGTGTATTACTAGCCATGTTTTCAGGATGAGGATATGAAACATAGGTTGTAGGCAACCTGTCTACAAATTGAAATTCCTAAGTGAAGCCTCCTTAAGTCCGGGAGAAACTCTATTTTCCTAAAGATTTCTTTGCATCTACTTTGATGAGAGATTCTGATATTTTGTCTTCTTTTC
Source organism: Ctenodactylus gundi (assembly GCA_004027205.1). NCBI lineage: Eukaryota > Metazoa > Chordata > Mammalia > Rodentia > Ctenodactylidae > Ctenodactylus > Ctenodactylus gundi. The sequence goes on from PVKB01001580.1 coordinate 202,517, forward strand.
CTTCTGTTAGTATATTTTTCTAAATTTTTAAATACTAGCACAAGACGTGAGTCATAGTATATTTCCTCTTTTTTATTATGATTGATTATGTAAAATTGGTGATAATTATGTGGTAGAATTCTCCACAGATACTATCTGAGCCTACAGCCTTTTGTGAGAAAGAATTTCCCAATTAAAATAATTTGTCTTTAGTAGGATTGTAAATCTCATTTTATTGGATTTTTTTCAGTTGCAATTTCTAAAAAATTGTCTATATTTTTATATGCTGATATAATTGATTTGTTTATTTTTGGGACAGGATTGCAGTAGTTCCCAAGTATCAATAACAAGAATGTTCATATTTCCAGCTGAATCTCAACAAAACAAGCTCCTGGTCATCGTTTGTAAGCTCTCTTACTGAGTGTTCCAGGCTGGCCCTACGTTCACTACATACCCTATTCTGGCCTCAAAACTCAAGATAATCCTCCTGCCTATGCCTTCCAAGTGCTGGGATTAAAAGCATGCACACCTGCACCTGCCTAGATTTGTCGATTGTTAATTTGCTAATAGTAATTCTTTGTTCCCACTTTAATAACTGAGATATGTAGTGGCATGTTCATTTTCATTTCTGATATTTAAACTTTGTTCTCTTATTTTATATCATTTTAATAGATTTATCAACTTTATTATTTTTTAAGAGACAGATTTTATTTAGTTGTTTCCTCTACTTTCCATTTTCAGTTATATTAACCCCTATGCTAATATGCTAATCTTTATTTTCTTTTTTAAAACTTATTTGCTACTGTCATTGGTATTGATTCCCACTATCGTCTAGTGTTTCATTCCTTATGATGGCTTTCGGTTTACTTGTATCATTTTTTCCTAGTTTCTTGAGATAGAAACTTAGACTATTTTTTCTAGAATTTTTTTGGTTGTAAAGTAAATATTCAGTGATGTTTTTCTTCTAGTATTGTTCTGGCTATATACAAAAATATTGATATATTTTGTTCTTGTTTTACCTCAATTCCTGTGATGTTTGTCTGTTTTGCATTTTTCTCTAGGGCATGTTGGTTATTTGTATTTGTGCTGTTTCAATTTGTGCTGAGAAATTTCTTCTGTTGCTATGTCATGGAATGAAAGTTTAAACTCATTGCGGTCACTAGCCGATTCTGTGTAATCTTAAATGTACTGACATTTGTTTTATGAAAATTTTTGTGAATAATGTGGTATAACCTGTGTATCTGGAAAATATCATTGTTTGACCCCTGAGTTGATCAATATCTAGAATTCTGTCCTTATGTCATTCTACGTTTTGTCATCTTCACTTTATTATTGAATAAATTCTGATGCTTTGATTTAAGTTTCTATTATTTTATTTTAAAATCTGTTTTTTATCATTTTCTTTATTTTGCTTTCTTTAGTTAAGTTGAAGAAGTTTGAGAACAATTTCCACAAAAATTCCTTACTTAAATTGCAGCTGCCTTGGTTGCTGCTATTAGGGGTGGAAAGGTGGAATCCTGGGGCTGAATTGGCTTCACAGGACCAGGAGATTGTCAATGAGCGAAGGGTGTGACAGCCAGTCCCTCACATATCAGTTTCTCCTCGATGTTCCACGTTGCTAAGAGAAGAATTAATCTAGTAGAACAAAAAGTGTTCCCAGATTTACAACAGTTGTGTTGTTTCACTGATTCTGTTTACTCAGCTTGTTTGTAGAGATTGAGTGCCTTTTTCTAGTTCTTCAGAATTTCTTTCTTTCTTTTTGGACAGAGAGGGAAACATAGGCCCATGCAGACAAAGAGATTTATACATAACAAGTCATTTTTTGTTCTGCAATCGGTACACTTGTTGCTTCTGCCTAGCTACCTGAGATCTCTGTAATAAAGAATAAAATAAAATAATAAAAGTATATTCTCTGAAGCAGCAGAGCCTACCATCTGCTTAGCTTAGGCAAAGCTCCTAATCTCTGTTTTCCACCTAACAAAAGCCTCATGTGATGTTGTCAGAAAGACTTTTCTTCAATCCAGGGCCAGAGAAATATGTCTAGGCTTTTTTTCCCCCTCTTTCTAGTTTAGAAACAGAAACCTCTAAGATTGAAAGTCATCCTCCACAGGCTGGAACAAGACACTTGGTGTTGTACTTTTCACCATCATGAGGCTCTAAACCACTTCTCCTTTTACCAATTTTCAGGAATCTACTTTAGTTTTCTATTTTAGCATTTCAAAATTTTACAGATGGAAATAGGAAGAAAGAGCTGGCAAATTTGAGCTTATATCATCTTGTCTAGTGCAGATGTCTCTTGTGGATTTTTTTTTTTTCTGAAAATACGAAAAAGAAGATTCGTAACAATTGTATTAAGTCACAATTTCCAGTCACAGTGTTTAAAGCTAAATACTTAGGAAACCTTCTGGGTGTTTCAAATCAGAAGATAAACAAATTGGGGATAAAGTGAAACTTTTGACTCATAGCATTACTATACACATCATAGTTACTTAACCAGAATTATGTTAACTCTTGTTTCCATTTTAATAAATGCGTGGCTTACATGTGCACTTTGCAATGGATTTTACAGTTTTTAAAGACCAAAAATATACTGATAATGATTATGATTAATTCTTTAGAGTTAGATATTTCTGGACTCATTGCTATAAATTTCAAAGCAATTAAGAATTGGCAATAACATATGCATCTGAGGTTAGTACTAAATAATTGCTGAAAAGAGAAGATAATAAACAATATCTAAGTTCAATTTATAAGTTAACAGAACAGGATAGTTAATCATGTTTTTATACACTAACATGAGAATATTTCCCTTTGACAATAGTGTACTAATAACCCCAAAGTCCTGACTTTAGTACTAATAACCAATATTTATATGGAGAATTCTTACGGACTGATCTAGCAGATTTTTAGCTCTGAAATTCAGGTGCTGAAACTAACATGGGGATATCTCAACATACCTTGTTCCTGATTAATAGCCATTTTAGGCACTATGATTACTCTGAAAGAATTGAGAATTTTAGTCATTGTAATTGTGTTTTTGTTCTGCGTGCCCCTCTATTTCATTGGGAAAGAAAAGAAAATCAATCTCCTTCTCTTTCCAACACAAAGATCTTTTGTTGCAAATAGAAACGATTGTCCTTGCACAAAAAAGGGCAGAGGATTGTGTTTTCATTCCAGAAGAAGAAATAACGACAAGCTGACAATTTTTATTCTATGGCTCAGTGTGGTTTTCTTAATCAGAGAGACATAGAATCAAAGAATAATAATTCTGAGGTCAACAATATATTTTTCATCTCTATTGATTTTCTGTTCCTTTAAGTGATAATAGAAAAATAGATTTACATTAATAAAACCTGCTTCTTATAAAATAACAGATCATTCTCCTCCAGCCAAAACATCATAAAGCAAAAGAATATTTGTAGAAAAAAAAATTTGAGACACGGTTCTGTCCTTTAGCCCAGGCTGGCCCTGAATTCACTAGGAAGCCCAGCCTGGTCTTGGACTCATGGTAATCCTCCTGCCTCAGCCTCCAGAGTGCTGGCGTTACAGGAATGCTCCACCAAGCTCAGATTTCTTTGCTGTTGGAGAATTGAACTCAGTGTTCTGTGCTTGCAAGGCACGTGCTTTAACCACTGTGCCCTCCATCAACCTTGTGAAAAAAATAAAAAAAAAGTAAACTCTGGCAAGGTTAGGTCAAATAAAAAAAACAGCAAAACAAAACAAGTACACAACTAGGATGCTTAATAAATGGCTGGATCTTAAGAAGAAAACAGTGAATCTTATATTACTGAGCATGTGAAATGTCTTGAACAAATGTGAACATTGAGCATGATTCATTGCTTACATACTCTAAACTATGTCTTATCTTGTTTAGATTGGATCTTTCAAATAGTTCTAAAAATATTAACATACCCCCAAAGGAGTTACATTGGCACATGGCTCCTGTGAGTCTTTACAGTGTAGTATTAGATAAAATTCTCTAGCAAAACAAAGTTAAAAGGAACTATACACATACATGTATGTAAAGGGGTTTACTAGGTAGGGTTACAGAATCTGCCACATGCATGAACAAGGAAGGCCAAAATAGCCCTGTGCATATGGGACAACAGGTGTGTCCAGGGGCTACTTAGACAGAAAGACCTAAGCACAGAACAACAAGGTCAAGGAGAAGACGAAACACCAGTCAAATGGTGAAGGCCAAGTAGGTCTCCTCTCCTCTGTAGGATTGTCAAGTGAGTCTGTGCTGTGAAGTCCAGAGGAAATGCTAAAGACTGGAGCTCTCTGAGACAAAAATGATAATAATAATAATTAAGTAAATAAATTAAAAAGGCAGCACTACCTTCTTCCTTCCGGTTTTATCCTGTCCAGGCCGGAAGTCTGCGGGTCGTGTCCATCTGCATCCATGCTGTGCCTTCTTCCCTCAGTTCCTGGCCCTACTCGTCAGTCCTCCCTCCTCCTGATCCTCCTCATTGCTGCAGACTCATGAAACTGAACTGTCCCAGTGATTGAGATTTTTGGCTTTACACCTCACGAAAAAGAAAGTTCTTGCAACGTTTTCATTTCTTTTAACACAAGACACACAGACACACACTTTTTAGCTTGGTCATACCACATCTACCATAATATTCTTCTCTGGAACAGCTGACCGCAAACAACTAGACCTCTGAAATAGAGCAGTGGAAAAAACAAAAACAAACAAACAAACAAACAAAAAACTCTCCTTCTCTTCTTCTCCCTTAAACTAGGAATCTTGGGAGATTTGTCCCAGCAATGATGAGAAAGCTAACGAACATAAGGGAGTCTTTCTTGGGAATAAAACCGTTCATTTTTATTGTGGTTGTCTGTCCCTCTACTTAAGTCTGAAATAAATCTAAATGTTCTCTCTTTCTCTCTCTCTTTCTCTCTCTCTTGCTCTTGCTGTTTTTCTCTCCCTCTGTCTCTTTCACACAAAAACATACCCAAACACACACACACACACACACACACACACACACACACACACACACATACAGAGAGAGAGAGAGAGAGCAACCTTTGTGTATCTAAACCTTGCTGTATGGATTCCCCTTTAACTTCTTGCGATGTATACTTGCCATTAAATCAATACTAAAATCAATACTGACACTCACATGCATCCATCATAGCCATTTTAAGAGAGTGTGACATCACCACTTGCATTTTCCGTACCTACCTCATTTGTTTTTCATGGTTATCCTAGAAGTGACTGTCCATCAGTAATGCTTTTATCCATCTTAAAACAGTTTTTCTTACAGCCTACAACTAAATGATCATCTGATGCTATTTTCTGTGAGCTATTTGCAGATGTTTCCCTTCATGCTGCTCAATCAGCACCTGTGTGTCTTACATTTTTCTTTCTCTGGGAAACTGTCTTACTAGTATATGTTAATACCCAGAAGATTTTAAAGTAACAGGAGCAAATGTTTAAAAACATGTAAATAAGTGCATCTCTTTATGAGTGATGATATTAGAATTTTTAAATGTTGCTTGTCTTCTTGCATTTCCTAAAAAATATCTGTCATGTGAACTGTTGGTAATGACATTACAAAAAACACCCAGAATACATATATTAGACACTGGTAGAAGTGTTGATTAAAAACAGAAGTATTCATATATCTTGGTCACTAAGTTTAATTTCAGGTATGAAAATGAGAGAAATATTATTTAATGCTCAACATGGGAAAATATACTTTTAATGAATCTTCGTATTTTTAAATCCTTATTTTCAACAGTGAAATATTTAATTGACCCCTACTAGGCCAGCTGAAACACAGGTCTGATGGACTTACTTCAGTACTATAAAATAAATAAACTTGCCTTTAGGAATAAATGCAAATTATCTGAGTTTTATTTTTTTGGTATTGAAGAACAGCTTTATTTTGTTATTCAGTTTGTTGATGTTTTATAGGCAGCATTATATTCTGGAAAAATACTCTAAAATGCAATATGTAATGGGTTTGAAAAATTAAGACCCCAAAACATTTAATCATGAAAAATAGTATTTAAATTAAGGCTTCCAGACAACACTCAAGAGAATCAGTTAAATTTGATTTTCAGATGAAGAACAGATGATTTTTATTATACGTATGCTTCAGGAAACAGTGTATCTAAAATTCAAATATGCACAGAACATCCCATATACCAAAAGATTATGTACTTACTATTCAAACTTAAATGTTTATTTCAGGTTTTATCTGCTAAATTTGATAATTCTAACTCCAATGCACTATTTTTAACAGAAAGTAAAATTGGTGAAAATAAATTACAGTGGGAATAATATTAATTTTTTAACAGCCAGGATAAGTCTTAATGAATTTTCATTTTCCCACCTGTTTTAATATGGCTCTGTATTGCATAGTCACTGATTCTATTTAACATATAAATTATTGCACTAAATATTCCCTCAATTTTGCCCAAAGAAAAAAACTCTCTCTCTTTCCCCTATCTTTGAGAGCCTGAGCACAGCTTGGACCCCCATCTTTATCCTGGGCTTCTATCACAGGCTATGATCTTATTCACGAATAATGTAAGAATAGTTCTATAGTGACACGTTTCATCCTGTCTGTTTCATCCTGTTTCTTAAAGAATATCTAGTCTTGCTGTCACATTGGATGAGAGAAAGTGAGACCCCAAGTAGTGATTTGAGTTTACTTTTACTCACATGGAATTTATCAGAAAATTTGGGAGTTAAAAACTTACCTAACAATCTAGTACCACAAACTATTCTGTTTCTCTGTCTCTCAGTCTTTTAACTCTCTCTCTCTCTCTCTCTCTCTCTCTCTCTCTCTCTCTCTTGCTTTCTCTCTCTCACACAAACAAATTTAAATAAATGGCCAAAATCAATAATAATGTAAGAGCAGCAAATCACTCTTCAAGGGCATTGAATAGAAAAGTTGATAATGCGTGTGCTCAATCCATCAATGCCTTCTGAATCTCAACTCCAGGTATTCAGATAGTACATGAATCATATGAATTTCTTTCACAAATATGCCCTGAATTCCTTGTCATACTCGACACATCATTTTTAGTACTAACACAGCAAAACATTTGAAGGGCGGAGTCCGTGTACTCCTGGGCTTCCCATCACAGAGGTCACAAGAGTGGAAAAAAAAACAATTTTTTTTGGTAATACAAGTATTACAAAGAGTCAATCATGAAACTGCAGTTTCATATAATATGTTTCTGAGTGTCAAGGACTATCGTAGACAATTTGAGACAAAGATTTATTGGACAAAGTAGTAACTGAGAAAATTGGCCCATGTTGAAAAGGGAAACTCAGTGTCTGAATAAGAGCTTCCAGGCAGGGAGGAATTGATAATCAGAAAGGGAACAGAGCTAGGTGTGTGAAGGAACAGTCTTGGTCCACAATGTGGGACACCACACAGTACTTGTTTGCATGTAGTTCACCATGTATTTTAATTGCAGCTAGAACCTTTTTAGCTATTCAAATTTTATAGCATTTTTATAAAAACCCACTGAATCCCAAAATGGAGCTAGAATTAAGTGAAAAAAATGTGCTAACTAGCCACACACATATACATCTAAATATAAATTAATAAAATGAAAATAAATCAATTTCTCAGAATTGACTATATTCAAGAGCTAACTGTCTACAACTGCTGCATTGGTCAGAGGAAACCTGGATCATTTGTGTCACTGAAGAATTTTTATTATGTATTAGGTATGTTTCAAATACATATAGACACTCAAATACATTAAGTATTTGCATGACTATATATAGCTTATAAAAACACCATGTACTTGCTAATATTAATAGATCATCGATTACATGACAAACAGCAAGATTATAAGCAATGGTAATTTACCAACAAAATCTAGAGGCAGAATTCTGTACTTACAGATTTTATGCTTTAGTGCTAAATAAAGAGAAAAAATAATGAGCATGATACTCATAACAGGGATGGATATCACCAAAACATATAAATGTTGAAACATGCTACAATGAATCCCTGATTTTTTAGGCTTAATAAACAAAATATATATGCTGAAATACTAATGGATGATTAAGAGAAAAAATAAAGAAGAAAAATTCACGTGTTGAAAGAGAAGATGGCTCTGAAAGATGGCTTATTGAAAGAATAAATAATGAAATTTTGGAAAACCTCCTTCAGATGATAATATTTGGGGAGACATAAGCAGGAATTAAGAGAGTGAAGCGCACACCCCCAGGCAGAGGCCAGGGCAACAGGGCCCGACCTGAAAGATGGCTAAGAATGTTTACAAAGAAGGAAACAAACCAGGAGGAAGAAGTGTGAAACAAGGAGGATCTAAAGCCAGGGAGATATTGGGGCAAAATTATTGAAAGCCTTGAAGATTTTTTAAAGATATTCATATTCTAAGTAAGTATGTGAAGGGAAATAATGAAATATAATATTTTGCCATGCAAGAAGTCAGAAACAAATGAATAAGTTGCAATTACATTTGGCTCGTGTCCTAGATACTTGTTCATTGGCATGACTCAATGCCCAATATTCAGAAAGGTAGGGGATGAAAGGTTTATTTTAGCTCACAGTTTCAGAAGGTCACAGTCTATTCAGGGGGAAGGCGGCAGCAATCAAAGTACATGGCAGAGACAGAGGTGGAGGCAGCTTCTCACGACATCACGAACGGGAAGCCAAGTTAAGACTAGTCCTCCAAGGAAGGCAGGAAGCAGCTTATACATCCTTCCAGGTCTCATCCCAGAGATCAGCCCCTCCTGGATCCAGGTGTGGAAGGTGTGATAAACCCCCAGTCCACGCCAATAACCCGATTTACACACCGATATTCCAATGTATATGCTGATAATCCACCCCTCCAGACTAGGCCCCAATCTACCAACAGCACGCGGTTTCATAGCCCATCCATAACATTCAAATATATGAGACTTTTGGGGGACATTCCAGAGCCTAACCACAATAGTTTGTTGAAACTCCTTGATGTAGCACTTGGTCAAACAGATCTTGGTAATCAACACCAGTTTTACGTTATTGCTTAAAATCCTTGCTACTGAGTACGCAGACTTGGCTAGATTCCTTCCTTCAGATAGGACGTGGCTGATACTGAAGGAGTAATCTGTGTGTCGGACATGAGACTTTCATTTAGGAGCATATTATTTATTCTTGCTCATTGTGAGATGGTAACAAGAGAGCTATTCCAGTTATTACTTTTATTATAAATCTTAATTTTTTTGGTGGGAAGGGAGGCAAGGCTACTGAGGATGAGCACACACCATTCACAGTGAGCTTCATCCTCAGCCCAATATTAAATTTGCGACAGGTTCATGCTAAATTACTATATTTCCCAAACTGGGATGAAAGTTAAGATCCTCTTGCCTCAGTTTTGCAGAGTGCTGAGATTATACATCCGTGCCCCTAGGCCGGGGTGTTATTCCAATCTTAAAAATACGGAAAGACAATCAGTGATATAAAAGATGCTTTTGTCCTCTAGATTGTCCTCTAACATCCAACTCAATTCCAATGAGAACTTGAAGTTTAATCTTTGTGCAAGTTTTTAGCTGATACTTAAAAAGGAAATTATGCATATTACTGAGACAATATATGGTATTTTGAAACCTGTATCCATGATGTAATATTTTATTGGATTAAAACATCAATCCTTCAAACATTTATCTTTTTATAAGGATAATTTCACAATTCCATCTCCTAGACTTTTGAGATATTCAGAACACAATTTGTACCTGTGGTCATGCAGCAGCACACCAGAATTCTCACATTCATTCCAACGTAACTTGGGATCTGTTGAACAACCATTCCTTTTTCTTTCCCTTTTTACTAGCCTCTGGTGATGATCAATCTAGTCTCAACTTCTATGAGGTCATTTTTGTGTGTGTGTTCTATATATAAGTGAGAGAAAAATATTTGCCTTTCTGTGTCTGGCTTGTTTCACAACAATGAAAAATAGCATAGCACCTTTCAGTCTCAATCATATAGTCACAAATGACAAAGTTTTATTCTTTTATATTTTTATTCTTGGTTATAAATGAATAGTGTTCCACTGGTTATGCATACCACATTTATTTATCCATTGATCATAAACTAAACATTATTTCCATTTCCTGGCCATTATTAATAGCAATCTGACACCAACATGCATACATATAAATAAATTTATAAATGACTAATGGAGCTAAAAACAATAAAACTACTAGAAGAAATTGTGTGAGGTATTGCTTTCATATGCTATGGGTTCTGCATATGATCTCTCTCTCTCTCTATCTCTCTCTCTCTCTCTCTCTCTCTCTGTCTATATGCCCAAGAGTGAGAGTGTTAAGTCTCAGGGTAGCTCTACTTTTTCTTTTTCCTTCTGCAACATTCGTGCTCTTTTCTCTAATGCCTGTACCAGTTTATGTTCCTACCAGCAATCTGCAAGTGTTCCCTTTCCTCTATATCCTCACCAGTGCTTGTAACTTTAATACTTTTGTTAGTCACCATTCTCATGGGAATAAGTTGGTATGTCATTGTAGTTTTGACTTGCATTCCCCTAGTGATTAATACGGCTCAATTTGTTTTTCATTTCGTATGTCCTTTTTAAAAATCTCTATTGGGCCTACAGCCCATTTTATTTATATATTTATTTTGGATTTGTCCTGAGGATCAACATCAGTTCCTTCACACTGAGTTATATTCCTTGATATATTTTATTTAATGTTTTGAGACATCATCCCCCTAAATTGCTAAATGGTCCAGACTGGGCTTTAACTTGTGATTCTCCTGATTCAGCCTGCCAGAGTGCTCTGATTATAGGCCTTACATCAGCTTCTCTAAGTACTATTCTTTTTTTCTGTTTTCTTTTTTCTTTCTTTTCTTTTCTTTCTTTTCTTGTTGTTAAGTTTTTGGTAGTTCTTTTATATACCGGATATTAATCCCTTGTTGGATGTACAATATGTAAACATCGTCTTTTGTGATATACATTGCCTTGTCATCTGAGGATGGTTTCTTTTTGCGCAGAAGTGTTTCAGTTAGATGTGTTCCTATTTACACAATTTTGCTCTTGTTTCCTGTGCTTCTGATGTCTTTTGAAAAACAACAACAGCAACAAATCCTCGCTAATCCCCGTGTCCTATCCACTGAGGTTGCAGATGCTGGGCCATGGGTAGGTACCTGTCCGAGCTATCTGAGGGCAGAGGAACAAATGAGCAGAGAGGCGGAAGTGGGCAGCTAACTAAGCTCCACCCCCCATCAGCCCATTCCTATTAGGTTCTGCTTTCCCCACCTCCACTGATTAACAGGAAGTGGAGCTTTGATTCACACTCCCTTCCGGCTGCAGCAGCCATTTTAAAGCTACCCTCCAACAACCTACTGTAGAACACGCTAACTCCCTCTTCCTCGAGAGAGTAGTTTTCAACTAAACTGCTCCTTATTGTCAAAAAGTTCGGGGGTGCATTTTCCTTGTATTTTTTTTTCAAATACTTTCTTTGTTTCAGTTCTTACATTTAAATCTTTACCCCATCTTGAACTAATTTTGTACAATTGGAATGAGAAGTTTCATTCTTCTGCTTGTGGACATCTCTGCACCCTAATTTACCCAACACCAGTTATTAAAAAATTCTGCTCCATTATGTATTTCTAACACTTTTTAAAAATGAATTGGCTCTGAGATTCTTGGAGTGACTTCTAAACTATTCTTCTCCATTGATCAGTACAATTGATATTTAAATTGCAGTGTATTTTGAAGTCAAGTAGTGTGTGGTTTCCAACTTGTTCTTTTTGCTAAAGATAATTTCTTTCAAATGACTAAATAAAAACATTTTGAACGGTTATGTCACTGACACATTAAGTGCTAATTACCTTGTTAATTAATGCAGTTTCCAATACTTTCAGAATTACATATATGCAAACTGGGTGCCATTATAAAATAATATTAACTATCTCCTCAAATATAAGAAAGAACAAATCAATGAACATATGAAATACTATAGAACAATATGTACACCTACTTATTCTACTCTATGCTGAAATATTTGATTTTATTTTGAATGTTGAAAGCTGACTTCCTAACTTTAGTTAGTGGAAAGAACCTTGTTAAAGAGGATAGAGAGTTTGAATTTGTCCCTCAGAGTTTGTATGGCGAAATCCCAAATAATCCCAAATCTCAAATAAAATAGTATCAAATGAAATAGTGGGAGGGAAGTGGGAAGCGGAACCTAAAAGAAAAAGATTAGTTAATTATGTGGTCTCTGTGCCCTTGAATTAATAAATTCTTGGATTCATGTTATTAGCATAAGAGTAAGTTGGTTAGCTAGCGAAGAATAGATTTACTATAAAACTGAGTTTGGCACTGGAGGAAGGGCACAACCATTAAAATGCTAGCCTGGCAAACGCAAGGCGCTGGGTTTGATTCCTCAGCACCACATAAAGCTTGGTGTAGTGGCACATTCCTGTAATCCCAGTACTCAGGAGGTTGATGCAGGTGGATTGTCCTGAATCCAAGGACAACCTGGACTACACCAGTGAGTTCAGGACCAGCCTGGGCTACAGAGCAAGGGCCTGTCTCAAAAAAAAAAAAAAAAAAAAAAAAAAAAAAAAAAAAAAAAAAAAAAAAAAAAAAAAAAAAAAAAAAAAAAAAAAAAAAAAAAAAAAAAAAAAAAAAGGTAAAGAAAAGTGAGTTTGATCTTCCTTCTCTCTCAATTTTTTGCTCTTTGCCATGAACACTACCATGCATAAGCCCTCACTTAATGCCGGGGCTGTGCTCTCACACTCCCAAGCCTTTCAAATTGTGAGACAAATGAACTTCCGTTCTTAATAAACTAAGTAATCATAGGAAACCTCTTAAAGCATCGACAAGAGACTAAAGCAAGGTTCGCTGGAGCCCCACAATTGGACTAAAGAGTGCAACTTAAAGAGAAGTCAGTGATTATTTATTTAGAGACTAGGTCTCTCTTTGTAGCCCAGGCTGATCCTGAGCTCACTATGGAATCAGGTTGACCTTGGACTCAGGGCAAGGCTCCTGCCTCAGTCTCCTGAATGCTGGGATTCCAGGCATGCATGAGTCACTGCCTGGTTTACGTGGTGCCGGGGAATCGAACTCCTGTAGTTAGTGCATGCTAGGCAAGCGCTTTAACTGCTGAGCCATTCCTTCAGCGCGATAAGCAACCATTTTTTTCCTTCGCTAGATTGGAGCAAGTCAGCTGCCAGGATCACAGGAAGAAAAAGGGAAAACGTCCATTAGAACAAACGCAGGGTCATGATTTCAACTATGAGTTGAACTGCTTCCTTCACAGATGGAGACAAGAAATCAAAGTGATGGGATGAATGAACAGAAGCAAACATAATACTGTACGTCAGCAAATGTCAAATGAAAACTCAAAATAAGTCCTCACTGACAGCACCTCTCACTCTGCGGGGCCCTGACGTGCACACGTAATGACGCTCCAGACGGAGCAACATTGGACGGGCTATAGCTGAAAGAGCAGCTTCCTTGGCAAAGAGTGCGTCACTTCCGTTAACTCAATGAATCGGCACTTTAGACTCAGGAAATAAGTGTGGGGGTTTTTCTTTCCTTCTACAAATCGTAGACTTCTCTCTAGTGTTGGTGTCATTGTCCTGGGGTATGCTTTATTAGGTAACATTGTTATCAAAAATCCAATGCTTGCAGCTCTCTTCAGGTCACAGGAAGCTAAGCAGCTAGATTCACATGGTCCCCTAGTCAGTGTCCAGCTGCAGAGTGGTGGATCTCTATCGCGTGACAGCACTTCGGTAGTGACCTGTGATTCTAGCTGCGCAGATGCCCTTTCAGTAACCATGGACTCTTGCTCTATGCTCCTCAGTCCTCACACACACACACACACACACACACACACACACACACACACACACACTCATATCCCTTGCTGCCAGGCTTGGCTTTATATTAGAGCCAAATCAATGCATGTAGATGGTTTGGCAAAATTACCCAGAAGGCTATGTGAACAGTAGAGGACGAAAAAAGCTGGACCACATAAATCTCCAATGTGTGTCTTCACTGTAGCTATGTAGAGACGCAGGAGAGGCCGGATTGACTACAGTGTTATTGTTTCTGAACACTGTAATAGGGCATTCTGGGAGGTGATGGATGTGCTCCTTTTATCTATATGATTTATAAGGGTTACAAGATATACTGTGTTTGATGTGCAATTGAATCATCATTTACTAAATGAATGCCACTCACTGGCAGCCACTGTGTCAGACCTCCTGCAATTAATGTCGCTAACAGGGAATTTTAGAGGAGACAGCTAGGAAGTAGCGATACAGCGCCTGGTGTGTGCAGGTTTGTAAAAATAGTTCTGAGTTATGACTTTGGCAAACAATGTTTGCTGTATGGCTACGTTTGGGTCATTTAAGACACCTAACTTACCTCTGTGAAGTTATCCCACTTTAATCTTTAATCTAATAGGAATATATAAAACTGTAAGTACTACAAAGTATTTGTCCCAATTGTGTGCATGTAACATTTTTAATAAATATTAGCTTCAGTTATTATTGTAGAAAAATAAATAGAAAATAGATCCTCAAATACAGGCAGAAATTAATCTTGTAGTTCATGGTTCCATATGGTCAGGCAATTCAGCCAGCTCAGGGACGAATAATTTTGAAAGAGAGGTAAAGAAGTTTGTACAATATTTGGAAAGATTGATACCCAATCACTTGCTTTTTAGCTAGCATTGACTTAATTGTAGCCTTAATAATGACTTATTAAAGTCACTTGTAATTTGATACCCAAACCACTTAGGACTGATATATATATAAAACCAGTACTCAGGACCAGTATTATTCTTTTATTTTCCCATTCCTCAGTTAAAATATCTATCTAAATGAACAATTTGTAGTAATTATCCGGAAGAGTCACATAGTAATAAGTCACTCTGTCCCTGGCCATTCCCAAGGAATATAGCTAAAGACTTGCTTAATTTCTCTTGTCCTTGTATTTTAGGTATGTGAGATATTTTATTGAAAAAAAGAAGACTAAGGGCTACCTGCGCAATATTTTGTACTATTCATTGGAGCACTGTAGCTGTTTTATAGTCTTTCAAAATGTTATTTCCCTACACTCTAACACTGAGTAAAGATTTTCTTTTTATGCTCCAGAGTATCATAACTAGCAAAAGACTAGTTAGTTTGTGTCAGAAACTCGAGCAGCCCCTTTTAATCTCTCATTTCCCCACTTGTGGAAATATTATAATAATAAATATATTATTTGGAAGCCAAAAGTTTTAATCAATGCTTATTATTTTTATATTCTATGTTCATTGGTTGTTATCTTTAATTTTTATTACCCCTCAATCAAAAAATATAGTGGGAGAGTTTCTCTTTTCTTTGGCTTGGCTATTTATTTTCATTTCACATCACTGTCAGTGAAATTGTCCATGAAAGTGCCCATTAAATGGTTGATCATAAAACAAAGCATCCTTGGCATAGGAAACAATGACAAAGTAACACACTGTGGAGCTTATTTTAATTAAAATAGTCCCTCTCTGGGTGGTGCACTGAGCTGTTCTCAGTGCCGGGGAGGAAACAGTAAGTACTATAAAGAGACCCAGTGAGGAGCCTAAGGTGCCCAGCTAAGTCCAGTGATGTGGTCATCGCTGCAAGACTTCCTGAAATGTCGTGTTTATCATGATACCAGCATAGAATTGATTCGTGACCCTTTTGTAAAGTTACTCATGCAAATATTAAGATACTGAAAACCATGGTGTGATGCCAACAGCTAATTGGCCCGGTGGATCCTTTTCTATCTTTACTTCTCATGAGGCCACATCATCGAAGTTAAAATCCAACTGGTCCCCTGGTCAAGAAAAATCATACATGACGCGGAAGAAGACATTTCCCTGCACTGGTTAGTAGGTAGGTGCCATTGCGCCCTCTCCTGATCCCTACTAGTGGCCGGGATCTGATCCTACTGTCTATCACTCTTAAACTTCGTTAACAAGAAACATTTTTAAGCACTAAGAGAAAAACTAAAATCAGCACTCGGTGGTACTGGTCACGCAAGGTTGGAGACAAAGACCTGCATATTCATTTTTTTCGTAGTTTTACTTTCGATATTCCAATTATTATTCACATGGTGATTGTATAAGATGTAAAATTTATTTTTAATTACATTTTATTTTTAGTTTTCACTATCTTCAGAATGATTAATAAAATAGCTCCCTATACATGTATATTCATATCTATTCACTGTTATATGTGGGTCCTTATAACCAAACAAAAAGTAAAAAAGTGACCTGCTTCTTCATGACCAACTCAGTCTTCAAGCTACACTCCATTTCGTGGAGTCCCGGTGTTGTCACGAAGAGTTACCAGAATTTCTCTCAGGGACAGTTAACAAAATTTCTCTCAGGGAGCACCAGACAGCACTTGAAGTTTGTACAAAACGAAAGACAGCGCCCTCTATCGACAGTATATACTAATAACATCCAAGGGTGTTGCTGGGAAGACTCAGTTGGACGCTAAGTCTTTGTAACAGCTGTTATAACTTTCTGTAATTTCTTCATGTGGAGGAGTTCATCCTCATTCCTTGTGTCTAAAGAAAGGTTAATACAAACTACAAAAAGGAGGAATTTTATTTTTAGTGGGACCTTGCCCTATGAAAATTTAAGTCTTAGGAGAAATACAGTCATAAACTGTGTTGCCTGGATGAGTTTTAGTTAATTCACTCATTTAAATGTTGCCTTGTGGCAAGTCACAACATTTCTGATCTTTCTTCCCTCCCAGGCCTAAATTAGTTTAATCTGCCAGTGATTTTGCAATTGTCATTGGTGTCGTTAGCACAGTTATTAGACAGGGAAAGGTGAGCTTTGGTCATCTCCCAGAGCCACACACCCTATATTTGCTCCTATACATTCACCTATCCTGTATCCACTTTTCATAGAAACTGATCTCCTTTGCTGAGAAAGTTTGAAATAATTAAGCTTAATTAAATAAAAAAGTACTGTTGAATAATTAATTTAAAATCTGTCAAAGAGGATTACCATCTTTTGGTCATGGCCTAGAATCAGGGATCGTAGGCATGTGCCACCACCACCCGTGGCTTATGTGGTGCTGCGGAATTGAACTCAGGTACTTAATTCTTGACTTCACGCTGGCTAGACAAAGACTTTAACCGGTGAACAATTCCTCCAATCCTGGCCTAGAATCAGGGATAAAACAATAAAATAAAATAAAAAGACCCCCATTTCATATACAAGGAACATTTGCTTGAGGAGGGATAGTCAACATAGTAAGTAACTAAGAATCATATGTTAATTTCTACAGTCAGTATGGGTAAAGGACATGGTGAATGAAAATAAAGAAGACTCACAGATGCCAACACTCTCTATGGTATGATATTTTCAACTGATTTCGGAGAATAACTAGAAGTCTATAAGGAAATGATGCATGAAAATCTATTCCAGACCCATGCAATGCCACGTTCCAGGATCCCAGTATGGAAGACATCAGTATGCACACAATAATTGCTCCTGCCTGCGGAAGTGACATGAGCGTAGGAAATGAATGAGCAGCTGCCAGGACTTTAGGAAAGAAAACCAAGTTGAAAGTTTGTGTTCTAACCAAAGAAATCTGAAGCTTTCTTTTTTGCTTTCTAATGGAAGCTGCAAAGACATGTAGACGATTCTGAAAAGGTACATCGACTTAAACATGTTTGACAGGATTAGATGTTATGTACAAAGTAAAGCAGTGCCTAACAAGCTTTAACGCTTCCCGGGAGCATATGCATTTAACCAAAGACAGCTGACGTTCTTGATGACATAATCAAAGGTGCAGAACATTACAACGTAGATTTCCAACATAAAATATGCAAGATGAAATTTTCATCTCATATTAATATTTGTGTAATCATATATTTTACTAAGATAGAAGATGAGAGTTTTTCCAAAAAGACTTCGAGATAGCCAGTCCAATCTTCAGTGACTCTGAAATGTTTTTACCCTGGAGATTCATCCCCTGGAGATAAAGTTGCCTTTTCATTCCCGAAATAAGAAAGAAGTGTCAGAGGCCACTCTCTGGGGAGAATGGTGTTGTCAAGATGCTATCTGGGTTGATGCTCTGTAGACTGAGGACAAAGAATAATATTCAAACTGCGGAATCACATATTATTCTGATCCAAAAGACATCTTATAAAGTTTTATGTCTAAAATTGTATTACAGACAAGCCCCATCACTGATAAGTCCAATATCTCAGAATTATAAGTTGGCTTGCAGTAGCAGTGTGATGAGCTTTTTCTGAAAACTCAAATCACTGCAGAAACACTTCTTTTTCTCCCATTTTTTTGATGTGTATAAACACAAAATTCAAGGTTTACAATGAAGTTGAGCATTTTGTGCACATACGTATCTTGTCAAGGCGTCAAGTACTTTCCCATTATCCTTTTGTCCCTCCGTCTACTCACCCTCCCTCCGCCCCCTCCCTCCCCCCGGTTCACTTTGTTTTTCGTTTTAAGTCCCATGACATAGTTATGATCTGGGTCTCTCATATCAGAGAGACCATTCGATGTTTCACCTTCTGTTTCTGACTCACTTCACTAAGCATGATGTTCTCAAGTTTCTTTCATTTGCCTGCAAAACACTCTTCTGTAAACCCTGATTGTGGAGGCGCTATGGTGTGTGTGTTTGTGTGTGTAAATATAACTGCACATATGACATTTCAGATGATAATCTTTCAAGGATCCTAGAAATGGATAAGTTTGTCAGTTAAGACAATTCAGCAGACCCCAAGAGGACAATGCAAAGAAGCCACGCATAGGCATATCAAGTTGCTTAAAAGTAAACAGGCTATCTGGAAAGGAGAGACGACGTGCAAATTATGCGACTCCTAAATAGTACACCTGGACACGATGGGTATTTCAAAGTGAAAAAAAAAATAAAAAATAATCATAGCTGAATGGTCACTCTGATCCTCTCCCAGTTCCTTTCTTCTAAAGACTTCACATGACAATTATTTACCCCTATATCCAGGAAAAAAAAATTACACCAAGAAACCCAGAAGAGTGTGAACAGATCCGGATCTCACTACGCTGACACAAACCTCTCTCATTGCATCGCTGCTGCTCTGCATTCACATGTCTGTATCACTGACATTGAAAATGGTTTTCTCTGCAACCATGGGCGTTCACATATGGAAGGACCTATGGACTGTAAAACTTTGGTTAAATAAATTTGCTGAGTTTGCCTCTTGGTAATTTGTTTGGTTTTTGTCTCACTTTGTTTATACAAGAATGTGCTATGAGCCTTCTGATGAGTAAGGAAGAAAATTTATTTTTTGCCCCGTAAGTAACCAAGGAAAAATGACATAACAAATATTGGGGAGTTTCACATCACGTATCGCTGGAGCCCGAAGACAGCAGAACAATATCTTTCAAGCGATGGAAAAAGAGAAGTCAGAAAACTAGAATTCTCTATTTGGAAAAAAATATACTTCAAGAATGTCAGAAAAAAAAAGACTTCTTCAAATGCAACAACAACAACAACAACAACAACAACAACAACAACAAAACCCAAAGAATTTATCACCAGTTGACCTACCACTATCAAGGAACGGCAGAGGAATTTCTTCAGGCTAAACAGATTGTAAAACAGAAAAACCGTATTTTATGTAGAAATACATAACACTGGAAAGGGTTTAAAGGGGGATACAGGTAAAATATTTCAACTCATTCAATTTCTTCAAAATATAATTATTAACATCAAAATATTTCAAGAGGCTTACATCACAAGCAGAGAAAATGTATGTGCCAACTACACTACAGAGATTACAGGTGAGGCTGTTGAGTGGATCTGTGCAGCTGAAAACGTCTACAGTTTTCTATGAAGGGGCATAATAGTTAATTTCCACTGTAAAAGTTAAAGCTGCATATTATACACTTGGAACAAGCAATAAAACATTAGATGACGAACTAGGGATAGATATGAAACACATAATTGCAATGGTGACCTGCAGGAAAGCCATTCAAAGGAAGGTTAAAAATGGTGTAAAGATATGCAAAGAGGAGGAGAAATATTAAAACAAACTGTAAGTAAGCACCTAAGTCTATCCCTGTCAATAATGACTTTAAATGTTAGCGAAATAACATTTTAATGAAAGCAATGATTGATAATAAAGACAGCAAAACATAAATAGGAAGATTTAATAAAGAGAAAAAAATTACATATAAAGATAGAGACGAAGGCAGCTGAGAATAAAGTCATGGAACATATAGTTTGAAAAATTCAAGTATGAAAGTATAAAACTGATGTACTAGCATATGTACTGTTCGTAGAAGATAATATAGGTTTCAAGATAGATATAATGTACATTGAGAAAGTTTATTCTGATAAATCTGAAAATGAGACATGTATTTATTATTTTGATTAGAGATATATTCATGTATTTTCCTGATAATGTAGTCAAAAACATACAAAAAGGGACAGAATTAGGTAAATAGCCAATTATAATAATGTGACATTTTTGACAACCCTCTTCAAAAATAATAGAAGTATATACAATGCGACGGACAGAAGTGGTTGAAATTGAAAGAAATGGAATGATTCAATAGCTCAACCTATACAATAGTTAGAAAATACTGGGCCAAGATACTGGCAACAAATCTTTCTCTTACTAAGACCACATGGCATGCGTAACGTACACCCTAAGAGTTTGAGAAGGACGGTGGTTGGTTTCAGAAATCAGCCCCTGACTAGTTCAGGGGATAAGACACACACAATGGGGGCATTAGTAAAGATCTAGTTTAGTTTTTAGGGTAGTCTTTTGGGAAAAACAAACAAACAAACAAACACAAAAAACCCCAAAAAACTCCTATGTTACTCAGAAAGGACCACTGAGAAAGAAAAGGCATACAACAACATGACTCCAAGAAGTTGCCTGCAGCACCTCACAAATCAGTTCCGTGATGCTCTGGCAAAGAGAACACGGACCTCAGAGAAAAAAAAAAATAGAAAAGTGTAGAGGGCAGAGATGTAGAAAGGAGGGGAAAGATGGATTGCTGATATTTCACGCTTTGTGTCATCTCTACATTAAACCTTGTCGTCATTTCTACAACAGAAACTTTCAGTTGCATAACCCAATGTTGTTGCCTGAACCAGTTTGAGAAAGTTTCTGTTATTTATATTCAAAAGATCTCTCATGTACCATTAACTCTGCTAATGGCATATTTTGTTTTGTCTTTATTAAGTTTTACTTCACAGTTGCAGGAAGAGTTAGAAATAGTTTCCAAAGTAGTCTATTTATAGCAAAATATCTTAAAACCACTGGTATACACTACAGTATCTAGCCACCTGATCCAGTGCCGAGTAAGAATTCAGTTCTCCTCTGCTCAGAATTAAGGTCTGAGAGTCCAGGCATCAGGTAAGTTCATTAATTTTTATGTTTTTTTTCCTTTTATCCTAGTCTCACATAACCACCAGCTTAGATGATTGCTTTCAGGCAGAGAAAACTGATTTGCAATCCATGATCCCAGCAGGGAAAGAGAAAGTTCACCCTCTGATTAGTTAAGTTCTTAGAGGACAGGATTGGCATTTTTATTAAATCGTGGATGGATCTGAAAGGGTACCCTGAGCCCCACTTCTGAATCTGAACAGGCAGGAAGAAATACACTTTATTAGTTCAGTTAGTGAAATGCTTACACAGTGATCTAATGGCCATAGATATTTGCTATAAAGCTTTCTTACTACTAGACAGGGATTTTAATTAGACAAACTGTAACCCCTTTCCATTTATTAATTTCTTCCCTTGAGTTTGCCTTAATAAAAAAGTGGATAATTAAAACCAGAAAAGAAATAACACTCTTTCCTTAAGTGTTATTCTAAGAACAATGTTGACTTTTCCCTCCTGCTCTCAAAAAATAAACAATAGGTACATGCATGTGTGCAAAATAGCCAATAAGCACATGTATATGTGCATAATGACCAATAGGTGCGTGCATGTGGTGGATACTAACCTATAGGTTGACCTGTTTTGGTTTCAACCCGGGGACAGGTGGTGGGGAGTGGGGACAGGTGGTGGGGAGTGGGGACAGGTGGTGGGGAGTGGGGACAGGTGGTGGGGAGTGGGGACAGGTGGTGGGGAGTGGTGTCAGATGAGGAGAGAACGGCTGAGTGGGGAATAATCATAGGAACTCCTTGGTGGTTATTGAGGAATTACAGTCTAGGCAAATCAACACACTACCGACAGGTGCGTGCTTTGGGTTTGAATGTTGGGGAATTTCACTTCTGATATATCACTTAGCCAGCTGTGCAAACCACCTAAGCTTCCGTTGTCTCATCTGTGAAGTGGAGATGGTGCCGCCTCTTTTATAGACTAATTATGATAATTACACCAGATAGTATAACGCCGTGATATTTGGCACAGGGCACACACTGTACAAATGGTGGCTGTTCTTAATGTTGTAACTATCTGCATTTAACAGCTAGACCCGTGTTA
The DNA here is from genome assembly GCA_004027205.1 of Ctenodactylus gundi. Lineage (NCBI taxonomy): Eukaryota > Metazoa > Chordata > Mammalia > Rodentia > Ctenodactylidae > Ctenodactylus > Ctenodactylus gundi. The sequence continues at coordinate 224,924 of PVKB01001580.1, forward strand.
CCTACTAGTTTCATTTTGTCTTTATTTTCCTAATGGACATTAAATTTAAATGGAATCACAGTATTAAAGCAAATGAGTCTTTGGCTAGGTCCTAACTCCGCAAGATGAGAGAATCCATAGGAACAAAATTGAGTCTGATCTTCAATGAAAATATTGTTTTAAAAAGATACGATTTGTGATGCATGAGGTCATTGGAGGGAGGCCTTTATTTGGACTTTGACACAGATGAGAATCACCGGAAGCAGCTTTGCCCACGGGTGACTCCGAGGAAACAGTCTCAATGGATGAGTTAGGAAGGGAAGCAGAGTGGAAAATTAGATTACAGAGCAAAAGGTCACATATACAAACATATACACACCTACACAATCACAGTTAAACTATTTAACATCTATAGTATTTCACATGAAAGCTAGTGTCAAATGGCAATTTCTTAAGTCAAGGAGAAGATTTCAAGGATTTAAGGACAAGCTTTATGCAAACATTATATATCACAGTACTTTAAAAATTAAATCTAACCTCCTATTCTTGATAATACCAGTGTAAGACATAAAAAGTAAAATTCTAGAAGTAACAGTCAAAACGATAAGCACTTTGTTGTTTCAAATGATAATAATTAGCCTTGGGACTTTGTGTACAATAAAATACAAAAAAAGTCTCTGCCTTGTAGATTATTCAATTCAAAACTTTTTATTTGAATTCTAAACCTTCATTTTTAAGGTTTACAAAGTGTTATTTTAGATACTTCTAAAAGAATGAAAATAATCAATTGTTTTTTAATGGTTTATAAAATTCATCAGCTCAAATGATGAAACTATTTTATGGAAATACAGTGAAGATAAAAAATAGAAACAATCTGGGAAACTTATCTATAGATAAGAAGTCCACAGAATAGAGTGGAAACTGAGTCAAGGGCTTCCCCTGTCTTACCAAAGGAAAGAAACAGATGCTCAGAGGGCAGCAAAGGCAGTATCAGGTATTAATAGCAACCTTGTAAGATGTCCTTCTCCCAGATGGCCACAGGCACAACGGAACAGGGCACGGGAGGGGTGTTATCCCTATTCCACATGTCCCTCCCTCTGCCTTCTTACTGCCAGCATTCAGTCTTCCTGGATGAAATCTAAGGAGGGTGGGGTGTCAGAAAGCTCTAGTGAAAGAGGAAACAAGTAGTTAGAGATAAACTAGCAAGGATGAGATATTTGGCCATCATAATGCAATGTCACATGGAGAAGGAGCCACTCGTTCTCATCTACAAATATTACTACAGAAAGACCCATGTAACAATCCATATTTAGGTGGAAGATAGAGGCACCTGGTGCACTATGAATTTGTGCTGGAAAAAAAATTGAAGAAAATATACAGAACGAAAAAGGGGGACATATTATGGAGAACATCTTTTTAATGTCTAAATTAAGGGAAATAATATTTTATCTAAGGCTATTCAAAGGCTCCGTTAGCAAGAGCACAAGGCTGAACTTAAACATTGTAAATGAATCAATGAACAAATATCAGTTATTTTAACAGAAACATGTGTCAAAATGAATTTAGAAAGCTAAAGGATTAGAACTTCTAAGGTTTGGGTATCTTGAAGATTTAGGAGCTTTTCTCACTCTGTAAAATGTCTTTTTTGACTTGGAAAGGAGAAAAGCTTAGGAAGAAGGATAGGAGAAAAGTGATGATGGGTGTCATCTCTACTTCTGTGTGGCAAAACGCAGTCCCCTACATTTTTATCTTGAGTGCATCTTTTATGCTACTACCCCTTCACCACTCTGCTCACATCTTTTTATATAGTTCCGTGAAGAAAAGTTGATACCAATTTGTCTTGAAGTAGCGGCTGCTGCCCCCCTCGACTCGTCCCCTCACGCTATGACACATAGACAATTTGTATCAACAGGAGCTGTTCCCAACTCTTAACAAGCATAATAAATGGTCTGAATTTTTCTTATTCAATTATACTGTCTTAGTAAGTGTGGTTATGACTGTGTGGTATTCTGGGAACATTCCGAAAAACATCCTAGAAACAGTCAGACTTACGGCTGTGGAAAACTAAATTTGCCATCCAAAATTTGGATCACATCGGGAGTCAATAAAGTCATCAAGCAATGAACCTTAGCACATAAGCCTATTCTTGCTTCCAATAGTTACCCAGGAGCTCTGCCAGAGGAGTCTCAAATGTCTTCCACACGGAAGAATGTCCTCAGAGGCATTTTCTCTTTTCTTTATATTAAACTTATGCTTGTATTTCTATGCTCTTGTTAATAAATTAATATTAATGGAGTTATTTTTAAGAGGGTATTTTAAATATATACTGAACTTTAAAAAAAGAACATCATATTCTTCAACATTCTTCTGCAGATGACTTAAACCCTTCTACCCAGTTCATTAAAAGAAACCTATATAATATGATGCATCTGAAAATTGTCTGCATATTATGCTTTGTCTTCCTCTGCCTTCGTTCTTTATGCAGTAATATCTACTGCTTCATGTTGATCTAACCATGTGACTTCCAATGGCCAATGGGGTACTAGTATACGTAACACAAGCTTTGCTTTGAATTATGTTTGTGTGATTAGAATACATCTTTTTCTTACCCACCACTATCACAAAGACAACGTCCTCTAGCTACATAGGAGCTCCAGTGTGTGTGACCTGGTAAAGATCTCAGCTCAAATCAGCAGTCAATAGGGTGACTCACGGGCATGTTAGAATTTAACAATTATTGTCAAATGTTGCTGAAGTTGTTTAATTGTTCACTACATAGCATTCCTTTGGCAAGAATTAATGGAAAACTACAAACAATTAAACCTACAGGTATCTGGGAAGCTAAAGGAGGTAATTTTAGTTTAGCCTCTAGTAATGAATTTACAATTTCAAATTGACTTATCTATGAGAAAACCGCTCCTTCTGAAACAACTCAGGTACCATATGTTGTGCTCTAGATCTGAAGTGTACCCCTAGGAGGGCAGTGTGTGAAATTCCGAAGGTGAAGTCAAAAATACAGGGGAGATCCCAGAAGTTTGGAGGTGCCAGGGGTATGGATGGTCTGAAGAGGAAAGCTATAGGCTATGAATGGGTCCAACCTAAAACAGGAGCCATGAAGGTTGCAGTTAAGAACAATGCTAAGCTCCAAGCCCTTGGGAGCTTACATCTCACCACAGCTTACAGGAAGTGCTGGATTTAACTCTTGCCCTTCGGGGATTAGAACTTGTCTTTGATCCAATTGCTTTCTGTCTTCCTGTTCCTCCATTTTGGAATGGAGATGTTTTTGAAGTACCGTTGTATGTTGGAATTAAGTTTTCTTTGATTATTCACAGAAGTTCACAGTCTGCCTGGAGTCTTTGGGAGACTTTGGACTTGGACTTGTTTTTAGCAGCACTAGATCTATTAAAACTAACAACATTTAGAGAAGGACTAGATGTATTTGTCATGAAGAGATGCACATGAGTGTTTGGGGAAGTAGAGGTGGAATGCATGTTTTGGTTCTAGAGTGCCCCCCCCCCCCAGGGTCTCATGTGGTTGGACTTGATGCCATACATCTGAAGCCATTGCTGTTGTGGGGGTGCTGCCTGAAGGGGGTGGATACCTGGAATTTAATATGGAACGAGTGGAACACTGAGGCTTGGTCTGCAAGGAGTGGTGTACTGGGACTGGTCCTGAAAGATAACATGCTATTTCCATCCTTCCTCCTTCGCTTGACTTCCTGTTTGCAATGCCATGAAGAGCTGCCTCCACTTCTGCTTCTGTGATGTGCTTCCACCATCGTCAGCCACTCGTGAGTGGATTGTGACCTTCTGAAACCATGAGCTAAATGAATCTCTTCTGTTTTAAATTACGGACACTGGCTATCTAGTCACAGCAACAAAGGAGTAACTAAGATATTACAGGCCTCAATTATTGAAATATCATATCACTTTAAACATCATACAAAATGAAAAAAAAATTAAAAAGGTAGCTACAGGTATTAGGTCCAAGACTACAGCTCTCATGCTGATCCAGGATTAGACACGAGAAAAATGATGGCACTTGGACTTTCACTGCTAAATCTAAACCAACAAAATGAATGCAGTTACAATGTCTTCTATCTATTCACTGTCTTGGGTTTTAAGTTCATATCAATTGAATGCTGTGATTGATATTTTCTGAATACCATTGGGAACTCCTGCTAAAAAGGCGTGTAGAAACCATAGCCCTGTTTATTCAACCTATGAATTACAAGTAAGCATAATAGAAGAAATATCAGGCCGATTGCTAAAGTAGTCAATCAAAAGATAAACTGTGTGTGTGGTAAATTAAGTATTCCCAGAACATGTTCATTGTCTTCTAAGACACGGTCATACTAATCAACTGTTTATAGACACATTTGCATGTCTAGAAACGGTGGATGTGAATTTCTATCCCATATGATAGAACGTGCTACAAGTGTAGACAGCAGAGTTGCAAATGTCCATAGCAATCCTGTACAATGTGAGGTAATGACACATAAAAAGGTTCAAAAGATACTGGCAGGAAAAAGATTAGAAGGAAAGTTCTAAATCAGAATTATAGACCATTTAAGATAAAATCACTCGACTTTTTGCCATGAAAGATACATCCCAAGTTAGAAATCAGGGTGATTATTATTACAACAAACCTGATACAAATGTGTAGAATAAATTTACTTGAATTGTCATATACAAAGTTTGTGGGTTAACGAAGCACCTGTGAATGGTTAAGGATAAAGTAACCATTGGATTCGACTCTAAAAGAAATCAGTGAGTACTTGATATTCGTTTCATTTGAGCAAGGCATAAGATACTTCACCCTTGTAATGTAACATAATGACAAATGATTTGCATACTTATGATACTATGCACTTTTTAAAATCTATTTGGTTGTTTTGTTTTGAGACTGGGTCTTGCACATTAGTCCAGTGCTCACTATCTAGCACAGGCCTAGAATTCATGGTTCTTCCTGTCTCATCCTCCTGGGTGTCAAGATTATTGGCATCTGTCACCACTATTATATGATACTCAGGAATTAAACCCAGGACCTCTCTCTTCCTTAGCAATCACTCTGACCACTGAGGTATGCTCTTAGCACATCTGTTTTGCACAGCAGAAAATGCAGATACACAAGTCTACTCAAAAAAGTGTAATATGGCATGAGAATGAGAGAAAAGGTTGGGGCTACGTCTGCCTTTCATTTTCAGGGTGATGACGCCAGCTGTCAATTTGCGCTAAGCCTTTTGTATTTTATTGGCGAAGTAGTAGTATTCCCATCAACCCCGCCCTCCTCCCAAAAGGTTTAGTCTGACTAAAAATAGACAATATGTCCACTTGCAGTAATTAAAGTAGTATAGTCATGTGAATTATGTCATAATGCTTGCTCTCAGCTTTAGTTGTAAAAGGAAATGTCTCAGTTGTAAATATTTTTAGGATTGCAAAGCCAACATCAGAGAGGCTAAGTTCATTTGTTGCTATGGTGATACATTTTGGAAACTTGAATTTGGTAAGGCATTTTTATTGGCTGATTTCTTTTTGCTTGGCATGTTTTTCTTTTATAATGCATATATCATTGTAGAATTCTACTCACATTAAAGGTTTAGTTATCAACATGTCAAAATTCTTCACAGAGCTAAAGGTTAATGTCATGGTTTGGACCTGGAGTGTCTCCCAAAAGTCTCATCTTCCTATGGACGCTAGGTACTGTTGGGCGGTGGGACCTGACTGGAGCGGGCATGTGCTGAGGCCTTGATCTAGAGGGGTGTGTGCTGGTTTTGCCCTTCCTCCCAGAATTCCCTCTGTTGCACAATGTTGTGAAGATCTCTGTCTCTGGATCTCCAACTCTGGCCCCCGACTGTTCCAGCTCTATCATGTGATCGCACCATTTTCAGCCACCCAGCTGTGAACAGACCACGATTTTTTGAAACTGAAAGCTGAAATAAATCTTTCCTCCCTAAAGTTGTACATGTTGGTAGTGACTCACAGCGACGAGAGACAGTAACTAAGACAGTTAATAAAGCATTATTGGATCTCTAGTTAAATATTCTCTTTAATCAATCTCATCTAAGCACCAAGAGTTGGTTTCCCATGATTAATTCATAGATAATATGCAAGAAGACATCATACTAAGTTTCTCTAGTAGTTATAGATGAATTAAATGTCTTCCTATCTTCACAGACTTAGTGAGTACAAGTTAATTTCACTGCAACACATCTTGAAAAAGAAAATTTAACACTTTTGCTTATGACTTTTTGGTATTATTGTCATTTTATTCTTTCATATGTGTATTTTTTCATACATCTCTTCAATTTGAGATGTAACAATAGGTATATATGTCCTCATACATTTAATATGTAAGTTATTTTCTATTTGGATATAGGAAAAATTACAATCTCGGCAAGCACTCAGCATATCATATATAAATATATAATAACAATATAAGTATAAATATAAGTATATAAATATAAGAATAAATACTTATCTGTGAGTCACCAGTCCTTCCTCATAAATGCACTTGTTTGTATTTCCAAATCACATCTTCCCATAAAAAATTTTACCATCCTTTCAAACCAAACATGTAGTGTCTATTTCACTCTTAAAACAGACGATGCTCTTAAATTAGCAAATTTGGGAGGCAAAAAATAGAACATCATTTTTTTCCAGTGGTCCTTTATAAACATTTGATTTCTTTTCTTTTTTCCTTCCCTTAGAAAAATACATTAGGCTCAGCTTAATTGCCACACTTTACTGACAAGTGTTAATATATACCTTTTGAGAAATTTACCTCCAAAATATAAAAGAAACCTGTATAACACAATTGCAAAACTAAGCAAAAATAAAGCAGCAATCTGATTTTGAAATGGTTAAAGGATTTAAGTAGGCATTCCTCCAAAGAATACACAAAATGAGCAAGTAGTACTATATGTATATGTATATATATACTATATATACATATATAGTATTTATATGTATAATATCTATATCTATCTATCTATCTATATATCAATGCATATCATCAGGGAAATATAAATCAGAAACACATTGGCACTATTCCAGTGTTTTTTTCCTTTGTGCCATGTACCTCCTGCATGATCTGCATGTCTTTAAGCCATGAACTGAATCCTCTGCGACTGTGAGCCAAATGAAAACTAACCTTTAAGCTTTTAATTTTCAGTGTCAAATATTGTGACCAAGTGATGATGAGAAGCTGACTAATACAATAAGGAAGTCAATAATTAGAACTGTGAGGGGAATATAAAACTATGTAGATTTTATAAAGAGACTGTAGTAGATCCTTGAAATTAAAAATAGAACTACCTATGACTGACATTCTCAAATTTGTATGTTTCGAAAAGTACTAAAATTGGAGTCTTGAATGGAAAGCCATGTTTGTTATAGCATCATCCATAATAGTGAAGACATGGGAACAATTGTATTTTGTTGATGAACAACTTACAAGCACACACATACACAGACACACACGAATGCTTAACACATAATAGAACATCACTGTAGTTTAATAAATAAATTTATAACCATATGACACACAAGAATCCAGGAGATAATTGCCAAATAATAAGCCCATTGTAGTGTATTATGTGATTTCATTTATAAGAGGTGTGTGAAATATTTTTCTCAAATGACAAAACGTAGAAGGGCACTTGTGCGATGATGGTTGAATAGCTACCTGGAGAGTTACTGTTCAAAATGTTTAGAGCTTGAATTATCCAAGTTGTGTAATTTTTGGAAATCTGCTGAACAATATTGTGTGTATGGCTATGCAATTTATTGTTAAGCATTTAGAAACTTTTAAGAGGGAAGCTCTTTTGTCTAGTATCCTTCCTAGAATATAAATTTATTTTAAAAGCTTATTTTAGAAATATAGAAAAGTTAAATCCCTATCATTAAAGAGAACTATTATTTCTGATCAATTTAATTTTACTAATTTTACAATGATACATCCTATTAATTACTTTATTGGATCTTGGCCAGACCAAGTAAGGGTAGAAAAGACCATCTTATGAGACATAAATTGGGTGAAAAGATTAAGCCTTATCAAATTTTAAAAATTCAGGTTTTGATTCCAAGAAGGGAAGCTGGTTTTCCATATGAGGTATGAAAAATGCTGCTGCTATTCCCCAAAACAAATCAACACAAGGCAAAATGATGAGCTCTTTTCTAATTCAAAGTAAATAGATATGAATTTTTGTTTGTTTGTGGTGAGGGCCTCAGCAAGTTACCTGTGCTGGACTTGAACTCATGATCTCCTTGCCACGGTTCTTCAGTATGCTGGGATTACAGGTTTCTGCCACCACATCTGGCCTAAATAATATTTTTAAACTTCCATACATTTTAACTTGTCCATAATTATCAGCAACTGATTGCTTATCAAGATGTGCCATTTTACATATGTATTTTGAAATCTAACTTTAGAATTTATTTCATGCTAAGATAATTTTGAAATATTTATTTAAGGCTGAAGAAACATTGGGTGGCCTCAGTAAAAGAAAAAGTATTACAAACCTAAAAATAACCTTTTCCCATGAACACTGTTCGCTGCTTTCAAAACCAAAGTTAGTGAAAAAGAAAATCAAGCATTTTCTTGTTTTATAGTTGAATTTGGAGGCAACATTTATAAAAAATTTCAGACTTGGGTCCTTTGACAATTAAGTTAGGAACTTAGAAGTTCTTCTGAAATGCTTTAGTTCACACCTAAGCAGACATATAAAAATAGAGCCCAATGCTTTTGTAGTTGAGAAAATATCACAAAATTGAATTGTGGTAAGGCTAAGATATCAATGTACCTTTGAACCAAAGAACGTAAGTCTCAAATTCAATAAAAGGATAGAAAGAGAGGCAATGGTCAGATAGGAAAGGGATGAACCTCTGAAAAAGTGGTGATTGTAGAAGCTCAATGATTCCCCAAATCCCATGGTTCTAATGTATTCCAAAATATGGAATTCATGTATTTACAAAAAAGTTAACATTTTATGGTATATGCATTTTCTCTACCATAATAAAATTGTTAAAAAATGTTTTTAAAAGAAAAAATAAAACATGCACACATGAATACACATGCGTATTCGTACACAGAGCAGTGAAGAATAAATACCAATTGTATTAGAGAAAAAATAAAAAATACTAAAATGTGTAAGAATGTCCAACCTTTTTGATTGCTTGGGTTTCACTGAGTATAGAAGAATTTTCTCAGGCTGTATGTAAAATGTACAACGTATTTAGTGCATGTAAGTATGAAAACTTCCTTTTCATATTTTAATTATAAAGTTATTTCACAGCTGTGCTGATGGTGCAGGTTTGTTATCTCAACACTTTGAGGCTAAGACAAGAGGACTGAAAATTTGAGTCCAGCTTGGACGACTTAACAATTGGGCAAGATATTATCTCAAAATTAAAAGGCAAAAAAAAAAGCCTAGGATGTAGTTCTGTGTGAAGGCCCTGGGTTCAATTCCCAGAAAAAAAAAGAAAAAAAATTAGAAAGTAACAAAAACATAGGCTTATTAAAAAAGAAAATGTATATTTACTCAATATTAATGAATGTTTTCACAGGTACACACGAATGTAGCTAGACTGAAGTAGTGTTATTAATCATTCACTTTTACTCACTGTGTCCCTTGAAGGGATTATGTTAACTTGAGGGAATTAGGAACCACACCTCCATTAGGGTTAGGATTTGTCAACCCCCTCAGACTGGGGATCAAGAACTGGTCTGGATTAAAGTGTGAGTGATTTGAGGGCTGGCCAATGAGAGAAGAGCACCCACCCAGATGTGGGAGGGCCAACTGGAACTCCAACAGTGTAAAAGGGAGTCAGAGGGACAATGGTTTCAGCTCTTCCTCTGGGAAAGCTCTCGCCTTAGTGATTGTCTACAGATGCTGACTTGCTACACTTCACAGATCGTCAGCACAGATTCTCTACAGTCTCAACTTGTGCCTGTCTGCCCATTGCTGCTCTTCAGTCGCCAATCTTCAAACTTAGTTCTTCACCCGAGATCTACAGCAGACTCTCACCTCACCGGCTGTCCTGTAGTCCCGGATGAGAGATCTACCTCAGTGCTGAGCAGCCATCTTGGACCATCTCTATCCTTGGATTTGTACTAAGCCTTTTTAATAGATCCTTTTGTGACAAAATCTTTAAATTCTGTCTTTTGAAAGAACTCAAACTAATACACTCACCAAGTAACGCTGTGTGTGGGGGCGTTGTGATACACTTGGATTCCAGTTCCACGGTGTGTGACATGCCCAGGAGGTAGAATTAGCACTGTGCCGCACTCCCCTCTTTACAGCATTCAGGTGTCACCCACGTAGCCCATGATGAATAACATATAAATGAGTCACATGTTACTGTTACATTTTTGCATTTCTATAAGCCAGCATTTCCAGCAGTCAAAGCCTCCCACCCTGGGTGTGTGAGGCCCAACTGGCAGCTTGAACTAAGTAAAGAAAGAAGAAACACTTACAGCTTCTTCTGGGAAAGCCACAGCCTTGCCTGAGTCTCCATACTTAATTCACTACTGCTTCACTTGGCTTTTTGTCTACAATGCCGTGACGAGCTCTCCAGCCTCTGCCAAGTGCTTTCCTGTTGCCAGCTGCCTGTAACTGGACCGTGTGGCCTTCTGAAGCTGTGAGCTAAATCCATTTTTCCTCTCTTAAATTGTGGATGTTGGGTATTTTGCCCCAGCAATGAATAACTAAGACACACGATTTCCTGATCTCTGCCTCATTCCAGATGAGCAGTAGGGAGTGCTATTCTTATCTAGGAATAAATTCTTCTGTGAGCTGAGCATTAAGTGATCTGGGTTCTGCATACTCCCTAGGAGAATCTAATTGTTGATAATGTGAGGTGGAGCAGAGGAAGCGGTACTTGCGATCACGTACAACAAACCTTTCACAACACTCCCCACTACCACCCCCGAAAAATTATCTTCCGAAGGGCCAAAAAAGTGAGAAACTTCTCCTTACAGGATCCAGCATTTATTAACACTTAGGAACAAACTTTTTAAACAGTTTTCATTCTTTGTTAATAAACAGGGAACAGGAATAGGGTTCATTAAGCTAAGAAGAAATTTAGCATCATCATCTTTCCAGTTTTAATTTTCTTGTCAAACTGTACATATGTTGTTTTAATTAATACTTTTATAATATGTTTTTGATTATTTCATGTGATTTATAAATACTTTAAATTTTCACTGTAATTCTTTTGACATAGAAGACAGCCACCAGTGTATATATAATATGTATTATGTACATATTTTTCAACAGAGGTTGACCAGAAAACATTGAGTATATTGTTAATATGTATGAAAAGTCTGTATTTGTTTGAATCTTGTCATATATAACAGCAGATTTTAGATTTTGTTCATAATTTACTTTTTTCTTTTTCTGTAAGAAACACTCTCATTAAAAATAATAAAGTTGAGAAGTCTTTTCCCTGAAGATCTTAACTCAAAAAATAGTGAGACAGATAAAGTATATTTCACATTCACACAAAAGAATGGATAATAAAATATTTTGAATTTTTCTTCAACTTCCATAAAACAATGAATTTTATTTTAGATGAGCAGTGCAGGCTTCTGTGGGAAATGGGGAGAAAAGATATCATGCAATCAGTACTATACTATTTTATTGAAATTTTTTCTAACAATTTATTACTATCTCAAAAGCGACTTAAGGAGTTGAAATACAAATTCAGTCTTACAACTTTCATACTTAAAAGGGCAAAGACTATCTAAAGATTGAAAAAGTATTAACTATATTTAAATTAAAAAATAATACTTTTCTGATTTCACTCCCCTCTTACATAAGATTTTCACCATCAATTGATGATTTAGCCAGGGTACTTGTATCCTTTTTCACGGCTGTAGAGTTTAGGATCAATGTTAGGACTAGGACTCAGGAGCAACTGATATTTAGTTTGATTAAATTATCATCAGAAAAGCATATATGACTCTTATTTTCATATTTATAGAGTGTTGTACTTGGTAAATCTTTGCCCTGTTTCTGTTTTGTCTTTAGAATGATTGGTCACATCGGAATTTTGTGATGTCCCATTTTGGGGGTTCAGTACAAGGACAAAGGTGATTCCTTTGAGCTAGTTGTAGGCTTTGAATGGGAGGATGGGGAGATGAAGTGATACCCGTGCCCAGATCAGAATGATCATAGAAAACCAGCACAAGGGTAGGGTTGGACTGAGGGAGTGCGTTTGGGGGCTAAAGTGGAGAGCTCATCGTGACCCTCCTTTCCTTCTTCCCCTCATTTTTATTAGTGTGTGTGTGTGTGTGTGTGTGTGTGTGTGTGTGTGTGTGTGTGCAATGGTTGCATGGTTACATTGAGCTTGGGTAAGTTATGCCCAACCCCTTCCCTCCCCCCTCTCCCTTTTGGCCCTTCCGTGCCCTCTCTGGTCCTACATGATTCCCACTTCCACACTCATTTGGTTCCATAGAGTGTCTGTAATCTGACATACTCATATTAAAGAAATCATGTGATTATATTTAACCTGAGTTTGACTCACTTCACTAAGCATGATAATCCCAATTTGAAATCAACATATAGCAGAAGTGCATCTATACTAATGTTTATAGCAGGACAACTAACAATAGAAAAATTGTGAAAGTCACTAATATATTTATCAACAGACCAACGGACACAAAAATCATGCTGTATGTACACATGGGAGAACTTGTCTCCCGTAAAGATGTAGATCAGAGGCTTTCATGGATAAATGGACGCAACTTCATTACTTTTTTCAATACTGTCATTTCATTTTTTTCTTTAATTAGAAAATAATTATCAGAAAAAGATGAAATCATGATACAACCATGGTGGTGCAAAGGTATAAAATCTCAGATACTTCAAAAGCAGAAGGGTCTTAGGTTTGAGGTCAATCTGTACAACTTGATGATATTCTTGTATTTTTAATTTTATTTATGTGTTTATTTTGAGACTGTGTCTTGCTTTGTATCTAGTCTGGTCCTGAATTCATTATGTAACCGTGAATGGTCTCAAACTCCAGGAAAATTTCCTGTCTCAGACTTCTAAGTGCTTGGATTACAGGTGTGTAACACTACACCCAGCTGCTATGTGATGTTGAGGGGTGGAACCCAGGACCTCACACTTCCTAATCAAGCACTCTGATCACTGAACTATGGCCCTCAGCCCCAAATTGGTGATACTCTTTCTCAAAATAAAAATTATTTTAAATTGGCTGGAAATGTAACTCGGCGGTAGAGTTATTGTCTATTATGTTTGAAGCTCTAGGTTCAATCATAGATACTTTAATTTGTTTATTTAAAATACACAGTCAAGAACCATAAATAATATAAAATCACATGATACTCGTTCACATGTAAAATGGACATACACCAACATTTTTACATAACCAATTTTAATGACATAAACATTAAGATGTAAGAAAAAAATAAAAAATAATCTTAACAATTATACTGAAGATATAGCAGTACATAGCAAAGCAAAATTGTATTATTTTCTTTCGAGGAAAGGAAGCCACTAGAACCCCCACTGGTATGAATTTATTTTCATGTGTATAACACAATTATTCATATTTTGCTCTCATCAATAACATGCCGAATCGTGAAATTGCTCAAAGCCCATGACATGATTGAATAAAGTGACCTCGAGGGGTAGTGAGCACTGCATTGTTTTCCGTTGGTGGTTTCCAGTGATTTCTTCGTTTATACCAAATTTATTTACCACTTGCTTATAACTTATAAAAGAAAATGAAACAGTTTGAAATTTCCATATCTTATTTAAAAATCTCCTTTCTTGCAAAAAATCTATGATTTTTTCTCCTTTTCTGCATTGCCGGAAGCCCAGAGTATATATGTGAGTTTTACCCATCTCCAGCTCTAGTTCAGAGCAATCTTCATTCTTCTGAGAATTACCTCGACAGAGTAAACAAAAATAACTTATTTTTAACAGTAGTTATTCTTGTGATTTCTGCTGATTTCTGTCAAACTCTCCTATATTTGAAGAGCTCTGCTCTGGGTTCTGAGACATTGTATAAGATGAGTTTTCTAATTCACATTTCCTTCTTTGTCCATTATCTCAGAATACCAGTCTCTCAAGTGCCTACAGAACACTGTTAAATTATTGTTCTTAATTAATTCTCCACCATGATTTCGCCAAATGCTGTGATGTCAAGTCTAACCATTACTATACCCTCTGACATGTTTGCACAGACCCTTTCATGTGACAAGCAAATCACTCTGAATTTCCCCGTAGTAGAACATCTTTGCATTGAAATCCAAGGCAATTGGCAAATATGTCATATAGATATTCATTCTAGGGTTCATTTTTAAATGTACTGTCATCTGCTTCCATGAAAAACTGTAATGAAATAAATGATATTAGAAAGGTGGGAATAACTAGGTGGTATGCTATCATATTATTGCAAGTTGTGACCACTGGAGGAATTATATGTCAATTTAATGAGATTAGAAGAAGTCCAGGGTGGAGCTAACAGGTGTGAGTGGATGATTTATAGGCCAGTGAATGAGGGAAGGGCATCCGCCTTGGATGCGGGTGGCCCAGCTGGTAGCTTGAACTAAATAAAAAGGAAGGAAGAGAAGATTACGGCGGCTTTTCCTGGCACATGGACTCCTCTTCACACCTCACCTGCTGTCTCTATTGCACATCCACTCTAGTGTCTGGCCTTTACCATTCCTTTGTGGACCACGACCCATGGCACACTACTACCTGCTGTCCTGTTCTACTGGCTCATGTCTGAGCCGCCGCTGGGTCCTTGAGCAGCCCAGCAGGCTGAGCAGCCGCCGGCTCTTGCATGTGCAGGCAGCCATCTTGGATTTGTAACCCTTCCAAATAAATCTCCTTTTCTTTATGTATACTTTCTACTCTACCTTTCTAAGAACCCTAACCAATGTTTGACTTTTATAGCTTATAATTGTGCAAATAGATTATGTCAAACAGGTTCTGGATATATGTAATCGAACTTTCAATGCAAGACGATATAAAAGATGGACTTTAAGTTCGAAGTCATTATCTCTCACATGGCCAAAAATTATTGGGTGCTTATTAAGTAAGGGGTACATAAAGACTCTTATTGTAATGAATGCAACATAAGCACAGGCTTGGCATTCTTTTCATGCAAAATTTTTCTTTGATATACTAAGAAGTATGATAATCATAAAATCTCTAAGAATGCAAATTTTATAATATGAAGTTTTACAAGAAATTAAGACATAAATCATATGGCATTTAGGGTTAAATTAAAACAAAATAAATTCCAATTTTTACCATTTTCTACTCTAAATATAGTTTCACTCATAAGCATAATTAGAGAAAATATAATTTATTTATTTTATACATAAAAGTGTCTTTAGAAGGATAAAAACATTACTTTCAAATTCTGTGATCATAAAAATTTCTATAAAATTAACAGCCTGACAAAACGTATCATTATAATTTAACAGATGGAAGCATATTAATCAAAGAGCATAAAACAAAAATAACCAAACTGAAGCCAAACATAGCTGTTGTAATAAAGATTTATTTTCAAAATAAATCTCAAGGGTAAGACACACACAAATACCTAGTGCCATGTTTTACATGACAGCTTAAAAATTATGAGACTAAGGTGAGTAATGTAAGAATATATTAATATACAACAATACAAAATAAAATAACATAAGGACACATTATACTGCAGAATAATGTCAAAGATACTCATTTGATGTGTTGCCACTGCAAATGGGCAAAATCAGAGTCATTTTAAATATAACAAAGATAAGTAATTCAGTGAACCCATATTAACTAATGATAATATTTATTGAACATTTTGATATAGCAACCACTGAACTCAGTTAAATATTATATAAATGATTTAATCTATATAACAAAATTAAAATTAACAGAGCTCTCTTTCTCTCTCTTCCTCTCTCTAAAGAAAAGAAAGATTGAAAATCTAATTCTCATTTTCTTCTTTGATTTATGATTTGATCCAGTTCAAACACATAACAGACGATAGAGCCTAAATTTAAATTTCAGCTTTTGAACTTCAAAACCTTAAAATTAGCCAATATCTGACACTTTAAACCTACTGAGAGATATAGACAGTATTACAACTTAAGTGAGAAAATATTTCATAGCATACCTGCTCTCTAATAGATAACATAAGGAAAAGCAAAACAATCAACTAATATGTAAAGATCAATGAGAATCTAAACACTTTATAAAAGGGATTATAAATTGGATTAGCAAGTACATTGGAGGAAAGTGAGAAATATTCAAAAAATATACACACAGTGGTCATACTGTATAAAAAAGGTGGAGTTGGTAAGAGAAGTATTTTCTGGGTCATAACATGGAATATTGTTCTTTTAAATTTCTGATAGCATGGAGGAAAAGCTAAAACACTGTACTAGAAGTCTTTTAAAAATTGAATTTAAGGAACTAATGTAAATAGAGGAGGCATGACAGAGAGGCTTCTTATCTGACAAGTGGGCAGAGAGAGGGAATATTAGCCTGTATTTGAATAGAAACCATGAAAAATGGTTCACTTGCCCTATTAGGTTCTATGATGTTTGTTTATTGTTGCTGGGGAGGAATTCTGAGTAACATATTGATTTTTGAAATTTAAGATACTTCTGAATATGAGTGCATAAATTGTTTTTAAAATTTACAAGTTAATAAGAGGAGCTGAGAAGAGATTGCTTGTAATAAACCTTTTCATGAAAATGAAAATCACTCATAAGTTAAGGCTCTCAATCCTGGAATTGGGTATATAAAATCAAGCTATGCCTATCTGTAAGCAGAAGAAAAGGACTTGGTTTGTGCAAATGGAGTTTTGCTTACTTAATTTAAATTGGAATAACTTGATATTGTTTCTTCGAGGGTGTTTTCTAGAATCATACCCAACAGGTGCCTGTTGGAGGGAACAATGTGGCAGGGCAGTGCTGTGGAAGAAGAGAAAATGGGAATGCGAGTAAAGGACTTTGCATTCATGAACACAGGTGAAGACTAAAGGCTAACTAGAGTCCAAGGATTTGCTCGGCAAAATCCGTTTCCTGAAAACCTGGTGTTTGCCTTTGAGGAGTGACGACAGTTCCTGCATTCAGGGAACATTAACTTTCAGTTCTCATTTTCATGAACCAAGGTGTGGGATCGTATTTATAAATGCCCTTCCAATGAGAGCTGACGCTTATTCATTTTTGACCAACTCACTAACAAACCACACCAATTCAACTTTCTTCCAGATCCTGTCACGCCGTCTTTCAACTGAAACTCTAGTTTCCTGAAAATATCATTAAAAAAAAATGGCCTCTTTCTAAATGTTATCTCAACACTGGAAAGCTCTCCCAGGGCATTTCTTTGTTTATTCTACAGACGTTCTTTGAATTCAGTCTTTTTTCTTGCTTTTTAAATCATTTTCTCAAAAACTATTCTTTATAATATGCATTTGAAATGCATAGCAATCCATGCAAGTGGAGGAAAGGCTGCATATGCATACTGCACTTTGGTAACTTGTGCTTCCTGTCTCCTTCCTCACCCTTCCAGCTCTGCCCCATCCTCTTTCCCTCCTTACCCTGTTTCCTACAATTGCTCTTTATTTGGCTCGTTTACATATTCACACTTTTCTTTTCGGTATAGAATTTGGCTTAGCCTGTGTAATTCGGGGTCTTCAAAAATTGAAAGGTACTTGGTCATTTTTGCGTCGCTGTCTGTGCTCCGAGGAGCAGGAGTTCCCAGTTCTGGCGAAAGTATATGGAGGCCCATGGGATGTCGCTAGAGTGAGAGATCTGCTCATTGATTGGTAGTTGGAAATTAAACATGGAACCTGCCCTGTCATCATCCCTTTTTATCAAATAGATCCAGCTGCTGGGATTGGAAATGTATAAGGGGTGTGTGGGGTGTGTGTGTGTGTGTGTGTGTGTGTGTGTGTGTGTGTGGGTGTGTTGCTAAGTACTGAATCAGGACCTTCACAATGAACTGCATCCCACTTTTTTACTATGATTATTATTATTATTGACATGGAGTCTCTAAGTCACTATACTGCCCATGCGTGTCTCAAACGTGCCATTGTCCTGCCTCAGCCTCTGAGATTCCTGGGTTTACAGGCCTGCACCACCACTCAAGGCTGGAAATTTGTGGTTGGTTTGAAACTATGATACTCAGTGTTCCACAGTTTTGTCTCACATTGCTTGAAAGATAAACGAACTACCAACAGTTTTCAGATTCAGCTATTAATTAAGTACAGTGTGCTTACATTTTAATTGCATTCCGACTTTACACTTAGGTATTCTTTTACGTAGCATCCTCACAATCTATAATGATGGAATCAAGTGTACTTGTGACTGGTGACAATTCCAAGCCTGAGATACGGCCCAATTATGGTAATACCAGCAGCCAGGATTGAGAAAAGCACAAAGCTTTCTTGTGTTTCTATGACAACCACGTACGAAAATTTTCCATTTCTAAACAGTGTCAAGAGAACAATGAGCCTTATAATGTGGAACCCAGGACCTTTTAATTATAATTGAAATTAACTTTAGAAATAATTGTCTAAACCTAAATTTTATTACATTTCTATGATCCTGTGAACCAATTATATCATGTTTCTTCAAATCCCTAAAGGAATTCTTGGAGGAGGACAATGACCCCTTCCTTTTCTTTCTTCTCATAGTGAGCCTTTGTGTTTCTAAATGAGACGTCAAAAGTCTCTGTGCAGAGCAACCTCCATCAAATTATTGCTCATAAGCAATTCAGGAGCCGGTAGGTTGGTTGCAATCAGATTCCTCCTGGACACGATGATTTGATTTATATTCCAGTGCTAAGGTAATATATTCATATGTGTTTGTGAATGTGCATGTAATGCAAAGATCAAACGGATTTCAAATCAAAACCCTATTTGTTCCTTATTATAAATCTACATCTTTAATTCCCACCAAATCTTTTCCTTTCCACAGCTGTCATTATGACTTGTTTCAGTCCCATGCAGTGCTAATGAACGCAATGCTAAGACCTGCTTACAATACTCCGCAGTATAGCATGTCCCTACTCCAGGAATATTTCTAAAACATTTGGCAGCTGCCAATGTTCTTTTTTTTCCTTTCTTAATTAAGCAGGTTTCTTTTTCTTTATTTCTTTGCATTGGATGCATAGTTCAAGCTTGGCTTGGCCCAAGTACCATGGTGCAACTACATATTGGAGATAGGTAGCCAAGGACCCACCTGACGACTCATATTAGAAGCATTAAGAATTGTACTATTCAATGCATCAGGGTCATTTATTCTTTACCTATAATTGATAGAAGAAATAATTTATGTCACTGCCTCCTTTCTCTAATTATTATATTGAACAAATGAAATGATCAGGCATTATTTTTCTCAAAGAGACAATTCTAAAAAATGTAGCTTTAGCTCATATTATCTTTAGTATAAATTTAGTATAAATTGGATACCCTGAACATGCTACTGCTATGCTTCCTAAAGGTCTATGCTCATCAGACACTCCCAAGCTTTCCTTTTTTGTTGATTTTTATAGATTGATTCAACCTTCTCTGGAGTCTTCTGACAGAATACTACCTCATTAAATTGCTCATAGTGAATAGTGTACGGTTCCATGTTCACCTCTGTGGTGCTCAAATCTCACCCTTAGGTCAACCAGATTCACTTCGCAGCTATAAATAGCTATTTCAAAATCTCATTTCTGAAACCTTCAGCCTTATTTGATTATGCTATGCCAGACAAAATTATACCATCACAAGGCAAACCTGAGTGTGCACAATTATTACTTGTTAATTAAAAATAAAACCTTAATCGTGTTTTTAAAATGAAAAAAATAAAGTCTGATTTTTGTTAGATAATTTGATAACTGTGCCTTACTTTCTGGGTACCTAACTTTCAACAGAAGAAATTGTGAAATAACATCTTAATTTGCACCTAAATTTATGATTTTTGGACTTCTTTCATGTCTCTTGTCAGATAAGAGGATAACAGCTTTTCTGCTTTACAGTTCAGACAATATTAGAAAGAGAATTGTTAGTCTACCTTATTACAAAAATTTTAGATTAGCATTCATAAGGTTCTTGTCTAGGACATATCCCCTTAGTAAGCTTTTCAGTGTGAAATACATCAATAAGTGAGGGTTATTTCAGAGTCCCTTTGACCTATTTCAGATGGCAATTTATGATCTGCTCATTTCACCCCATAAAAACCTCCAATCTTTATTCCATATCACCCTGAGGCTGCCAACTTTGATTATGCCTTCTAAAAAATTTTCAAATTCACAGCTACTCTTAAGCTTAGGATCCCATGAAACGTGCGGCACTTACATAGAAAGGAAATTGCATAGGCAATGACCATGTGTCACATCTGATTAGATGCTGGAAGTCTCACGCCTCTGGGATGCATATTACACTTTTCAGTGCCCGTGACCAGGTTCTAGAAGAGTTGACTTTGTCGTTGGGGCGGTTGTACACGTTGCAGCTTAGAAAGAAAATGTATATTTGACACTTGCCCTTTCTTTCCCTGTGCTTGGAAACAAGAAAGCTAAACGTAACCAGATGTGTGTTAGCATTCACTCTGAGAAACCATTCTGAACAGAAATGTGGGCCTCAGCCTGCAAAATGCCAGACTTATGACTGAGGCCATCTGTCTCAGTCATTTCATGCTGAATAAAGCCATCCAAAAATTAAGTGGCTTTGAAGACCATTTACTTTTCTCCAGAATATGGTATTTGGAAAAATTTTGGCTGGGATTGGTCAAATTTTTGACACTGAGCCTACTGAAGCAGTTTGAACGCTGCAAATTAATTATTACCTGGTGATTAAATATTGTCATGGTGGTGGATGCTATAATGTTTCTTCTACACGGGGACCTCCTCTTGTGGTTCCTGTTTGACCCTTTTTCTCAGCTTGGCTGATCAATTCTTCCAGCCAAAAGTACTGCTATTGCATGGTAAGAAAGGCTGTGGAACCTATTGACACATTACATATTGATGCCACTGTGTGTGGAAAAATCATACACTGATCTGTTGTAGACTATTGAGTCCCTGCAGACCTTCTATGTAACCTGAGCATCTTTAGTGACCCCAAGTGACACCAGTGTGTAGATGACCCAATTGAGCCAGCACGAGTTTTAGTACAAAATACTATAAGAATGTAAATGATGGTTGTTTCAACCACTACATTTGGGAAAGACTGCTAAGTACCACAGCATGAGGTGGTAGCAGATACGTAAAAGCACAGTGCTTCCATCAAAAACCCCTAACATATGTGACGGATGCACGTGTAGGGATGCATGCCTATAATTCCAGCACCTTCGAAATTTGAGACAGGACGCTGGCATGTTTGAGACTAGACAGGACAATTCTCTGGCTTAGCAAGACCCTACATCAACTAAACTATAAAAAGTGGAAGGGGCTATAGCTCCTGAGGAAATCCTGGGTTTAATTCCTAGTTCTACTTCCAGAAAAAAAAAAATGAAAAGGAGTATTGGCTTAGGATGTGTTAGTGAGCAGTGAGGAAAGAATGGGAAAACAAGGAAGAACCTGCTAGGATGATTGGAAAAGCAGCAAAGAGAGTGTGTTAGTACAGATGTAAAAGTAACGAGCAAACCGAAGAGGGCTGGAAAAGGAATGATGACTTCTTTAGACCATCCATATAAGGGACAATAATTTTCCTCTGATCACCTCACTGAGATGAACATTTTTCACGGTCTCAACCATGACCCTTATTTCAATCTTTAAATTAAATTACCATTCCGGGCCATGTCTTTGAGGAAGCTGCCATCTCTGTATTTTCCCAGACTGTAATCTCTAGTTATGGCCCATTCAGTAAGGAAACGCCACGCTGCCCTTGCTTCCTCGCCGTACCCTGGCTGTTTGCCAACAAGCATGTATGAGTTGCTCTCACAGTGACTTTTATTCCCGGTGGTCATAGATTTCCGCTACCACTCCAGTCTCCAAAAAGATCCTATGAAATGTATATGTTTGAATTCTAAATTTTATATGCTGGATTAGGTTTATCTACAGGGCTCAGAAGCTGGAAAAAAATATTCTGTGAGTCATGATAATTCTTCCAAAATAAGATTCTTAAAATCTAGCATGTTCAAGCTGGGCGTGATGGCACACGTGTTTAATCCCAGCACTCGGGAGGCTGAGGCAGGAGGACTGCCGTGAGTCCAAGGCCAGCCTGAGCTCCATAGTGAATTCGGGACAGCATGGGCTGCAGAGCGAGACGCTGTGTCCAAAAAATGTAGCATGCTCATTTTGACATATGTAATAGAAGTCAATTCAGAATTGATTGTAATAGGGCACATGTAACTGAGATATTTTGCATATGTACATTTCCACACAGCACTCACTCTAGGGCTTAGAAAACTTTTTCCGTCTCTTAGCCCTAGTTCCTTCTGTGGAACATCATCAATCCTTGCTTAGGTGCTTGTCCACCATATCAACACCAGGCCAAAAAAAAAAAAAAAAAAAAAAATCACTCCTGCTGTTCTCACCAAAAGGGGGACAGAATTTCTGATTGTGTTTGTTTAGGTCCTTGGTCATATTATATCAATAACTATAGCCAGGGCAGCTTAATGCTCAGAATGATGTATTTTTGCACACCTGCACAGGAAAGGAAACACCAGACATCATAAGCAATAACAACAGCTGGCTTTCCAAAGAATGGTTACCGTATCTAGTTCTGCTTCAAACTTTCTGTCACCTCTGGTATCCTAATTTCATGTCTTAGCTATGTAAGTAGATTTGCCTTCTTTACTTATGATTTCTGGATGCAAAACCCCCCGAGAGAGTTTGGGTGTCCTTTCTATTCCTGAAGTACAGTAGCTCACCCTAGTCGCGATTACTGCTACTTCAAGCACCGCTAAACAACTGTGTCAAATTAATTTGAAGAATAGCGAATCTTGACTCCATGTTTTTTGCCCCGTATGGGAGAGTTGAGAGGTTATGAGTCACAAGCTCAACTGTGAGAGAAATAAGGAAAAGATTGGCAAGGTAATTATATTGAAATAAATAGATGATACTATACAATTTATACACAAAACCGAAAATGTTATATATTGGTCATCTGTGCCAAAATGAGTTTTATTTTTGCAGGAGGCTGAGACAGGAGAATTTTACATTTGACTGCTGCTCTACATAGGGAGACACTGTCTCACACAACCACCACCACCACCACCACACACACACACACACACACACACACACACACACACACACACACACACACAATCTTTACACTTGCAGTTATTTTATCCATACTTATTCATCCAATTTTGCTCTCTACAATATCAAGCAAAAGTCTGTGTGTATTTAAATGATTAGTTATGACATCAGTATTTCTTTTTGGACCATGGCTACTTGAATAGGTTTCAGCAAATATTTTCATTGATTTTTCCTTACAAGCAAACAAGTTATTCTGAATCTCTGAAAATAAACTTGGATTTAGGCATGATTAAGTTGTGTGAAGATTAAATATGTATGTACATGTATGCAGTTTTATATGCATTCAGTACATGTGTGGCTTCACTAGGAGAATGAGAAAAAAGAACTTTATGGAAGCAATTTCATTAAGTGGATAAGAAAAAAATCAGCCAAAAATTACATTGGTCAAAGCTATTGGCTAATCAATGTGCAGTATTATTGATTATTCAGAAACTAAAAGGGTCAGAATGAGCTAACTGCAAACATTGACATGGGTTAATTAAAATTAAAAATAGTTTTTAAGGAAAATCAACAGATACACAAAAAGGAATCTTTTAGGTACCTTCCATCACAGCCAGAGAAAAAGATTCAAATGATAAAACACAATAAAACAGATGATGATTCCTTTGGCTCATCTTTGATGTTTGATTTCTACCAATCACAATTTGGATACACCCAGTCAGGTCCTCAAATCTCCCCATGAATGTACACATTTTTGGATGAAAATGTCCTTGTTGTTTTATTTGCTTTCCTCTTCTTTAGAACACTAACAATGATTTTACGTTTTCCAAAAATACGTACTTTGAAAATTTCTCTTTTTTTGTACTATGCCAAATGTCAGTCTTTGAAGAAAGCATTAATCAATCTTTGAGAGTAGTTTCAATTATCCGGTGATGATGTTCCTTGTATTTACACGGTGCTGTTAACAAAAATTCCAATCTCTTAGCACGAGATACGTCTGTGCATAGCTTCCTGAGCTTCCTGTCTTCACCTTGCACTCCTGTGTGCTCTGACTTTTGGAAACCTACACAGCAATATCACATTCTCCATCTTCCAGTGGACCATATTGCTGGCCTCAGAATTTTTGAAGTACAAGATGCACAATATCATCTTCATGAGTTTACAAAAATTTATTAATGAAAATCAGAATATTGTTCAAGTACATCTTAATTCATAAGGAGAGTATGCTAAAAACAAAGCATTCTTCCTTCTTATTTGGGTTGTCTTACGGGAATAAGAAAATGTTTTCCTTCTTATTACTAATTTTAAATAAACAAATCCAATCAGACCTTGGGAAAAAATCATACATCCGCCATAGCCTGTGATTGATGTACTTGGTCTTCTCTACCTTCTGGTAAAGCAAATATTTCCTCTCCTTTCCCCCACACACTAGGAATCCCATGGGTTACAGAACTTTCTACTTACTCAGTTTTCTCTACTATAACTTACTTATTAATTAACATAGAAATATATTAGATATCTCAAGTACCAAAAGCGGCAAGAGGCACATGAGATAAATATTTGACCAATGAAATCTATGGCATACTGGGGAAGAAATATGCCTTTACTATAATAATGGTTATTAACTTTGGTTTCTATTTTCAATTTCATATATTAGTGCATACATCCGAAGCAAAATATTATCTCCTGTGCACTCTGATTGCTTTTTTATTTTTGTAGAAGCGTATGGAATAGATGTAGTTCAGTTAAAATTTCTTCTTCTCTAAAGTGGCACCATATAAAATAAGTTTGAAAAATCCTACATAGAACAAGCTCTGAGAAGAATTAAATGCATAAATAATTTTGTACCCTTTGCTTAATGTCATAAACTCTCATGAGAACTAAAAACACACCAATGAAGCATTTTGCACAAGAATTTTCCAGCCTTGAATATCTTGAATGAGTTTTGCTTACCCTTTCCTTTTGTACTATTAAAATGATGCAAATTTCACAAGTTATATTTAAATGAACAATAGTGCAAGGTCATGGGATTGTTGTTTATAATTAAAGACGCCACCAGCAAAATAAAATAATTCAAAGAGGAATACATTTTTGTTCATGATACATTTTACCAGGAAATGAGTATATGAATTTGAAGCTTCCATTGCTTTTTCACTCATTGGTATGTAAGAAATGATTTATCTGAACTACATATAACTGAGTAGGAACAGTACTTGAAGTTAGAATTAAAATTATTGCTAATGTATTACCTGCTTCTGGTTATCTGGGTCATGATAGAGCAAGTCTCACCTGCTTCATTTGCAATTTAATTATT
This sequence comes from Ctenodactylus gundi, assembly GCA_004027205.1. NCBI lineage: Eukaryota > Metazoa > Chordata > Mammalia > Rodentia > Ctenodactylidae > Ctenodactylus > Ctenodactylus gundi. Next base: position 250,387 of record PVKB01001580.1, read on the forward strand.
CTGAACAATGTAGGCGACAATTTAAGTAATTTAAGGTGACCTATGATGTTTGTTTGTAGGATGATTTTTGTCTCCATTATTTAGCAAATTGGTTTCAACTCCATTATGTTATAATGGGTGCCATTTAAAATTTTCTCCATTGGATATTTATGAACTATTAAACAAGCCCATTTACTCTATAACTGAAATGTTTTCTAAATTTACTTTGGTAAGGAATCACAGATCAACATTCAGAAGCTCAGAAATAGATCTGTTCTGCTGTGTGCATATTTGTACTATTTTAAGTATAAATTTTCTCTCCCTTTTAAGATAATTCTTATAGTTTTGTTCATTCCTGTATTTCCACTGGCTAGAACATGGTTTGACATTTGTAAACATTTATGGCTGTTGGTAGTATTGTTATGAAAGAAACACAGGAAGAAGGAACAAATCCAGGAAGACAGAAAGAAGAAAGCAAGGAATTAGGGATGTAAGAGAATCGCTTCTCCGGGTTCAGAATAGAAGGCAAGCTTATGTGAGTATACCATGCCTGCTCAGACTGCCACGCCAGGTTTAGATTCTTGAGTGTAGAAGATGTAAGTGTTGTAGTAAAAGTGTGACTCACAACTGGGAATTCTCTGAAAAAGATTCGTGGCTTATATAGCATTATATTTTCTACTCCAGGACCAATCAAATATCATGAGTTTATATGAGTAGAATCCTGCAATTATATCTTTCAGACTCCTGGCTCTTGATATTTTTATAGACCGAATACTCAAATAACGGTATATGCAAAGTACTTGCCTGACCCAAGGGAAGCGCAGTCTTGGTTGCAAATATTCTAAGAGTTTCTGAGCTTATAACAAAGTTACATGTCTGCGTTAAGATTTTGAATAGATTTGAGATGGGATCAAATCAAGAATTTCAATGACTTCTTTTAGCATGTTGCATATTTTGTATTGCTGAAGGCAGTCTTTTCTAATTTGGACCAAAAATTAAACATTTGAATTTTCTTATACTGGGAAACAGTAGATAAAAATGGCATCTTTTATCATTTCCAGTTTATCATTTTCAACAAAACTACATATAGGACATTTATCTATAAGCCAGCTTTGATACTTGCTGTCATTCACCAGAAAATGACTAAGAATTTCTAAAACGTTATTAGACCTTTGAATGTCTTTACAGTTGTAAAATAACCAAAATAACAAGTGAAGCCCAAAGCAGAGCTCCATCAGACCATCTGGTGAGCACTGACTACCACCATCTACCTACCCACCATCTGCCTAAAGTTATTCTAAATTTACTCTGAGATGCCCAAGTAAAGGGTGCACATATCAGAGCCCAGCCAAGGCAACTCAAAGACTTAGCGAGACCCTGTCTCAAAATCAAAACTTAAAAAAGAAAATACAGTCTGGTGGTGTAGCTCAAGTCAAAGCTTCTATGCTGAATCTCCAGTACCAAACACACACACACACACACACACACACACACACACACACACACACACAGCTCATAGTAAAATTTAAGTAAGTCAAGTCTTCTGGAGGGTGTACTTCAGATCCACAACCAATAAAAGGCTATAGTTGGTTTGTTTCAGAAACATCCTGAACACTACCAATGTTTAGAGAGTTCACGGAAGTTTTTCAGTCATTCTTACCATATCATATAAAAGTAACTTTGTAAAACATAATAAAACTAAATAAATATCTGTGATCCTCTACCTGGTGTGATTACAATCTTATCAATGAACGATAATGGGTTCCTATAACTACCTTCAACTTAATAAAACTTTCAACTCTATCCCCATTATTAATTTTCATGACATATTAAAATGACAAAATATAATAAAATGAATAATATGATAACAGCAACTAATTGTCCTATTTATTTTATAATTTGTTATAAATTAAGAATGTGCATCACTTACATTAGATATCAACTAACTTGTCATTTGTATACTCATGTACTTCACCAAATATTATTATACTTGCTTCAGTAGAAACTATTGTTTCTTGAAGGGAACGGCTTCATTGAAACTTTTCAATGACATCCTATTTATATATCTCATGGGTCTCTACGGCCTTTGTGTGTACAGAGTGTTGCTTTTCTGTACTCAGTTGCTTAATCTTAAACTTTTATCTACAGGTGAAACTACCCCACTGAACTTCATGTCATTGAATAAGGCTTCTATTTAGACAGCTTGATGTTACATCTAATGAGATCTAGATGACTCTTGAATTCTCGAGTGTTCTTTGAAGGATATAATACCTGGATAAATCTTCCTACCCTCCCACATCATGCCTTCATCCTATGTGACTGCACAAGCTAAATATCTCACATATGCACCAACGTGGGGGACATCAATGGTATTCATCCATGAACTCAGGATTCTCATCTCTCACTAAGGCTCGAAGTAATTTCATAAATGTTGCTGAGAAAAATGACTGACTGTTGAAAATTGAAGTTACATCTCTGATTATAACATTCCAAATTTTCTTTGGATATTTCGATTTGATGTTTCTATTACAAGTGTTAATGCTACTACAAACACTACAGGTTCTTTTATTACTTACTTATTTTACATTTCTTATATTTTTATTTTTCTTTTCAACTCTTTTCCTTTTATCCAATTGCCTATTCGTCTTTATGTTAGCAACCTTATGCCTCAAATTCTTTTTGAAACTCATTTAGTTGTGGTCTGTAGGGTTCAAACTCCGGGATGCTCTATGAGTGAACTCTACCTCCAACAACTTTACTTTTTATTTTGAGAAAGGGTCTGAGTAAGTTGCTAGACTTCTCTGATTGAACTCAAGATTACAATCATCCTGCCTTAGCTCAAAGTGCTGGGGTCGTATGCATGTGCTGCCATGCCTGGTTGTCTAAATGCTCTTTTATGTGTATGTAGATCACATGGAACCTCATTTCAACAATATTTTATAAAATTCCTCCATGAAATGTTTTTTGTTTTCTCCCAAAAGCCACAAATTCAGATCAACCGCTCCTGTTTATCTAAATAGCATAATTATTAATTTTTTGATAATACAGACTTCAAAAATGATAAAATGTAGTTTTGTTGCAAATGACAGAAAGAATAGTTAAGCCAGAGTTAACACTCAGTATTCTGAGTTAGTCATGTTGTAAAAAATTAAAATACTTATTTTTACTGAAGAAATCAGCAAATATAGTTGATCAGGTAGAATTTGATCTTAACGGTTAAGTTTAAATTTACTTAAATAAGGTTTATTCTATTTTGTCAGCTTTGAATATTTAATTTTCTTTAGTTTTCATGACTTAGAATTTATAATTCGAATGAAACAGTGGTCTTAGTTACTTTGTCATTGCTGGCACGGAGCACCTGGCGCCTACAACTTACCAGGAAAGATTTATTTTAGCTCACAGTTTCAGGTCTCAGTCCATTCATAGGCAGCTGACAATAGTAGAAGCACATGATAGGGGCCTAGCAGGAGGAAAAGCTGTTCACACAGCATAGCAGACCAGAAGCCAGGTGAGCAAGGAAAAGAGGATCTAGAATATATAGTTCCAAGTCATGTCCTACTGTTGGTCCCTTCTAGGTCAAGCCACAGTGATCCTCCCCTCTGTGTCAAGCCCCAGTGTTCCACCATTTCTGGCCGGGTAGAAATTCTCAATAACATATAGTTTCCTAGGTACTCCACAACATTCAAATATATGAGGTTTTTGAGGAACATTCCAGACCCAAACTATAACAATAGCTTTAAGGTTGTAGAAAACAAATGAACAAGTGATACTGCCTAAAGTAGAATAACTGGATATAAAAACCAAGTACAGTACCATTGATGTCTTCAGTCTTCTTGAATCAATATCAAATGAGTGACTTTAGTGGGCGAGGCTTCTGTAAGCTCTTCTATGAATTATGGATCAACTGGTGAGAAATACAGAAATTAAGGTTACTTATTTAATGGAAATTTTAACCTAGTTTTATAAGCCAGAAAGACATCTAATAACAAAAATTATATAATTTTAAAATTCTATTAATAAAAGAAAATGAAGATTTTTGATACACAGGGTTGTCTTCTTTTCTCAAGAGGATCTTTGTTAAGAAGATAAAATTGAGTTGGGGACTGAGTTACAGCAAGAAATAAATTATGTTAAAATTCAAGCAGATCATCCTGAGAGAGGAAATAATTTGCACAATGGCTCTAGGAAGAAGAGACTAGTTTATTCTAAGAATGAAAGACTCATTTTTCAGGGTCCAGTGAGTATCTGGAAGAATGACATAGAATAAAAGAGTATATACTTGCCATAGATTGTGGTTAGTGGTTAAATGAGAATTGCTTCTTTCAGTTTCAACTTTTCTACTAATTTACTTGTGCTGAAGCAGAACTCTATTCAATAGTTATTACTTGAAGATATAAAAGTCACAAAATAGCACATTCCATTTGCTTACACAATATTTAAATGAATAATACAAAACCAAACATGCTACTCATGCCAGCTCTGTTCACCTGTATCTCATGTATACCACCAAGAACAATGCAACTTCACAATAAAAATTATAACAAATATTGTTTTGTTGCTGGGGGACCGTGTTGGACAATTAAGCACTAATCATGATATTTTCTAATCATTCTATTATTGTATTTCATCTAATAAACACGATTTCTAAATAATGAAAAGATAATTTTCCATTATGACCCTATGAAAATTAATTCAAAATCTTCCTCAATTTTTAATTGTCTGTGAAAGAACAAACAAATTTATGGGTGACATTGCCATTACTACACTGCTTATGAACTCTTCCACTCCAGTCTGATTTTGTTATGTTGAGTAATGAAGCAATAATTCCAATAAATGCTGACATTACTATCCTCAGCTGGTATTGCGCTTTTTCTTAGATGGAACAATGCAACTGGCATACATGAGACCCAGGTCATTTTCTTCACAATTATACTAATATCTGGTCATACACTCCTAGCAAAGTATAGAATTGGCCACCTAGATTACGTGATACCGAAGCCCTTTTTGAAATGTCCACTTTAAGATTAAAATTGTTTTAAATGAGCCTTATCGGTAGTTTCACTTACCATCTAGTAATTGAGAGCTCGAAAGTCAACATTGTCCATGACCTATAATAAATTCCATACATGGAGTGTGTCCCCCAAAATTTATTTGTTGAAATGGGGTTTCGATTAGGATAACACTAAGAGGTTAGGGATTTAAGTCTCCAATAAATGTTGCAGTTCTGCCTTAATGAACAGGGTAACTGACCGTATAAAGTAGATGTGAAGGAGCTTCCCTTCCAGTTTTCCATTCTCCCATGTGAAGAATGTATCTTTCTCCTCTGCTTTGGCAACAGAGGTGGGTGACGACAAGGATAAATGTATAGAAACTCGTATGAGATGACAATTTAGGTTAGGAGATCCTAGTTGTGCTTGGGAATTGAATTATTCAGCCAAGACCTTCTGTCTTTTATTGGGATAGGTATGCATGTAGGTAAAAGAAGTAATTTGTATTTTTTGAAGTTTAATTTATTTTTTATAATTTTTTTCATTTTTCCCATTTTATTGATATGTTTAAGTGCAAAATTTAATGTTGATGATGAAGTTTAGCATTTTGTGCACAAGTAATCTGTGTTTTTTGAAAACTGTTAGACACAGGTTCTGAACTGATGTGGATTACATGTGAACTGAACATTGCACTGGTTCTGCAGTCAGGGCAGCGGCTTAAGGAGGACCAATGATCAGTGAAGCTTTACCAGGCCATCTCACCCTGGGCCTAGGGCCTCCCAAACTCATCCCATGACATTTTCTCTGCTCCAGAATGAATAATTGGAATAGACAGGTGCAGCACCCAGCAGAATCCCATATTTGTTCTTTGACCTGTGAAGGAAGGACTACTGTAATAAGAAAGGCCAACTAGAAAAAAAAAGTCTCAGTAGGAGAAGAGTAAACAACAACAAAAAAATGCATTCCTGAAGGAATTGCAGAAATCAATTTCAAGATCCAGGTCTTTAAAGATGCAGAAAACTCTTATGGAACTTAAAACGAAAAACCCAGTGAAACAGGGGAGTAGGGCAGGGAAAGAGGGTGAGCTGGGTAGGGGGAGGGACAAAAGGAGAGTGGGAAAGTCCTTGTCACCTTGACAAGATACGGTGCACAAAATGCTAAACTTCATTGTAAACCTTAAATTTAGCCCTTATACACATCAACAAAATGGGGGAAAATAAATTATTTAATATAAAAAGATGCAGAAATGGTCATTCTTGCTATATCTGTATTTAATCAAGTATTTGGCTCCTGCAGAAAACCTATAGATCTTACAGAAGGACCTTGTGACTATCATAAGCTTAATTAAGTGGTAAGTAGCTTTAGTTATAACTATTATTCCAGAAATGATTACATTGCTTGAGGAAATTAGGGTGCCTGATATATATATATATATATATATATATATATATATATATATATATATATATATATTCAGCTATTGTTCTGACAGACACTTTTTTATCCAATGTTGTTGACCAGGCCAACTGAAATCATTTTATTTTCACTAACAATACATTTTCATTGTCATACCCCAGAGGACTGTCAACTGCACAGCCCTGTGTCACAATATAATACATAAAAATCTCGATCACCTTATTCTTTTTGGAAAACATCAAACAGATTCTCTACTTGGAAACTATTATGATAATTGAAGCTAGCCTACTCTAAACTGTTGGGAAGTCATGTACATAAGAATGGAAAATCAATCCATTAAAATATTCAGGTGCTTTCTACCTCTGTAAAATTCATGAAAATCCAGGATACAAGGCATATTTAGGTTTATTCCTAGGATGAAGCATCGGTTGTTTAATGTGACCCAATAAAAACCTAATGGCCTGTTTGGGTTTTGAATGAGCATGTAGCTCACCCAAGTTTGTTATTTTAGTTGTTTACCTGAATGACCAGAAAAGTTACTGATTTTGGTGAGTCCAAAGAGAATGGGAGAGACAGAGAGACACACAGAAGAAAAGGAGGGGAGGAAGATCTAATATACATCTGTAGCAGGAAGCAGGGGACATATAGGCAGTTAGGAGTCCCCTAGAAATGGGGAATTTACTGGAAAGTGAGATCAATGGAAACGTTATGGGAATATCAGTTGACTGCAGCTCATGACAGCCTGGAGCTAATTACTTTTCAGAACTATTGAAGATTAAATGTTAAATGTTCAAAGACAGTAGAGTGAAAAATCTTTGAGGTGGAGAACTCAAAAGTTGCTTAAGGGCAGAGGACTCAACAGCTGCCAGAGGGGGGAACCTAGCAACCAGCCTTAGCAACCAAGCTGTTCAGTATGAGACAGCCCTTTACCCAGTTCCTCAATAAAATCCCCTGGATAGAGAGCCACAGTGGCAACCCACATTTCTAGGTCCTCTTCTGAATTGCAGTAGTTTTATCTTCCTTTTTCCCCTTTTTAATATTTTTGACCAATAAAGTGCCTCATCTACACCTTACCGCCTTTGTCTGCACATTCATTCCTTGGCTTTGTTGAGATATGAACCTAACAGACTGCCAAAACTGCCAGCCTGCAAACATCTTACATCTGTGTGTTTTATCCGGAGTCTCCATCAGGGCAAAGGAAGGTTAGTGAAGTGCATTTTGCCTTCATCATACAGTCCTTTGTTTCAAAATACTGGGCACCTGACGATCACTTGAAAAGCAATAAGGTGATCACTAATCTTAGGACTCACAGAGACAGTAGGGTAGATTCCAGACTGGCTTTTCCTTTTCTGAATCTGCCTGCCAGAGTGAAGGAGACTGATTAGTCTTTGCCATCTGTGTGTGGAGAGGATCTCTTGTTTTAGTTTTAAGGGGAAAGTTCATATATATATATATATATATATATATATATATATATATATATATATATATATATATATTTTCGACAGGCATAAGTGTGGTTTTAAGTGCCTTAACTTTAAAATGAAGCTTTTGTACAATATGCATATGTTCTTACTTCACCACAGAGACTTGAATCCATTTACTTTAGACATAAAATGACAAGCCTAAGTGGATATAAGTGACCTAACTTTAGCAAATGAAGCTTTCATACGACACATCGATAGCCTTATTTGGTCATAGTGACTCAAAATTATTTAATTAAGACTTTACATCTCTTGGTTGACAAGGGACAGCATTATCTCAACAGGAAGGGGAGGGGAGTCATGATTACTTTGGTATTTTTCAAGTTTGTTACATTTAAGTTAATTGGTAAAATAAAATTGGAAGGATGTCTTTAAAAACTGGTGGCTGATTAACTAATTTGTATAATCTCTGATAATATTTAAACTGATTCAAATGTTATCTATGATAGCCTAGTATCTTGGCTCTCAAATATAATTTGAAATATTTGCTAATCTGAAAGAGATTGATGTCGACAGACATTGCATGGTAACATCTGAGTCATCCGTTGCTAAGACTAAGCCTTCATGAATTCTAGATGTTCAAAACTGATGCTATTAAATGTGTTTTCAGAAAGTATTACTATCCACAGAGCTTTAAATTTGCCAGCTAAGGAGATGCGCATCATTAGATTAGGTGACTCTTTCTTTGCTGTCAAGCTTTTGACTGCAGCAAAAGGACCAAAGTTTCAAGTCTTACTGATTTAATACCAAAAATACTAACTCTCTAATAAAAATAACACGGATAATGAGGTGCTATATGTGGGGTGGTTACTTGTTATCTGAGTTCCAGAAATTCTCTGCTGGCTTCCTCATTCTCAAGTCAGACCCTGAATGAAAAGAGCACTTGGGACTTTTTTTTTTTTTAAGGGACCATAACAAATGGTATTTGAGTGGCTGTTGTTTTAAATGTTTGTTTGTCACTTTAAGGAGTTTACTGTATCTTCTTGAGTTGCACTTATGTGGGGGAGGGTTGGTAGAGAATTTTAATCAGAAAGTAATAGAACTTTTTCTTTTGCAACTAATTTAAGAAAAAAAGGGGCTGCCTTTTCGGTGGGAGCAGAGGAAGGCTCCCCAGAGCCCTTTTCTGAAAGTGGCAAGCACCCTCCCTTCTACTACTCATTTGAGAAATGTACAAATCAACAGGTGCAGGTGATTGAAATTCTACTAGAATTTGAAGCCTCTACTAGAATTTTGCTTTTAAAAAAATGTAAAACTCCTTTAACTACTGCTTGCTCCTGTTAAGGAAGCTGTTTGCCAAACAACCTGCCTGTGTCATAACCCCTCCCCTTCCTGTTGAGATAATGTTGTGGTGTGGCAGATCTCAGCTACTTGGTGGGTTACCTCAAGGCAGTATACGCATGCAATACTGCATACTCCTATGCTGTGGAAACCAAGCTGTGGTGTGGATTTTTTGGTACAAAAAAGAAAGAAAAATAAAAGAAAAGAAAACATGAAAGAAAATTAACAAAAAAACTCTCCAGAGACTCCCACCTCCTGAAGAAAAAAAAAATAAAGCTCTGAAAGAGGCCCCTGTCCTTGAGGACTCAGCTATTGAATCTCCATATTCAGAGAAACCACTACAAGAACTTAAAAATAGCCATCAACAAACATCTCAAATAAGTAATGCTTGTTAATGGTGGGATTTCTAGTATTGTTCTTCAAATGGCTCCAAATAACTTTCAGGTTTTATAAGGATAAAATCATTTTTTTTACTCCTAATTGGCGCTCCAAGGGGAGACAGTGACAGGAGATAGTGGGCATATTGGCAGTTAGGGATAAACGAGTCACTTGGAATTGGCACATTTACTGGAAAGCAATATTAATGAAATGTTAGGGAGTAGAAGCTGTCTGTAGTTCATGGCAGCCTGCACCTGACCTTCCCCAGAACTGTTGTTAGTTAAATATTAGGCAGTGCAAAGCCAATAGGATAAAAGATCTGGAGGTGCAGGTCATCCAAGACAGCTTAAGAGTGGGGGATTCAGCAGCTGCTAGGGAGTGGAGAACACAGCTAACAGCCTTAACATCAATCTGCTTAGTGCGGGACAGCCCCTTACTCATCTATAAAAGCTCCAAGACAGAGCCAGTTAAAGCTTTGTATTCACTTACTCCTATCCTACATTTTTCCTAATATAGAGCCTTCTCCACACCTTCCCTCATTTGTCTGTAAATTTACTTGTCACCTCCATTGGAACACAAACCCAGCACACTTCCCACACAGCCAGCCAGCAAACATCTAACAAGTCTAAGAATGTACGATGCTGTACAGACTTTTTTTTATTATTACTTGGGCCATAAGTTGGCTTTCAAAGTGTTTTGGCAGATAAAGACACTTTCTGGAGCCGTTAGTAGATTGCTATATGTTAATTATGTTATAGTGTGGTCCATTAGGATTTCAAAACAATACATTGTGATGCCTCAGGGATAATTACTTTTCTTTTGAGAAAGAGCTTTTGGGCTGCTCCTTGGCCTCAGAAAAGACCAGTTCCTTAATCATGCACGCTGTGTGGCTTGAGCTACTTATTAGGAGCTGGATGTTTTCTGACCTACCAAGCTGTAAATCAGAATATGCACAGCAGGGTTCTATCATTAAATGGAAGTCATATGTGCCTGATGAACGCTAAATAGCCCAGGAAAGCATAACCAAGTGCCTTACAGAGGTGGCTCGAATGTCCGTGTTCTCTACTGATTGCTTCACTCTAGCTTGTTTTATTATCTGTTAGAAAATTCCCTGTGGTCATGTGATAGAATAAGAGACAACTCAGTCCAGGTTTAGAGTAGTCACATAGGACATGCTGCTGTTGTCAACACTGAACAGCTAAAGTGCTGCAGGTCCTTCCTGGAACTCCCTGAAGAACAGTGGTGAAAGGAAACTCCCCCTAGTGAGAGCGTCCATCAGTGTACCTGACTGCCACTTTGCTGAGAAGATGAAGCAGCCAGAAATGTGACTATATACTAGCTCCAAAGGCTGTAGCCGATTGTTTGCACGTATGATGTATAATCAGGGCCTTAGAGTATAATAAATTCTACTTAGAGTTGAACTTTGACAAAGAAGTCAGGGAAAGATATACAAAGATCTAAAGGGAGAGGGGAAGCACTGACATTTTGGCTCCATAGTGTTTGTACCAGTTTACAGTTCCGCAGGAATGTGAAAGGGTTCCTTCTCCCCACAGCCTCGCCAGCATCTATTGCTGTTAGAGTTCTTCATACATTCCATTGTCAAACCCCGCGTACGGGCATGGCCAGACTTGCCATTTGCTTTCTCCTACTAAATCAGCGAAGTCCCTTATCGAGGTAATAAGTTTATTCCAAAATTTCCTTCAGGGAAGATGAAGGAGCTGTAAACGTGGAATGAGCATCCTCATCTCCTTTAGATGAACAGCACGGAAGGGACTGATTTTACAACCAGTTTTGAATTTCTAGCTGTAAGGGATGGACCAGATCTGATTCGTATATTTCTTTTAATTTCTAAACCTACCCGAGATCTCGGTTTTAAGTTTACAGTCAGTGATGGGAGCTCTCTGTCAGTGGTTATCCTGTGTCTCATATCTTGGCCCTAAAAGACGTAGCACAGAGTATTTCATCTGAAATTGTCCCTTGCTTCTGGGCTATCCCTAGGAATTTCCCCATCAGCTATAAGTCCAGGTGGAGTTATTTTCCACCAAGGGGAGTCGAGGCCTTGAAACTGAAGGGAAGGTATCCTCTCTTCTCCAGCTGACATTTGAGCCCATGCTATTTCTTCAGAAGGAACAAGGGGGGCTGGGCCCCAAGAAATGGTTCTTTGCTATTCACTCCTTGAAAAATATACCGTTTAATTTTAATATGTTATCCTGCCAGTAACACTGCTGTCACATGATACAATGAGAAATAATAATATCATGAGAATTGTCTCTTTTTTATGAGTACATGAATGTGTGTATATATATATAGAGAGAGAGAGAGAGTAAAACATAAACTTTGTCCTCCCCTTTTTTAATTTTTTGTGATGTAACTAAAAAAAATCCTGGATTTACACCATACTACTTACTATGAGTTATTATGAAAAATATGAATTATTATATAAGGAATCTTCTGAGGAAAAGTTTAGTATGTTTTCATGCACTGGATAATTGAACTATGTCACGTAGAAATATGACATGGTCTTTGTATTAACTTGGAGAGTGGTTTATAGACATGAATATACATACCTAGTTTGTGTGTCAAATTTATTGGGCTGCAAGTTCCCAAGTGTTCTGTCAAATTTCTTCTGCATGTACCTGTGAGAATGTGGACGCAAACACTCAAATCAATGAACTTTGAGTAAAGCAGATTGTTATTCATGTGTGGGTAGATTTCATGCAGTCAATTGAAAGCCCAAAGAAAGCAGAAATGTTTCCAAATGCCCCCCACCGCCTCCCCCTCCCCCTACACACACAAATCTCAGAAGACCCTTGCAACTTAAGTTCTTCCTATTCTACAGCAGATGGTCTTTGATAGAAAGGAAAAAAAAAAACATCATCAAGACTACAAAGTTTTTGCCTCATTTTCTGGATTAAGATACTGATTGGCATTTGAGCTGAGAATTTAACTCAAAATTCAAGTGTAAATAAGGATCATCCTTTACCTGAGATGTTGAGTGATGAGAGAGTAAATATTCAAAGAGAAGTGATTGATGTAGGATGTAAGTCATCTAATTGATTGAGTCGTTTATCACCCAGAGAGAAAATACAGAAACATGAATGTATCAGTGCGTAGTTACTATTTGGTGTCTGAAGCTCAGTACCTGATATCCACAACTTAGGGAGGAAAGATTTTTAGCTTACAGTTTCACGAGGTCACAGTCCATTCACAGGCGGGCAGCTGGAAAATTGTAGAAACACATGGCAGGGCTGGAGTAGGGACAGAGCCTGAGCCAGAGCTCCAGGAGGCAGAGAGCCTCACAACATGGTGGAAGAGAGAGACTGGGAGGAGGGGTGGGACCAGCAAATGCCCCTCCAGGTCACTCCCCAAGCATCTGCTGCCTTCCCGCCAGGCCCCACTTCTCAACCCTACACAATATCTATAAGAGCATAAGGCCTTTAGGGGACATTCCAGATGCAAACCATGACAATTAGTAACCTGTTTTCTTAAAACAAAGAAATAACTCAAACTCTAATTAAACTTTCACCGTTGTATTAGCTAGGAACAAAGGGCTGGTCTATCTAATTTGGGTTTCCTTGCCCAAGATTTTTCTTTTCCATGAATATCTGCCCTTTCCCATGTCATGTGAATCTTCTTGGTGGCACTGCCAATCATGTGTTTTACCTCTCTCCTACTAATAAGAATTGGTGTAGAATACAAACATCCAACTGAAGTCCTAGTGTCATGTTTTATTTTTGTTTAACTTACTGTAAACAGAAACAAGGGGGCTTGTACTGCATGTGGCTTCCAACTCTTCACGGTAGGGGACAAGCCCATCAAGGGATGGGAGTACCCAGGAATAAATGATGAGTCTAGGAGAATCAGTAAAGTCCTCAGGAAGAAAGCTTGTGACATTTTTTTCTGGGAGGGATACTGGATCCCCAGTGCTTGCTATTATAATTTAAGCCAGCTTTAAAGTAGCTCACTCACTCTATGTGGCAGAGGGTCAGATAGGTGTTCCCCAAATATTGTAGAGTATTCATAACCAAATGAAAGGCTCATCTCATTGGCAAGTGGATTTTACTTCAGTCACAAACACAGTTCAGAAGAACAAAAATTTAATATGTCATTCTATTTTACCAGAGAAAAAAACTCTCAAACTCTCATTTCAGAATGATTTCTTTTTTAAAAAATTCTTTCTTTCTTTCCTTCTTTGTTTGTTTGTTTGTTTATTTATTTAAGACAGGATCTCCCTCTATAGTTCAGGCTAATCCTGAACTCACTAGTGTGGCCCAGGCTGGCCTTGGGCTTTTTTATGTGGTGCTGGGAAATTAGACTCAGGTACTTATCATTGGCTAGGCAGCTGCTCTAACCACTGAGCTCTTCCTCCAGCCCCGAGTGACTCATTTTGGACTGACCAGATATCATAGCTTAAGTGTAATTGTCATAACCTCGCAGCCCTTCACTGAAGTGCCTTTATTTGTTGTTGCATAGTGAAACAATAGCACTACAAGAAATCATGACATGGTGAACTCAGGGGATGCCTGTTTTACAGACTCATTCTATGACATAATTGCAACCTCTTTATTTACCCATTATACAAAGTAATAATTGTGTATTTGTCATCTTCATAAAAAGCAAAATCAAGAGTAACCATTTAAAAGTTATTAACTAATGACCTGGGAAATGATTAAGTAATAATAAATCAATGGTTCACTTCATTAGTCCCTTTATAGAATGTAATTACATTTGTGTAGTTGATTAAATTAAGACCTCTTATAACTGATAGAATGTTTTATATGGAGTTCTATATTTGCAGAAAATTTAAGATGATGAATATTTGGTCATGAATTGAGTTAATCTTAAAAGGAGAATATAATATTTTTTCATAAATGAATGAAAATGTTTTTATTCTTTCTGAGTGAGAATAAAAGACTTAGAGACATTTCATCTCTGATGAAGTTTCCAGAAGTATCAGAAAAATGCACATAAAGAAGTCTCTTTATTGTCATAGTCATGTGTGACATTTTGCATATTTTAATTTCTTTTAATTGGAGAAAATGCTTTTATTCTTCTGTTTCCAGAAACTGTGACTGGAGACAAAGATTATAAAGCAAATGTGCTGATTTTTCTGGCAATTTAATTGCATTTAAAAATGTCTTTGATATCAAAAAGACTTTGTGTTTAATCATCAAGTTTCGGCAAGGACCAGCTCTGCTCCAGGCAAGATTATGGAGGAAATCAAGGATGTCGTTGGCATGTACTGTCGAGCGCTGTGTATTTCCTGACAGGCACCTTTCTTGTAACTCAGTGCTGCTCAAGTGTGGGACCGGAGGTCAGAGTTGTGAAGGATGCAGGCATTTGGTATGCCTGTGATTCTACAGTGTTTCCCTGACCTTGCTCGTCTGGCTGCTGGCTAACTCTCATATTTGAAGCTAGGTTTTCCCCAGTGACTGTTCCATCCAAGCTGGAAAGTCCATTCTCCCATGTTCACACTTGTGTTGCCCCCCTGCCATAGACTAGGTGCCCACCGCCCAAGATCAGACATCACTTTCCTCTAACGCCTCTGCTTTTAAGTGATGACTCATTCTTCAACATCTAGTCTGTATTTGCAAGTCATCTTTTGTGACTTGGGCCCCATCCTCCCATCCCGAAAGGCAGATCTAATTCAGCCTTATTAAAACGGATGAGCAAATTAACATGCTTACTGAGAGCCACTCAGTGTGCCTCCTACCTCTTGTGTACTATTATGTTAAAGAAATGAAGTTAGAAAATATTATGGCTTCCTTGTACTTAAACTAGTTTTTTTTTTTCACTTTGAATTATCATGGCCTTCTGCCTATTTGAAACCAATATAAGACAACAGCTCAAATTAATAGTATGAGGGCACATTTCTGGAAAGAGGAATTTTGTCACTTCTCACAGTCACTTATATAAATTAGTCTTTAATTATTTTCTTTAAAACGAAAATGTAAGGCTTTTCTTTTACGTACTTTTGAAAGAATAGCAGTATTTGACTTAAAGAAATGGTTCCTTAAACATTTAAAAATGTAAGATTGCCATTGGAAGAAGTTAGCGAAGGTTAGGCCTTGGCGTTTGGGCCAGTATGGGAAGTCACTGGTTTCAAGTCACTGGATTAACATGGATTCCTTTAATGCTAGAGAAGATGCTGCTGATTCTTTGTGTCCCAGCTACTGAGCACCCTTGCTTTTCCTTCTTTAGAGTATCTTTCCATTCCTCTATAGATGGGTGTCCCTCTTATGAAATCCATGATGAAATAGTGTCATAAAAATGCCCCAACATGAGTGGCAGGGTAGAAAGAGGGCCACCAGTCATCTAGGAAAGGGGTGAGCCTCTGAAAAAGGGTCAGGCATAGATGCTCATTGATTCCCCAAACTCCAGGTCCCTAATCTCTAATGTCTAATATATTATAGAATTTGGAATTCATAAATGAACAATAATATATATATATATATATATATATATATATATATATATATGGCAAGAAAATAGGTAAAATTGCACACATGGTATAATTTTTAAGCTCCTGAATGATGTACCTCTCAATGTATTGAGGAGATTTATTTGAAATTGTTTTGAATATTACATAATTTTTGATTTGCATGCTTTTAAGTCATTGCTGCCTTGTTCGTGTTTAGCATTGTTCAAATTACAACTTCTAAATAATAAAGCAGAATTTCAATGAGAAAAAGAGTCTTTCCTGAAATCGAATGAAGGAGTGTGGATGGGAGATTTTATACTTGTTCTGTCGTGGTTTTTTGTTGCCTCTCAACTTTTCTATCCCTCGGGGTCTTTTGTTAATGTTGTGATAGTTGTTGTCCAGAGTTTGTTTGCTGTATTTTTGTTTATTATGGTTGTTTGTGTGTACGTGCGTGCGTGTGTGGGCTGACACCAATCTCAGGGCTTTGCACATACTAATCAGAAGCTCGATCACTGAGCAAACCTTCAGCTTCCCTCTTCTTATATGATTGATTATGCAATCCTTCCAGAACCTTCCCTCCAACTCCCACCACTACATATATTAAAATGAGCATCTAGCCAAGCCCATTACATCCATTCTTTGGTATTGGTATTTACACTATATCCTATGCACATCCTTTCATATATTTGCAAACATTTCTAGATTATTCATAATATGACATTACACTTAATGTAATGAAAACATTATGCAAATAATGCCTATCATTACAGATAATAACAATGAGTCCATACATTTTCAATATGGATCCATATGTTCCAAACATTTGTAATTTGAGTTTGGCAGGTCTAAGTGTACAAGACCCTCACACATGAAAGACTGACTATATTTGTTAAAAATATCTATCATTGAGGGTTCAAATATACTGGCTTTGTGTTCAACACACACAGCAAATGAGGAAGAAAATTATTGTTTCTCTTCTTACTTGTACAGCCCTTTGTTTCAGCTTCTTAATTCCCTTCCTGTACTCTTCTTTTCACTCCATTTCTTCTCACCTTTTGAAAATATAGTCATCTATGTCTTTGTGGTCATTCTCCTTCCGGTGTCAATATCCTTCCTTCCTCTGTCTTCCTTCCAACTGTCTCCAAAGGCACACTCACAGTGGCTTTTCTATTGATAAGTACTAAGGAAAGAGCTGACAATACTCTCAAAGGTGGTAAGGAACATGTTTGACCTCTTTGGTTGAATAGGAGAAAGCAAAGATTCCATCTTTTAAAACTCTCTTCACAGAAAGAGATTTGTTCTCTACTTGAAAAAAAAAAAACTAAGGTGGGTGCTTTGTAATAGTAAATTGAGGCAGTTATTAATTCTGAAGAACTGCAAAAATGGACAATGTTTGGAAAAAATGCAATTTAGAAGATTAATAGAACTGTTTATAGAACTGTCTGCAGTACTTGCTGGCTTTTACTGGGCAGTAAAATAAATTTTTGAAGAACAGAAGGAATTGAGAAAGCCCCAAATCTTGGACGATCCCAGATGCTTCAGTGGCACTATCAGAAAACACTGATGTGTGTGTGTGTGTGTGTGTGTGTGTGTGTGTGTGTGTGTGTGTGTAAAACACTGCAAAAATGTGTTTGTTGTTACATGAAATTCAGACTATCAAGTACGGAAACTCAATTCTAACACACAAAAAAGATACATGCTATCTAATGGCTTAATATGACTACTTGTGAGGTCTCACTCTTCTTTTCTGAAGGAATGAGGAGCATTTGGCTAGAAAAACAAAGAAAAAACCATTTTTTCCCTTAGGTACCAGGTATAGAATGAATGATATAAATGGCATTTCATCCTTAACTCATAATATTACGAGTCATTGTGCTACTGTGTTTCTTGGGAATTTCATTGGTTTAAACCTAATGATCTTGCCTCAGTATCCCCCTGATTTTCTTTGTATTATACGATTTTTTTTTTCATCCCACCTCACATCTCCACTGTGTCAGTCACAAGTGACTTAGCTGGAAAAAATAATGTTGTTGCCTACAAAAGATCTGTCTTACTTTTGAAGTGTTTGCCTTTCTGGGAGTGACCGCTTTGCATTCTCTCCCTTGCCAATTAGGGACAGCAGTAGCTTTTTGCAGATTTCATTTAATAGGAAAACTTTTCTTCCTTCGAAATTTTATATAAAAATGACATATTCTTCAAACAGAAATTTAAAGAAGATTTTGGAGTGATGAGAATGCAGAATTTTCATGTCCTGTGTATTTCCATTTATTTTCTTTCTTAAAAATATTTTATTATGCAACTC
This sequence comes from Ctenodactylus gundi, assembly GCA_004027205.1. Taxonomy (NCBI): domain Eukaryota; kingdom Metazoa; phylum Chordata; class Mammalia; order Rodentia; family Ctenodactylidae; genus Ctenodactylus; species Ctenodactylus gundi. The sequence goes on from PVKB01001580.1 coordinate 268,633, forward strand.
AATCTCTTAGATGCTATTTGTGGCTCATACAAGTACATTTCACAAACACCGAAGGATATTTGCTCCCTCTAATCTAAACTTTTGGTAATTTGTAGATTATAGATTTTTTTTGTAAAATTCTAGAACAGAAGAGGAAATCAACAATGCAAATTATTGCTTCCTTTTAATAGGCACAATACATAATTATTAGGTGAGAAAGATAGAAGTAGCTACTGAAAAAGACGACGAAGTTGACTCTATAATAATGCTGTTCCAATTTGACCTTCCCTCTATGTAGAAGAAGAATGATGACATCTAAATGTATGTGAGTCACTGAGAGAGCACGCAAGTATTTTGGTGTCAATAAATATAAGGTATGAAATGTCAGTTACAGTTGTTTCACTTTCCTAAGAGCTTCCTTGTTTTTGCTTTTCCACAAAGCACATTCAAGAGTACCTCCAACACAAGGAAATGGTATGTTAAAATTGAAAAAAAATGTTGAGGGACAAGGAAAGACTTTTCAGAAGCTTTCTCCTCAAACCACCCCAGACAAATGCACAATCAGAAAAATTCATAAGCATCATTGAGACAACAGCTTCAACACAAACTCCCACAATTCCCTCCACTATCCAGACCACCACTTCTCTACATAAACATGTGTTTCATCAATAAAAGATTTTGATGACCATGATAAGCTCAATATCATACTAGGTTTGAAAGAGAGATTTTCAGGTTAATGATCCAATTTGGCCGCCAGTCGTTGTGTGCGTGTGTGTGCGTGTGTGTGTGTGTGTGCGCGCGCGCTAAAATTGCTACCTACCCTGGTACAGATGAGAAGTGAGGTGTTATTTCTGATAGAGAGTGTACCTTTCTTCCCCTCACTGGCATTATGATCTAAAACGCTCAGTAAGGTAACTCGGTTCGATGTAGCCTGACAGAATAACACATGAGAAAGATGGCAGAGTCGGGTAGAATCGTCCTCTCCTTTTGCTTGAGTGTGAGACAGTCTTCCCCAACCCCAGCTCTTCAAAGGTTAAAAGGGAAGAAATCAAATTCTCATCACTTACCCACTTCTGGTCACTTCTGGCTACTTCCTGTTTTGCTGTGTGTGAATAACAGTCTGGTGCTGAGGGCAACAGGCTCGTGTTTTATTTTATTGTGTGGCTGTAAAGCAATTTTGGTCTCCAATTGAACATTTCATTTCTTCTTTATTAAATTTCACGATTGTTCTCTCACCTCAGGTACTTGGAGTAGTGTAGCCCTTACATTTTTGGAGAGCACATTTTCTCCAGTGAAAGTGCTTATCATAAAGAACCTGGTGTTTTGGATACAAGGGGACCAAATATGCTAGCAACAGGTACTTAGACCTCAGGGGGACAGAGTGCAGGCTCTTGTAGAATAGAGAGGGAGGGAAAAGAAAGAGGATGAACCGACAGAAATGCATAGAAGATTGGTGTAGGGCCGAATCAATGCGACTTAGGGTCAAGGCTTCATGGTTGAGGTGACATTGGTAATGGACTTCACGTCTCTAAACAGCTATTGCAAAGAGAACAAGTGTGAACTCTACTGAGGACAAAAAGGCACAAACTACAAGTGGATCTAATTGATATAAGGCCAAGTTCAAGTGTCACCTATTCTGTCAAGTCCTTTCAGACTACATTAGCTCATCAGTGTACAGTGCTTTTCCTCATCAAAGGACTTACATATTGCTTCCTTCCATGCCACAAAATTTACCACTTAACCATTTTATTTGTATTATCATTTTTCCCCTTAGTGCTTCTGAATACTATTACTATTGGACTGGGTGATGAGAACTTACTCTTTTTTATTTTCTTTTTTCTATTTCTTCTTTTGTTCTTTCTTTTTCTTTCATCTTTCTTTCTTTCTTTCTCTCTCTCTCTTTCTCTCTTTCTTTCTTTTTGAGGGGTGGCTGGGATCATGGCACTATACTACCTTCCTAGCCCTCCCTCTAAGCTGCCTTTGGTTGGGCTCAAACCTTCTTTGCTTCTGCCTCAGGCTCCCAGGGTGCTGAGATTACCAGGTTGCACCACAAGCTCATATCTTACTACTTTACTGGCCTGCAAGATTAAGTATCCACACTGTTGTGGTTTGAATCTGGAGTGCCCCACAAAGGCCTGTGGTGCCTATGGATACTGTGTACTGATGGGTGGTGGGGCCTGGCTGGAGGGGCAGATGCTTGGGGACTGAACGGGAGAGGGCTGTGTGCTTGTTCAGTTCTTCCTCTCTGAGTTGGCTTTTTTCTGCCATGCCATGAGCAGCTCTGTCTCTGGCTTCTGCTCCGGCCCCACCACGTGATTTCACTGTTTCCCAGACGCTCACCCATGAATGGACTGTGACTTTATGAAACTAAGCTAAAATAAATCTTTCCTGGATAATATGTCTATGTCAGATATTCAGTCACAGAAGCGAACCAAGGCAGTAGTGATGTACTCAACTAGAGGTGATGTGATGAGTAAAATAATGCTAATGTAAGCATACTAATTACACAAGCCATCTCTGCCATAATACTCAAGATGGAGAATTTGCATCTTCATAGGTTTATATAATCTGTCTAAATATTTATGCTAAAATGTAGACCTGGAGCTATAAAGCCCTGCAGCCCACACTTATCCTAGTAGACAGATGCACCACCAGGCTCTAGATATGCAGCTCAGTGCTTAAATAGTGTTAGAGTACTTAACCTAGCAAGGCTTCAGGTTCAATCCCCCAGCACCACATTATAGCTGGGCCTGGTGGCACACACCTGTAACCCCAACAGGCAAGAGGTTGCCATAGAAGGATTGCTGTGACTTGAGTTCCAGCCCAGTTTGATTTGAGGATGAGTCTGAACTACAGAGTGAGATCCATCTAAAATAAAGCAGCACTGAAATTGTGCTCACCCTATTAATATTATCACCTGAACTCCCCCTTTTCTGATTGTATAATTACAATTCACATCTCTTTCTTGAAATCCAATTTCATGATGTATGCTATGGATATAATATCTCTCTAGGATATCTGTCAATGTAGTTGATATTTCAACAAAATCATAACCTGTATGAAGCACTTCCTCAATTAAAATGCATTATACAAATTAAAATGGGATGTCTTCAGTCCTGTTTTATACATACAACCAACTTTAGTACTTTGTATATTATTGATATATGGGAATCATACAACTATGTTTAAATGCTATGATTTTAAAGATGATGAACTTGAGACAATAACATTCAGGAAATGGTTTAGAGAAGACTTAATTCTAGTGGCATTTTCATTTTGTATAAATTTAATTCCCAGTGTATTTCTGTGTATCTGTGTTGGGCTGAGCAAGTTGCACGGGCGAGGGAAGAACACTTTGGTGTCTGGAAATAACCACATCATCAGAGAGTGCACCCAGGAAACCAATTAGTTCTGCCAAATTCAGCTGTTAATACATCAGGGAACAAACTTCAACTAAAGTTATTGATTTTGTCAATTAAAGTGGTACTTGGACCTTATATGATAATTACGAGAAACTAATAACCTTGATTTTTTTTAAAAAAAGAAACAAGGCCTGACCCCTGTTTCCCACAGACCCTCTCCTATGCACAAGGCATAATAATTTAAATTTAATTTGTTAAGAATGTGATGTTTATTTTGGAATTGTAATTATGAGAGGCTGTTAAGCTGGTAGTCTCTCTGGACCATGCCTTCTGGTATTCAGACATTTATGTAATATGATCTAATATTTATTCTTAGCTTAGACTTATCATTTTTGTTTTTCCATAATTATTTTATTAATATATCTTTAAAGAACTGAAAAGCATTCATGTTGGGAATCAGATACGTATAAAGATCACGTGCAAGTTATTTTTGTTTACCGTGCTCCGTGCCCTGCCACCTGTGCTCTATTCCCAGATCCCTCTCCCACTGCCACAAACTCTACTTTCCTGTTGTTGACCATTTATTTGAGACATTTTCAAATGGTGTGAAAGCAGAATTTTGAAATTTTCACAAATGTAAGAGGTTATTGAAAAATAAAATGAATGTTTAGATTAAGAAAAATCATTACACTAAAAGACACACTGCCATTAATACCGTTCGAAATACATCTTCTGTCTCAGGCCACTCTTATCCTCTTGTTCTTGCTACTTTGGAAGGAGTTCTCTAATCCTTTAAATAATTATCTTTAGTCGCAATACTGTGGCTGCTTTGATGATCTGAGTTAATTCAAAACCTTTACTTTTCCTGTTCATTTTCCTTTATAGAAGAGCCAGGAGATGCACTGGTAACAGATCCAGTGAATGAGGTGGATGAGGATGAATTTCAGTGTTTTCAGAATCCAAACTTTTACTTGGGTGAAACTAGGGAGCATCATTACATGTTTTTTTTTTTTAATCACACTTTTTAAATACACAGAGAGGACTTCCAGAACTGCTTCTGAAAGTTGCAAGAACATGAGATAAATGTTTTTGAGGTGAGAGAAAGTAATTTGAATGGGATTACTAGCAATGAGTCTTTTACTATGATGAATACCTTCTAACTTAAACATTCATGCTACATTTAGGCAACGCCTCATAATTGTGTAATTGCTTTTCACTGAGGAATGCCTTCCTGCTGCAATCCAGAGCTGAAACTTTAGAGGATCTCAAAGAAATTTACTTGGAATATCAGGCAAGACCCAGAGAGACCTCAAAGATTACAAAGATTAGTGTCTCTTTCTGCAGATGATATGATATTCTATTGAAGACCCAAAAATTCTACCACAAATCTATTAGAACTAATAAACAAATTAGGTAAAGTAGCAGGATATAAAATCAACATTCATATATCACCAGCACACCTATAAACTGATAACAAGAAAATCATGAAATCAACTCCCTTCACAATAGCAACAGCAAACAAACAAAAATTATATATATATATATATATATATATATATATATATGAATAAGCCTCACCAAAAATAAAAGATCACTACAGAGAAAATTACAGAACCTGAAAGACAGAAATAGCAGAGAACTGATGGGTAGAGAAAAGAATAAAGTGATTAGGAGGGATATATACATTCATTATATATATGCAAATTCCCAAGCTGCAGTTTAGTAACATGTCATATTGAATGTGTAGGTCATGTATATCAAAACCAAATTGGAAAAATAAAAAGAAAGTAATTTTCAGTGCTTTTACATGACCATCATGTCTTACATGTCTGATTTAGGAATTTTTGCTCTGCAGTTTAGCTCTTCAGTAGATACAGATTAAGGGTCAACTTGAAACTTCCAGCAACATTAAGGTTCAGTTCACTACTCACAGAACCATGATTAGTTCTTGATTAAAGTCACTTGTTTTGGGAATGTTTTGTTTCACTATAAGGGATGGGTGGAACCTGAACAAAGATTCAAACATGGATTCAAGTTTCACCTTTGGCTATCTACTTCTCCTTTCCAGGGAGGTTCAACTTCAGCTCTCTCAGGCTCACTCACCTTACTATTCACTTCCTAAAATGTAGAAGTTTAGTTTAGGAATATTGACATGCCTCCCCTCACCTGATTCCAGTTTTAAAAAATCATGTTGGGGAATGTTTCTTTGTTGTTCAATCTACTAACATAAATACATGGACGCTCTATTCAGAGTGTAATATTTATTCTGGACGTGGCTGTAACCTAAACCTGTGCCAATGAATATCACATTACCTTATCTTACTCATCATTGTACATATGCAGTTATTAAGTGCCATCATTCTACCCGAGAGGATTCAATATGCTGCATGGTACTTTCTAGATTTCTTTGTGTATTATCTCAGGTAAAGTTTGGGATCGACTTTTTTAATATAAGAAACTGAATAATTCATTTCTGAGTCTCCAAGAAAATAACAGTAAGTAGGGAGTTATGGGTTAATTTTAAAGTAGTTCTCAAAATCTTACAGGTGGAGATTTTAGAAGGCCATTGGATCATGAGAATTCTATTCTCATCAGTGGGTTAACGCACAGAAGAGATCACAGCTGAAAGTGTTGTTGAGAAGTTAGGGGCAAGTAGGTGGCGTTAGCCCGCTGGGGCGTGGGTGGGTGGGGTGGGGTGGGGCCATGCCTTCCAAGGGTATATATGTCTCTCTGGCTCTTCCTGCTCTGGTACCGCCTGCTATGGCTTGAGTAGCTTGTTTTCCAGAGCGCCTTCCTCGATATCATTTCTGCCTTGAAGTCAAAGGGACATGAACTGAACTCTGAAACGGTGAGTCAAAATGTGCTTCTCATTCTTAAACTTCATCCCAGCCATGGGAAGACAAATTCATGGAGCTCTTGAGTTACAAAGTAGTGTATTTTCCAATAAGCTTAAAAATGTTAATTACTTCGAAATATTTCATTATCTCATACATATTAAAAACATTTTAAGATAATATTTGAGTTGCAGAGCTATTGCAAAGCTAGACCAGAGCTGCTATATAGTGAATCGTCAATTTATCTTATATTTGCCATTGTATCACATGACCACTATGAATGCATGGTTATTGTTACGTTGTTAACCATAGACTGCTGCATTCAGATGTTCTTAATTTATTCCTAAAGTCCTTATTCTCTAAACAAATAGTTTCTCAGACTTACTTCTGGTCATCTTGATAATTTTGAGGAGTGCTGGTGCAGTGTTTTGTAGAATGCTACTTAACTGAGTGTCATGCTTTGCTTATGGTTAAGTTCCAGCAAAATACATCATAGGAAAGAAGACCAGAGTGATAAAGTACCATTCTCATTGTACCATATCAAGGATATAAACTAGCAATTGTTTTAATGTCTTTTAATTTGATTGCCTGTCTTAAAATGTTTGCAAGTTTCTATAATATAAAGTCATTATCCTTCTCCCTCCCTCCCTCTCTCTCTCGCTCTCTCTTTCTGGTTTATCCTTTATTCTTTAAACATAAGTCATTATGAACAGCCTCTGAGCTCCACCTCTTGAAAGATGGAAAGCAACCTACCAAAGCTACTTTTACAAGGAAGATGTATCTATCCTATCTCATTTAAATTTATTCAAGCACTCATTTATGTCAGTGCCATAAAGTTGTTTAATGGAGTAAATTGCCTTGATATCAGTTTTCAGGCCTGGCATAACTTGTGTGCTTGTGAGAAATTCAGTCTCGTTTTATTTTTATTTTTGCCTAAACTTTTCTTCTTGTGCTCATTTAAGACACGACCCACTTTTTCCTCATTGCGCTGATGCCAAACCCAACAGACTCACAGCTGCGTGCAATAATAAAACCTAATGACCAAACCAGAGTCAGGGCAATACACGCCCCGTGCTGACTGTGTTTTCTTCATGCTAGCCAATCCCCAAACTTCTTGGGAAAGTATCGAACTTATAGCCAGCCTGTGGATCTTAACAACAATATTTTTCACAGATTCCTTTGTGTTTTCCATCTTCTGTTTGAGGTGCATGCTGTCCCTGGTCTTTCTGTTGGAGTAACAAAACATGTTTGTCACTTGTTTAGTCGCCTTGGGTCTGAGTTCATTGAGAAACCTGAAACTAATTTTGCGCTCGTCAGGGCTGCCCACTAGAGAGGCTATTTTTGCCTATCTCCATTCTCAAGATTGAAAACACCTAGACAAACTGAGAGATTACTACTGTCAGTATAAAGTTATTTTATATATTTTAAGTTATAATTCATCTCAATTTTATGTTTCTTTGTTTAAATCATCCCAGCTTTAGTTATTGGGCCCCTTTAAGTTGTATTTTGTATTCCTTTGGCATATTCCTGTCATTCTCTCCTTAGTTCAGCATTTTATTGCCTTTTGGTGTTATGAGATGCTCCAGACTAAGTTTGTATGGTCCTTTAATAAATTCTACTTGTTTTTTTAAATACTATTTATTCTTTCTAAGAACTTCTGATTTCTTTTGTTGAACAGTAGATCTTAGCATTGTGTATACGTGTGGCTAGAGGAATGTCATCATTGCTCAGGTGATAGCAAAGTGGACCCGTGCATACTAACCCATGTGCTTACACACACCCACATGTATTTCTATATGTAGTTGCCTGCATCTCTATTAAGCTAGAAATGTGTTCATATGGAGGTCTCCATTCTATTACAAAACAGATCATTCTATTTTTTCGCTTGTTTATAAATTTATATCCCCCCCCGTGATGGTTTTGCCTCTACCAGCTGTAATTCATTTATTTAAGTGTTCAATTGTATAAAGTATATTAGTTTCAGAATTGTCACCCCTGTTACCTCTTTGAAAGGGATAAAAATCCTGTAAATAGAAATAAAACACTTAGTACAAATTCGTTCCTATTTTACAAATATCACACACTTCCAAAGTTACTTAGGTTGATAGCTAATTATTTTTATCTTTAATTAACTTGTTGAATGCACTTATAATGCATTTAAATAATTTCATTATAGGATCAGATGGCCTGTACATATATATTATATATAATTATATATAAATATAATTTACATATATGATTTATATATTGCATTTAATATTTAGTTATATAATAAAGTTTATATTATAAATTGTGACGGGTTTTCATAAGTGTTTAGTGTTTTGAATTAAATATTATAGCAGCACGCAAAATAATTTCATCACTCTTCACATCTTTTGTACAGTATTTCTTTTTAATCCTGGATCATCACCTCAGGCCCTGGAAAGGCCCTATGGACCTCTCATGTGTTTGCTTGCTGTACCATTTTGATTTTACAGAATTGCATAAAATATTTCTCCATATTATTTTGTGTGATTGTTTCTTTATATTGTAGGAAAAAAATGTTACCATTTGAATATAGTGCAGTAAGTTTACTTATCTGCTGAGAGGTATTTCAATTATTTTAATTTTTCAGTTTGGGCCATTGTATAAATGTTCCCATGCCCTTTTTGTTTATTTGCTTTAGATATAGATAACTTTCTAATTCAATTGAGGAGATGCATAGGAGTTTGTCATATATATATATATATATATATATATATATATATATATATATTTAATGGTGAGATTACATATGGTTTCATAAGCAACTGTCAAGTCAGTCTTTAAAGCAATGGTACCAATTTGCATTTCCAATAGCACTGAATTTTAGCTCCTCATCCTGAACATTGAGTGTAGGATTTTTACTGAATTTTAGCCATTCGGAGAGTATATGTGCCAAATCATTTTTTCTTCAGTTTCCTTATGGCAAATTGTGCTGAGAATAGTTTTATACAATTATTTTCCATGTGTAATTCTTTGAAGTATTAGAATATCTTGCCATTTATAGTAGATTGGTTAACATTTTCTGCTTAGATTTAAGAATGAAGTTACTTAAGAGTTGTTTGGTTTTGTATATTTTAGATAAAAGTTCTTAGGAAAAGGTATTTGACAAGCTTTTTTTTTTCTCAGTTTTACTGGTGTCTTTTATAGAATAGTTTTTTTTTAATTGTAGTAATATCCAGCTTACCAATTTCTTGTATGTACCATGCCAGTGGCATTTTATTTAAATGCATTAACAAATTCAAGTCTATACAAGTTTTCTCCTACATTTAAGAAGCCTTACAATTTTTATTATACAATTAATTTCTATCTTGTATTTCAGTCGATTTTTGTGCAAAATATAAAGTCTTAGTCTATGTTCACTTCATTTACTAGAAGTCTCTAGTTTTTCCAGCACTATTTGTTAAAAATCTATCCTTAAAAAAATTTTTTTTCTTTGTTGAAGATTTGCTCACCATATTTGTGTAGACCCAGTTTTAACCTCTTTGATCTACTTCAGCATTCTTCATCATAGTTGGGTTTTTTTGTGTTTGTTTCCTCTTAACAACCTTGAGTTTCTATACCTTCTCCCCTCCGGTTTATTTCAGCTCTTTCAGCTGTAACCTACTACTACTGTGAACCCCTGTTAGCACACCATTAAGGTAGTGAGAGGAGGGAAGGTTCTGCAGTTTTCAGATAAATATGCTTTTGATCAATCCTGTGTCTCTGGCATTGACATTGTTCTTCTAGATAGCCCCAGCTCTCCCATTGCCCTTGTAGAAAAGCAGGTCTAGAGGCAGTAGGTAGGAGGAGTCGTGTTGGCCTGTGACTCGAGAGCAAAATACTGGTAAGGAAAAAAAAAATCTTTCCCTCTGGAGAGTTAAGTCTTCACTATGGAAGACAATATGTGAATAGTGAATATTAGTAGCTCTTCCTTCAATCCTGGAGCTGTAGGTAATAAAACACGCATTTAAAAATAAGTAAAAACTCTTCAGTCAAAAAATGATGTTTTGTGCTTCTTATAACTTGATGAAGTTCTTAAAAATTAGCAGTTCCAGGATGATGATATAATAAAGGTCCTGTTAAATGCCATGTCTCCTATTATTACCTAAACCACACTGGTGACTTAAAAAAGTCAAGAACAACAACAACAAAAAATCCAATTTACATTACTGGTTATTGAGTTAGTGGTGACTGTTATTAATACATTAGTACTGTTGACTCTATTTGAATACATTATTTAAATTTCTTTGAAAAGAGGTTTTTAGTATAGAAGAATTTTAGATACATGCGCGTTGTAAATAGACCTTTTCTCATACTTGAGGTTACAGTATTTGACACTGAATCAGCCTTCGTTATTATGTAGACAAATCCAAACTAAGGTTATGCCTTGAAGTGTAGGTGTGTAGCTGAAGAATAGATGAAGTATTCTTATGTAAGCAAATTTTGCTACCCAACCTCTAGAGGTAAATAATTATATATGCATATTTACTTTATGGGTGAATTATATGTGTGTGTGTATAAACATTTATATAAAACAAATAAGTTACTTTGGCAGTACATAAATCAGTTTCAATTCATTTAATGCACAGGATGTATCTTGTGGAATTCTGAGCTGCGCAGATGTTGATCATTTTTTTTTTTACTTTGATCTCTTGCAGCAATATAGAGAAAAATCTGGATTTAAGTTCAATCTGATCAATGGAAATCCAATCTCAATGGCACATTAACTCAGCTTTCTTCTAAAAAATGGGATGTGTGCATTTTTTAGACAATGGTTCCCAACATTAATTCTTCATTCTATGGCTAGTTTATTATCTTTAAAATGTTGATTCATGCTCTTTACAAAATATTTCTTCATTCAAACTAATTATATCAAGAAAATTGAACATGGACACTAGTAACACTGACAGTATTTTAACTTCAAATCAAATCACATTACAGATAAAGTGTAATGTTGTGAAATAGCGCTGTTATAATAGATGTTGCTCTAATATCTTGTAAAATGTTTTCCTGTTTCTGCTAGTGGAGATGTGACCGGTTCAGATATCTGTTCCCAATAGGATGAGCTGGGAGAACTATATGGGCTCTGAAAATTAGCAGCAAATCATGCAGTTTTGCAAATTGTTTAAATCAATTACACTTAGATAGTTAAAATGTCTTTAGTTATGAATGAACTGGAGAATTAATTTTGTCCCTTGATTTTTTTTACATTTTACATAGAAATCTCAAAGAGAGCAAACTATACTTATGAGACCTGATGTGCTTTTAGAATACTGTAATATTAGATGAGTTAATGAAAATGGAGAAATCCAAATTATCTCAGCTTCTATATATATATTTTTTAAACTCGAAGCAAAGAATTCCTATGGGTTAACATATTAAGGTATTTATTTTAGGGTGAAAATAATCTTATAAAATTTGCATTGAGTCAATTAGAGAGGGAGACTTTATAGTCCTTATATGTTGACTCCGCATTGTTTACTCAACAAAGAACAACATGCAAATTAGATATACCGTCATAAATAGATGTGTTTTTTTTAAATTTTTCAAGAGGTAGTTGTGTCTCTTTTATCATTGCCAACTTGACCAAGGTGACCGCTGTGATCCATCTTCTCCATATCTGAGTTCCCCTCATCTATCAACACTAGACTTTGTTTTTTTAACATATGTAACTAAATAGGGCATGTATGAGCCAGACCCAGTGGCGCAGGCCTATAATTCCTGAGCACTCTGAGATGCTGAGACGAGAGGACCACGAGCTCAGTTCAAGCTCAGGCAACTTAACAACTTTGTAAAACCCTAACCTAAAATAAAATTTAAGAAACGAGTTGAGGATGTCGCTCAGTGTTAAGGCCTTGAACTCAGTCTCCAGTACCAAAGAAAGAAACAAATTTACTAATTCTAGTACCTCCCACCACGGCAAAAGCCCTTATCTTAAATTTCTATAGCTAACACAATTTTCGCACACAAAATGACATTTTATAAAATGGCACCTTTTCCACATCTGTGGGTGAAAGGTGAAGTTATTTATAAAATGCATTACAAAAATATTACAATGAATTATGATTTGACTTCCAAATCTTTTCATATCTAAACTTCTTAAAATGAAGCTTTAAATACTTATTTTCATGCGACTTGATATTTATGTCAAAAAGACTGAAAAAAATAACCTTTATTAAGAGCTGTTGAAGAACCTTGTTAGAATCTTGAGTGCTCACGAATGCAGTTGAGATGGGAAATAATTAAATTCAGATAAAGTAGGGCAAAAATCCAAGGAGAAGGAGGCTAATTAAAAATGTAGAGAAGCTCCTAAGTTAGAACAACTAATGTTGAAAAAATCAACTTTTCTAACTTGAATATTAGAAATGAGTACACATCCATGTGTGACTGGGGAATTTCGTAGTATCTATTCTGCAAATATTTAAGTACTTTCCTCAAGATATTGAGGACACCATAGCAAATAATAGCCCTGTATTCTTTGTTGACTTTTTCAGGGCAAACAATTAATAAATACAAAATGTGCTCAGTGGCAGTATCTTTTGTGAAATAAAATTTGGAGATATGAAACTGTCGATTTTATATTTGAAAATGGTTGGGACTACTTCTCTAGTGAGGTGACAAGTAATAATGGCCAGATCGAGGGGGGATTCCAGAAAGAAAAATAAAATCTGGGAGCATTATCTCTACAGCAGAGAGATGCTTGGTGCACTTGAAAAACACTACAGAAAAACAAATGTGTACTGGGATGAGAGAGAAGAGACGGGACAAGAAAGGTAACCAGGGCCAGAATATGGTAGGCATGGTGACAACTTGGGGTTGAGAGATAAGTGGGATGAAAGAAAATGATAGGAGCACTGGATAACTTAAGTAGTAATATAATACTGATGCTATTGATGATGATAATGTGCTATTGATGAAATGACATCCCTCTCTGGACGAGGACTTGGCAAAATTATACTAAAGTGATAATGGTAGCACTATGAAAAGATGACTGAACTGGATGTGGCAAAGGTATTCCATGAAATTTGCTAACTAGTTAAATGAGAAATGGCAAGGAAAGATGTTTAGAAAATCTCTAATGTGTTAGGACAATAGAGTTACCATCCACTGAGTTGGAGAAAACTGAGAAAAAAAAATTGTTAACATTTTTCACTTGCTGGTTTGAATACAACCACTATACTTTCACAAAGAGATGGCACTTGTGAAGATGGAGTCAGTGGATATTAGAATCAGATGTAATTTAAAGACTTGGTTTTGGAAGAGGTTAGAGAGTTAAGTGGGGATGTTTCAAAGAGTAAGTTCCACGGTGCTTCACAGATAGACATCAGAAAGATAGGACAAACAGATGTTTGGAAAATTAAAAGGAATATGGTAGCAATGACAAAAGAAAGTAAATGGCTTATGAAGGAGGAAATGACCACTGATATGCTCACTAAAATCTAAGTCAGGAAAAAAAAATTACCACTTTTGGCGATAGGGTTTATGTGATTATCAACAGATTTGTAGGAGTTTTACTAACGTTGAGGAAACAAATACTTGATTGATCTGAGTTAGGAGAAGGGTGAATTAATAAGCAGCACGTGACCATTCATGATTTTTTAACCAACAGCAACAGAGACACCAAATTTCTCTCACTAGGAAACTGAGTAAAAAAGACAAGATTTGTACAATGGATACTGTAGCTATGATGGAGATAATAAGGCAGATGAGAAGGCCACACCCTTTGAGTGGGGACGAGGTCAAGTCTTTAAGTGGGTGGGGGTCCATGTGTAAGTCTAGATGTTTTCCAGAAGAGCAGTGTGGACAATTGATCCCTGCAATGGGGGAGACGACAAGGTAAGCCATGGGTCCGGCAAAGCAGCAGAAATGGTGTTGTGAGTACATGGAAGTTGTTCTCCTGATTTTTTTCTAAGTGACATGACCAGCATAAGAGTTAAGATTTAGAAATAGGGAACAGGAGATGGCACAATAATTAGAGTGCTTGTCCAGGAAGCAGAAGGCCCTGGACAAACATACGCCTGCAATACCAACACTCAGGCTGAAGCCGGAGGATTGCTGTGAGTTTAAGGCTGTCCGAGGCGACATAATAAGTTCAGGATCATCCTAGACTACAGAGCAAGACCCTCTCTTTTTTCAAAACAAAAAAAGATGTGATAATATTAAAAGAAATTGTTTTATATAAGAATGAAATAGCTTGGAAAAGTAGAGTTACGGGATAAGAATAAGAGCTTGTTTAACGTTGAAAACTTGAAATGGTATTTTTTCCTCATTTATTTTTTTCTCGTTGTTTAGAAGAAAAGTTTCTGATGCTGGTGTCAAGTAGACGGAAGAAATTCTATCATGTCTATCGGGCTTGTATCTAGTGAGAGTTAATTAAATTTAAACATATCTGGGATTATAGACAAGACATTTTAAAATGACTGGAATGTATGAAGATTCTTTAAGTACTCTGGTGAAGGTCATTACAATCTAAGTCCATCACAGAGTGATTCATATTATTTGTTTCCAAAGGTCCTGATGGAAATAACTAGATGAACAACTAATCACAGTAAAATATTTCAAAAAAACTTCAATTTAAATGATACATATAACAGGAAGACTAGTCATTTAGTTAGCAGATAATATTTTTAAAAGACAAGAGACCAGTGTAGTACTGCAGTAGGACGTTTTTATGAAAGAAGCAGTGGTATAAATATGTGTTTCTTGCTCTGTGTCATAAGAGTATTTTGGGGGCAATTGCATTTTGATTCATTGCATCATGTAGAAAATATTGAATAATTGGGAAGACATAATACTAGACTCATTAAATAAAGTTACTTTGGTAAACCACTTTTAAGGTTATTACATAAAATGACAAAACATTTGAAACATTTGTTATTAAGTATTTTGTGTTCTCTTAATGCACTAGGAGTAATGATCTCATCAGGTAGTTGCATAATTGACAAGCTAAGTGGCAATGATCATGTGAGAACAAAGAATTTCATATTAGTACAATTAAAGTGAGTGTTCACTAACATCCATCGATCTAACTTTATAATCGCATTTCTAAAACTTTGATTTGTGAAACCCCAGCCTTAAGCTGTTCTGAACAATGAGAATTACTAAAAATAAAAAAAGTAAGTCAATTATTAATTGGCTGAACAAGTAAACAATGTTATAGGGGCTAGTCGCAACATAGTTTCTACAATCTGTTGTTGAAAACTAATTGCAGAAAGATATTTACATATGACGCCAATACAGAAAGCTATAATGAGATATAAAACTCCATGCAGTCTCAATTGTTTCATAGATGCACATATGTTCTGAGAATGTAACTACTGAATGGAAAGGATTTAAGGGTCCTCAAAATAAGGACTTTTTCTCTAATTAGAAGAGAATGAATATAATAATGGAACGTACTTCAAAGCTTTCATATATATTTTCCAATTTTTTTTTTCTGTCTGAAAGGAAACAGAGAAAAGAGACAAGCAGAAGAACTAGGATGTATTTGTCAGTTGTTCATTGCTGTAATGTGTGAGGCAAGTTATTGTATAAAGAAGAGGGGTGGGGACCATTCAGAGCAGAAGGCCTGGCCTCGTCTGGTGGCAGCAGAGGATTGCTGTTCTGGCTGAGCAGTGCATGTGTGTGTGTGTGTGTGTGTGCTCAGCTTCTTGAAAACCCTTTAAAGGATTCAGCCACGGTTGCTCCAGTTTAATAAATTTATCGAATTGCGGTTGGTTTCCAAAGAGCTCTCCTCTGAGCATCCTAGATTAAGTTGAATTTATTAATTTTGTAGACTTTGTTAATTCTTCTGAAATTGGAATTACATTTGGATGCATGAAAAAGCCTTGGAAACATGGAAGTCCTATTCAATTCACGGCAGAGATACATGTGGGAAGAAGGATGAGGTGAGGAAGCTATCCAAAATCTGCCTCATCATGACTGCAGGTAGTCCTCACCCAGAATCATCCGCGGGATTGAGTAATAGAGAGGCGCCCCAGGAAAAGTCGCCCATCCTTGCCGTTAATTTCTTATACTTGTTAGCTCTATTCCATTTCCATCTGCACAAATCACGTTTGAAACATTATTATTATTAAATATTTTAATTTGGTCTAAATTTAAGAAATAGTTTACTTAAAAGCATGAGAATTTTTCTCAGTAAAGGCAAAAAAATGTAGCCCCAAATTAACTGAACTTAATGTGAAGTTCAGTAAGTGATAAAAACTCTGCATTTATTGGAAGACCGATGTTAAGATGTAAGATTATTTTCTTTTCAAAAAGAAAAGAGAAACCTTCCCCTGTAGGCCTATAACCTTACGTCCCTTACTGCATAAGACAAATGCAGGATCCAGAGCCTGCAGAGTCCTAATTAACTGCCATGGGAATGTTTAGGTGTGAAGTTAGTCACCAGAGGGAGCCCATATTATTCTGCAAAAGACTGAGGACAAAATGAAATGCATATAAGGACTGGGTCAGAGAAGTTCAAGGATAGTACAGGATGCTCTCTTACTGTTCCTTATACTGCTCTTTCCTCCCAGTTTCAGGCTTCGAATGAGCTAGTGTTGATGGATTCAAAAGCTTTTTTATAGCATAGGCCTGGAAAAAAACAAAATATATATATTTTTTCCTTCAGTGGCTATTTATCCATTGACTTTCACATTTACTTAACATGAAAACGACTTTTGTGCATGTTGATTGAACTTACACAAGAATAAGACATTTTATGACACTCCTGAGCAGGTTGACTGATAGTTTGTGAACAATATAAGTGTCAACAATGTGCCCAGTTCATCTCTAAATAAAATTGATATGGGCCATGTATTTAACAATTGAAATTGTCTAAACATTTGGATGCTTTAATCAAGTATGAAGGAAGGCAGAATTGAAAAGCAGAAGTAAACCCTCCAAAACACTTCCTAGGTGAAATTCTATAATTTTCGAACCCATTGAATTGGATAAATTTAATCTATAAATGAGTGTCACTCCATTACTTCAAAGTGACTTAACAATGAATGCTTCCCTAAAATAAGAAAAATTCAGGCAGAAATCTCACACATATCGGCATAGATGATGGGACCATTTGTATAATTGAGTGACATGACATGGAATAAGGATCCTACTGTCCCTTCTGGCTTTTCCAGTTAGATGTTAAGCTCAAAGAAAAGAATGATGATGGCAGAGTGTGTGTGTGTGTGTGTGTGTGTGTGTTAATCTTGTACTTCTACCACTGAGAGCACTAAAAACTATCACACTTGTTTGTGTAACCTGTACAAGGACGGAAGTAGACTGGCCTGTTCTGGTGTTTTGCATCGTGTGGAAACTGCCCTAAAAACCCAGTGAATGGTAGGTGAGAGCTTCTCTTCCACGCAAGCCCTCAGGTCTTGGGTCCAGATGTTCCTTTTTAAGGCTTCATTGCTACCACGCTTTGATTCAGCTTATAAATTCTCATCTTCTTGCAAACATTCGCCTTTACCTCTCTGACTGCAATAGGCATTTGACCTTGTTTCTGAATCTATGCGAGGTCTAGTGGGCTCGTGGGTGGAGTTCTAGATACCTGGTCTGGAGAGAAAACCCTTGAAGCTAGATTTTTGGCTACATTATTATTTTCTCACTGTATAACCTTGGAAGACTAATTTCTGCCTTTTTTCATAAAGGAAAAAATTGCAGTTAATAGCAATTTTTACTCAGAAGTCTCCTGAGAACAGTATATGTACAATTAACTTCTAAGAAATATTTTTCAGGAACATGGTAAATTTTCAGCAAATACATATCGGTGCTAGTGATTCATGTATTATTAAGATATTGCAGTTTATAAAGCCCATTGTCGTCATCCTGTAATCCTTAATAATGTATTCGCTTCAAATTGAAGCAAGCAAGCTTTGATTTTGAATTTCTTCATTTTATTAGCTTCAATGTGATAATTTCATTACAAGTATAATGATGTTTTTTCCATTTCAAATGGAATCTTTTCCCTACAGGTTAAAAAAAAAAAATTCTCAAACTAGAACTTTTCCTCAAACATTTTGGACACTATGTACTGATAAAAGGAATGACATTTCCCATCAACAAGTACATGGATAAAGATGCTGGAGTACTACTCTGCCACACCAGAAGATACATTTAAATTTTTTGTTGGAAAATAAATGCATCTTTAGATCATTATGTTTAGTGAAATGAGTCAGACACAGAAGGCTAAATATCATGTGGTTTCTCTAATATGAGACAAGCCATAAAAATGAAATAAAAGAAAGTAAGATCTTGTGGAGAGGGAAAGAGGATGAGGGTGGGGAGAAGTGGGAAGGACGAAGGGGAGTAAAACAGAAGATGCGATATGTAAATATATCAACTCAATCTGATATAATGTATCACAGATACATGGTAATAAAACATAAAGACTGGTGATAACACCTACAGGTAGGGTCTGATCCTAATATCATCCAAGCACATGAAGCAGTCTGGAGTGACTTTCACAGTGGGAAAAATTATTGTTGCACCATAATTTTTTTTTTAAACGACAAGGTCTTGTTCTACAGTCTAGGCTGTTCCGGAACTCACTATGTAGCCCAGGCCGGCCTTAAACTCATGGCAGTCCTCTTGCCTCAGTCTCCCAAATGCTGAGATTACAGTTATGTGCCACATGCCACCACGCCCAGGGCCTTGTGCTTGTTAGGTAAGTGCTAAAATCACTGAGCTAAGGCCCCACACCCATTAATACTGTTACACCTGATTCCTTATATTTGCCCAATCACCTTCTCCAGGATCTCCTCTCAGTCTCTCGAATGGCAGTAGGCTACTCTTTTTAGAACTACATTGCTGGATGTGCATTTCACTTACAACATTGTGTTGTCTCTCGCTTTGGCTACGTTTTCATTTTTGTTGGTCCATTTCTTTTTTGGATAGTCAAATTTTTGAAAATAGTATGTGGATTTATGACTAGGGAACAGAGATTGCAACTACATGATTTTCTGTCTGTGAACAGACGAAGTAATGATGTACCTTGCTCAGAGCCAACAGACTCAGAAGGAAATGGGATTGGTCTTTGAGCATGATGTTTATCTGTTCTTTGTGTTGTATTTTGTTGAACTTCCGAGCTAGCAGAAAATGTTTTGCTTTGTGTTTTGGCTTCCTGTGGGTGTAGATTGGCAAATGAAACCTGAACTGGGATCATGGAGGGGCATCTTTCTGAAATGGTGATAACTAAAATGTGAGTATGTTTTGAACTCAAATTCACTGTATGTACACCTGGCCATATTCTTACCACTCCTGTTGGCTCAGACAAAACCCCCATGAGCACATCTCAATGATTATAAAATTTTTATCTCTAACATAGGTTGGTAGTTATCTATGCCCAACAATATTACAGTATTTGGAGAATGAGATAAGGAATATAAATAACCTATGTGATGATTCCTACAAGGAAGGGTGAATTAGGTAAAAGAGGCAGAAATAAAATAATAACTATCCAGAATGAAGTTAACTTTTTGGTAGTTGTGTATTTACAAGGAGAGAAGTTGCTTACAACTTTATTTTAAATCACTTGAGAATATTCAGTAAACCCTAGAGAAGAAATGTTTTTTTCACTTATGTTAAGATTCAGGATACCGATGGGTAGACATCAGTCTGTTGAGATGATTTTTGAGGTGGTAAATGTTTTCCTGTTATTATTGAATAGGAATCTTCCATATTTTACCCTGATTTTGTATCACTGTGCTGTTGGTGTCTTGCAATTGGCCTCAGAGATGGGCACTTTTCCCTACACCTTATCTAGAGGAGTCTAACAGTTTCTCTCCTACTGTGTCTCATTTTAATAGATCCGAATGGGCTACACTGAATACACATTGGTGAATGATCACAATATGTCTGACACCCTTTGCAGACTAGAGAATCCATCATTGTTAGGAGAGTTAAATTCCTTTTTTATCTTCCGGCCGTAATTGCAAAGCAATTAGTTTCTTCACTTCTCTGCTTGGTGCTTGGAAAGAAATATTTCTTAGCTTTACTTTTGGTTTTCAGGTGTGAAGCGCTCTCAGGCCAGCGGGGTCTCCAGCAGGCAAAGCTTCCCAAATCTGTTTTCTATGCATTATATTGACTATTTTTATTACAGTTTATATAATACAAGAAAAATATTATTTCCACAGTATATTCTGTGGGTGCTTCTCTCTGCTGTGCTAAAGAATTACCTGGTGTGATAAGGACAGAAGTTATGGAAAGTGCTTTCATCCCTAGAAGTATTGTATATAATATTTCACATTTAATTTTGGATAATATCTATAACATTTTAAGAGACTCTTTTATCCAGTAAAAGGAAATGATGAGAAATATTTTCACCATGCTAGTTAAGTTGGCTTCAGAAACACAAATAAATGTACAAAAAGAAATGTTGTTTTTGGTGTATACTTGGGTTTATTTCGAGGATTTAATATACCACTCAGTCCAAATTTTTTATATTAAATCATCCATGTATATTCTTTTTTTGAGAGAAGAAAACTGAAAATATAAATTATAACCCACGGAAACACAGTACAAATCTGCAATATTGATATAAATTAGAGCTAATGGTTTTATTTACATGGTACACTAAAGAGTCACTAATTCTTCTGTCTCAAACATGCTAATATGTAGAAAAATTTGATTATATGCTGAAGATCTTTGAATATCGTGAATAAATAAATTCTAATTTCAAAACAAATGTTATGGAGAAGAGGTTTGTGTCATTCATTGGATAAATGCTTTATTGAGATGTTATTACAGGTGACTGGTTGGTCATGAGAATTGGACTGCAGCCTATGAGGGTCAGATAAATAATGGCACAACTTTGCAGAGTTTGAAGAGGGGTAAGGATTTAGTGAGACAGAGGCAGAATGGGCAGTGGTCAGTGGGTGACAAGACACAGCTTTCCAAACCCCAGATGCATTGAACAAAGGGTGTGAGGAAAATGAAGTGGACATGTGCCTCAGTGCTTCTCCAGCAGGGGTCCTAGGAGGGCAGCATGGGAACAGGCAGTAGAAGATCAGGCGAAAGGCGATTTTGGAGTTTTCCATCTGCCAGACCTGGGACTTGAAACAGACTCTAGAGGTGAAAGAATCTGTGGAAGAAGGTGGCAAGTTGGGAAACGGAAGCGTGACAGACAGGGTAGAAACACAACCTGGGAGACACACTTCCACTCCCTATTTCAGTGCCGCTGAATCCTATTTAGTATTTTTAGCAGAAAGAAGAGTTTTCCCCTTCTCTTCCCTTTTCATTTTTAAATCGTTCTCTTTGTTCCTGATTTTTTTCTTATTGCTGCCTGTCTGCATTATTTTAAAGTGGAACACTTTGCTACTAGTGTGTCAATAGATAAAATAATCTTGTACTTACCAATTTTTGATTTCTTAACACTGTCCACATAAAGAACATAATCATGAAAACTATAAAATGTATGTCCTTAATTTGTCACTATGAATATATTTTACATCATATGTATTTACAAAGTATCTGACATTTTTTGTCTGAATTCTTTATGAAAATGTTTGATTATTTAGCCATTCCATTTTTGAAAGATATTACCAATTTCATGTATATACTGATCTTAATTTATACTTTTATAAGTGGCAAATGAGAGTGATTGACTCCCTATATTCACAGTTATAGCTGATACTATCGTCGCTTTCTTTTACAGTCAATGTGATAATTGGGTGATTGTAGAATTCTGTTCTATAGATCATTGTCTTTAAAATAACCTGAATCTTTACACTAACACTAATGAGTCATTTCCTCTGTGCCTGTTCATACCCTTTGCCTATTTTTGTACTATTAGGTTATTGATTGTTTCCAAAATGTTATGCATATAATCAGAGTTGGCAACGTTTTCTTTTTTTCTGCCAGAAGATAGAAGGTTTCTCTTGACATTTTAAGTTATTGCTCATATTTAAAATTTATATGTGGTCTATTTTCTCAACAATCTACAAATCTTTCATTCTGGTAAATTGGCTCATGGTATCAAACAATAGTTTTGAGCCATTTTGTTTATAAAATTCAATGTTTCATAGTCTTCATAATCTCTTCAAACCCCATTTGGAAAAAGACTCAAAATGAAGTTAAAGATGGGAGGATGAAGCAGGAGGATTGCCATGTGTCCAAGGTCAGCCTGGGCTCCATAGTGAGTTCAGGACCAGCCTGGGACAGAGTGAGACCCTGTCTCAAAAGTAAATAAAACGAAGTCAAAGAAAATAAAACAAATTTCATCAAATAAGGTTTTAAGTCATTAGTGGGGGGTTGGATTCAGATAAATGAGGATAACCAGCTTGGGAAGGGTGGAGATTTCGACAGGCTAACACTCTTGGAAAGAGAGAGAACTTGAAGATTTGAGGGCAGGGAGGATCTGACCTGGTCTACTTAGCCCCAAGTAGGGATCTGTTCTTAGATTTAGCCTTATAAATGTAGGCAGAAAGAGAAAAAGGGTTTTTTCTCAAATAAACATGAACTAGAAGGGCTCTGAGCAGAGGTGCTCAGCCCAGCCACTGACAATTTATTCTCAAAGCTCTGAGAATGACATGGAGGGTAGACGGAGACAAAACCTGAGTGCTATTAGTTCCTGGAACTCTTTCCCAGGCTCTGAAAAACCACCAAACAGGAGATTGGAAGAAAAACCAATTAACCAAGAAAAAACTCCAAATAGGTTACTGGGAGATTTTTTTATGAAAAATTAAACTGCTTTTAAAAAAGGCGTGATGCAAATATTGAAAAATCTCTTGATGAAAACTATTATGCGATTTCCATATGGTGATATTTATTAAGTTTCTTAAGATTTTCAAAATATCAAATTCAAAGGACTAAAACAAAACTGAACACGTCACCGTGAGGAATGTAAGGGATGATGGTACAAAGAGGAGTGCAGAAAGAAAAGACCATCTTCCAGGAAAGAAATCAAGGAGATAAGTCTAAAGCAAGAAGCAGAGAACTTGTTAAAAAAAAAAAAAGAATGAGCCAGTACAAATTGTGGTCTAATCGTTTTAAAATTGACTTAGCAATGATCTCACGGAATAATGCTTAACATATATGTGTACTACATTACAAAAATAGTCTATATTTTCTTCAAGAGATTGTTCCTGTTCTAAATTTATGCAAATTTCAATTTCTTGTTGGAGGACAAAAAATTACAGAACTCACTTTCAAAGAGACAATTCTAAGATGACAAATGAATAGGGCTCTGATTCCCAGCACGGTGATTATGATTAATAGTATGAAATTCTTATTTAAAATTTGTCCTTTCAAAGTTTTCATTATGTACAACTCCTTCCCATACACAAAGCTCACACATATGACAATGAAAATATTAATTTGAGGCTATCACAAAAATATATTTTAACATATTATAAAGTATATATTTATTATAAAATAGATTTATAATATATACATAAATTCACATACTCTGAGTACATAGTTTTCATCAATTTTTTTCTTAAAAACCCTGAAAAGCGACTACCTTGTAAAAAGTCAAAAAACATTTATTTTTAAAGCCTTCTTTTTGATCTCAATAATTTAACATTTTGCGATTATATCTTGACAAATTTCCCAGGAATATTTGCGTTTAGCTCAGGGCCATTGTGCTGAGTTACATCCTCAGTATTTTTCTTTTCTTTATTTTTGATACTGAGACAGGGCATACAAAATTTGCTGAATTTCAAAGGCAGATTCAAACTCAACCTTGGGGCTTAACCTGGAAGGACTGTGAACATGTTGAGATTGGGGCGTCGCCCGGGGCAGAGTTTTCAAGTGTTCATTGCCTACTTGGAGGCCAGGTAGTGAGGAAGGCACACCCGCTTGGGCCGAGGATACCCAATCGACGTTTAAGTAAAGGAAGAAAGAAAAAACATTGTTACAAGCTCTTCCTGGGAAAGCTCTGGCCTTGCCTGTTTTCTCCTGCTTCAGCTTGGTTTCTGTCTGCAACGCCATGGCAGCTCTCCAGCCTCTGCCATGCGGCCCTACCACTCCTGGCTACCCATGAATGGACTGTATGACACCTTCTGAACCTGTGAGCTGAATAAACCTTTCCTCTCTAAATAAAATTGTGGATGCTGGGTATTCTGCCACAATTACTGTCTCCACTTAATAGGTCCCTATTAATAAATTGTAATCCTGATAGAAGATTTTTGACCTCCACATTGGTTTCTCTTGCAATTTATTTCTGTCCTTGGAAAGAGAACTCTAACATTTTTCTATTTTTTTGTAACCACATCTTGATTCTCTTCTTTAACTTATTCGATTGACAATAAATCTTCTTCACTATAAGGGAACAATTTCAGAATTTCACTGTTTTCTTTACTTCTGTTCCTTGCTTTGCTGGTGTAAAATAGTGCAATTCTATCCAGAGATCTGAAGCAGTTAGGGGAGCACATTGTTTTGGGTCTACATTCAAGAGAGCAGCCTATGGGAGCTAATACAGATCTACCAATCCAAACTCTTTGTCTCTCCAAATATTTGCATTGGCTTCAATTCTGAGTCATACCAAAACCTGATATCTTCATGGCGATGCATTTCAGTACCTTCTTCCCAATCCTTCCTATCTAATCCTTAATTTTTTCCTACTAGTCCCCATATTGACTTTCTTAACTTTCTCAAATAAGTCAAACACCGCTAATTTTTATTACCTAATTTTTTTTTAATGCCCTCATGCCATTTGTTTTCCTGGAAATCTCTCCAGATTTTCAGTTCTCTCTTCCAATACTGCTGTATTATATCAGATCTCTAATTAAGTGCTACTTCTCCATTCTGACTTTTCTAGTTATTGTAGTTAAAAGAAAAACCTGTTAATATTTCCCTCATTGAGGAAAAAAGAACATAAAAATCTTGGAATTCCACAAAGTAAAAACTGGACAAGTGCATATCAAACCCACAGATCATTTTCCCAGGGCTGTTCAGTATACAAACTTTTCCACATTTTCATATCATGAAAGCCTTTGACAAAATATCCCTTCCTAAAAATAAATTCTACCCATTTGTATTTTTCTATCTAAGGGACTCACTTAAAATACACTGTATTTTTCATAAAATTGTCCTTCAGGTACTTGGCAAATTATTTTGTTCCCATCCTATCTACCTGTCTCCAAAGTAAATATCTCTATTATCGAGTGCTTCCTGTTTCTGTAAGATTAGAAATAAAATATGTTCTCATATCTAATAGAATTTTCTCAACATTTCTAAATAGACAAAGAATATTCATTTTCCATCTTGTGGTCTGGCAAAGCTTTAGGACTGCATCCTGTTGCCAATTGAAATTGTCTTACCCAAATTACCTCAAATTGTAATTTCTGTTTATCATATATTTCTACTTTTTGTCATTATTACTATAGTATACTTGTGAGAGAACGTTAAAATAAGGATGGGCTTATTTTCCTTTCATTTTATTCTGTTTATTCTTTGTTATTGCATCGTTTTAACTGATGAATATTATATTTTCCTTATTAAAGCTTTTGTACGAATCATATTTCTATTTTCTTCATTTTTCAGGAGAAGAATCTAAGACTTAGGGAGATTATGAAGGATTAAGTATTACCCAGGTTTATATGTATCAGGGCTAAAGGTAAATCCATATGTAGGTAATAAGAACTGTTTTTGATTTTTGTACTACAACTCTGTGTGAGCTTCTTAATTGGGAAACAGACTAAGAAAGATATTAAAAGTACTAAAAAATTACATTTACACAGTGGCATATAATTTCTGGTAAAATTTTTCTAAAAATTAAAGTGAATACTAAACTCCTGTTGCCATCTTACAAATGACGAGATTTATTTTATTCATGGAAGAACATGTAAGTAATACATACCGGAAAAGTGGACCAGGACCAGAGCTAGATGAACAATGAGAAATTCAAATTAATCACGTCGCTATTCTTTGACTTGGAGGAGTAACTTTACCACTGGTGTTAGTTGACAAATTTGAACAAGTACAATTTCTGGAGTTCTCTTGTTGAAGCCAGAATTGCTTCTACGTTGGAATTGTATCCTATTTGAGAAAAATATACTTTGTTGCCATTTGATATTTTTGGACATACTGCTTTGTCATATAATGTAGCATTAGATAAGAGGTTTTTTGTTTTTGTTTTGTTTGTTTGTTTGTTTGTTTACGGTAACTTTGGCTCTTTCCAGAAGGCCATCACTGTGCTTATGAGATTTGATTTGTGTTATAGGGAAATAGACTTTCTATATGTGTTGTGGTTAGGATCTGGAGTGTCCCCCAAAAGTCTCGTGTATTTTAACAGAACCACGTGATGTTGGTGGATTGGGGTCTGGTCTGAAGGGGAGGATTACAGTTAAGATTAATGGTATGTAGTGGCCACACCTGGATGCAGGAGGGACTGGTTACTGGGCGGACACCTGAAAGGATGCATAAGCTGCACCTGCCTTCCTAGAGGAAGGGGAACTAGTCTCAACTAGCCTCAGCTTGTCTTCCTGTTTGTCCAGGGAAGCTGCCTCCACCTCTGTCTCTGCCATGTACTTTGGTTGTTGCCGGCCACCCCTGAACAGTCTGTGACTTTCAAGACTGTGAGCGAAAATAAACCTCTCCTTTCCTGAGTTTGTGGGTGTTGGGTATTGAATCACAGCAGTGAAAAAGTAACTAAGACAATATGATTCAGGGATGAAGATGCAAAAAAAAAAAAAAAAAAAAAAAAAAGAAAAGTTTTTTTTTTTTTTTTAAAGTGAATCTCAATATTCTGTAGTTCTATCATTTCACAATTTATTCAGAATTCCTGGTTCTCTCAGTGCTGTCATATGTGCCCTCCAGTGCTTGCAGAAGTAGTTTTTGTTTTCATCAAAGTTGACACGTCTTTGTCTTGGTATGTATGACTGGATGGCAACCTTTGAGTGAGTTGGGAAGGTAGGCTGTCCCGTGTGACCTGCCGATTTGATTTGCACATGGTCACATACTGGTCCCCACTGAGCACTGCTGAAAACTCTTCCAAGGGATCTTTATAGCAAGGACATTATACATTTGATAAAAAAATGTCCTTTCTATCAGAAAATGTAACAATCCGGTAATGCTGGTCATTATAAATAACTTGGGTAGGAAGATCAGAAAAGTTACGTAATTTTGCATCTTTTTCTGCCATTAACTCTCCATATAAAATTAGAAAACTTGTTTGCCAAAATTTGTTTTCATTTGGAAAGTGATATATTAACAATATCTCTCAGATTTCTTGCAGAAATAAACAGATAATTTTAATAAAAGATTAAATGTTTTCAGAGGGTTGAATTACAAATGCTTTATGAGGTAAAAATAAAATGCACCTTAATACTTTGGAAAGATATTTGGCTTTGATTTAATCAGGCCTTCTTTGAGTATGGAGTTTTGACACATGCTAGGTACATCATCTTGTTTAAGAAAACATTTTTCTTTAAACCTCATTGTCCTTACCTGAAAAGGAATGATATGATTCTTAACACAAAAGAATATGGTTTTATTTAAGTGTGTTAAAATCAGCTAATACAGTCCTTGTCCCATGTGGTGCTGAGAGGGGTCCATTGTTTTCTCTTTGTACTATGCTCAAGAGTTGTTGAGAAATTTTCAAAAGATCTTCATGGGAGAGAAAGGAAGATTCCTAAGGTGGGGCCAGTTCATACTGAGTAACAAACAACAGCTGAGACAGAAGGACTTCATACAATTAAGTCTTTTTAATGCTTTGCCTTTTAGTTTACCCTTAATCCTAGGAGACTGGTGTCAATTTTGTCTCTGGTTAGTTATACACTGAGGGAGCAGCGGAGTTGAACCTTTAGCCCAGGAGAGTGGACCCTGTACACGCTGAACAGTTGGACCAAAGAGTCTTGTTGTTGAAGAACTCAGATATCAGATTTTGATTCTTACTAGAAAATCTTTCTGAAGTTAGTACATACATCACAGAAAAGCTGACATTAGAATTGTTGAGGGGAAGAGTAGAGAATACTCTAAAAATGGCATTGTGTGGATCTCTCAGTGCCAGAAAGAAATCACTAAGATTTCTTTCCACTCCCAGCTCAGCAGTTTTTTGTTGTTGTTGTTTTGTTTTGTTTTGTTTTTTCCCTATCAAATTTCTTCTATTTTGTCAGGTAGACAAGGTCACTGGAAACACAGTTGTCTGAGAAAAATTTTTAAGCTTGCCTCCTGACCAGAGAGTCAGTGACATTTGCAGCTTTTTAATTATACACAGATGCCCCTTTCATCTTAGACAATGCTGAGCAATAAAGTCAGGTGCCTGTTCTTTCCTCTTGGTGGCTATTTGGAACATAAAGCGTTTGTACTATGTGTTAATCAGCACATCTACATTTTGGCCAGGGATATGCAGACGTTGGGGGAGGAAGTGCTCTGACTCTATTATAACGAATTTACTGCCTTGAAGAACCCACAAAAGGGTTAGAAATTGTTGGCCATTGTGCTCCTTTAAAATATATATATATTGCTTGAGGTTGCGGAAGTGCTGACTATTGGGAAAGCAAAGTGGATTATAAAGAAGCAAATGGTATGAGATAAAGTTACATTAAAATAATTTTTTAAAGAATTTGATCAGGAGGCATGGAAGCCAATATCAAGAAACCTAAAAACACCGTTACTTGCAAATGAGTGTTTCTTGGCAAGATTTAACAGTATGTAGGCTCCAGGCGAGAGACAGAAATTCTACTTTTGGTAGGTGCACGGGGAAACCACTTGAAACAAAGATTAAAAAGTAGATTTGCATGTCTGACATAATTTGAAGTTATAACGATTGTGTTGGTCTTACTACCTATGTTTTCATGTTTCCCTTATTTTGGTAGATATTCAAATATCCCCAGAATCTCTACTTTAAGCAATTATTTACTAAGTGACTCAAATATAGTTCCTTTCCAGAAAGCACAAGTACCGGAGAATTTAAGCTTCATTTGTTAACCTCCAAATACCCAGATTGTGAGCTATGTTGAATGCAAATACTTGATTTCCCTTAAGTGAGTACTTAACTAGCTGAAATAAAAAATAATTAAAAAATCAGCTCAAAGAGTGTGACCTAAATTATTTTTATTTCAGATTTCTTCATCTTTAAGTGAACTGTTAAAAATAAGTTTAACTCTTTTTCAAATATAGAAAATTTAGGTGCGTTTATAAAAACTTTCTAGATCCCATGATAGGCAGTTATGATATGATTTAGTAATACTCCCTCCAAAAGTAAAGTCCAAATCATTTACAAAGATGAAAAATAATGCAAGATAGCGCAAAGTGATTTCTAAGTGAGTGGAAAGCATGAAAGCCTCTCGAGCTGTGGGAGGGAAGGTCAGTGCGGCATGACCAGCCAATTCTTTT
Organism: Ctenodactylus gundi; assembly: GCA_004027205.1. NCBI lineage: Eukaryota > Metazoa > Chordata > Mammalia > Rodentia > Ctenodactylidae > Ctenodactylus > Ctenodactylus gundi. Next base: position 298,073 of record PVKB01001580.1, read on the forward strand.
CATTGACAGGTTTAACATTATGTGAGTGTCAAAGAAAATGAGTCTTTGCAATGACAACCGAGAAGAGTATCTGGAGACATGTCTTTTAGAGATATTTGCACATGAAAACAAGTGTAATCCATGTTTTCAGGGGATTCAAACCCTTAAAATTAGGACAAAAATGAGAAGCATCCTTGTAATCATTCTAGATCTCAGAATTTGGAATTAAAATGTTTCAAGATACAAAGAGTACATCATTCTTAATTTCAGAACAGGACATATGTCCTTGATAATTGAATGTATTTGGAAAGTAGAGAGAAATATAATAGCAAGTGAGTTTTTCCTTTTAGTCTGGAGCTTAATATTTACTACATGGCCTCCGGCATGCTAAATATAGCCTTCTCTGCTGTGTTCCTGGCCCCAGAAACTCCATTTATTAACCAGTATAGGAAAAACAGATATTTACTTGAGCCTAATAGCATGGTTCAAAACTTAGCAGCTAAGACAGCTAAAGAAGTAACTAGATGATGTGTGTGTGCGTGTCTTTAATAGTGCACCTCCAGTCAGAATGTAAACTTGGTTTGAGTTACTAATCAACATGTTTGAACAAGATAGTCTCTATGGCCCTATCAATTTTCTGGTATTTATATGTCTACACGGAATTTTAAAATACTCAGCAGCATCACATAGAAAGCATCTTATAGAATGAATGAATGTAAATAGGTTAAAAGATATTTTTTGTTTCAATGAAGATATAGGAGAGTATACAGAATTAAAATGAATTTTGAAAGATTTTAAACCATTGGCTTTTATATTGTAAATCTCACCTTTTGAAAGAAGTAGTGTTTTCCTTGACACACAGGTTGCATTTCATTATGATAGGAGCATTAATGTGATGGGTAGCTCTTTTCTCCCTCTGTGATGTTCTCATATCTCCTATAGAGCTAAGGAAGAAGCCACTGACGATGTCTTAATAATCTTTATTTTCTTTCTTTCTTTCTTTCTTTCTTTTTCTTTCTTTCTTTCTTTCTTTGACAGAGGGTCTCACCCTGGAATCCAGGGTGCTCTCAAACTCACTATAGAGCCCAGTCTGGCCTGGAACTCTCAGCAATCCTCCTGCCTCAGCCTCTTGAGTGTTGGGATTACTGGTGTGGGTCTCAAATCACGGCTCATTGTCTTACCGTTCTTGGTTCTTGGGGATGAAAGAATGGCACAGTGATTAGAGCACTTGCCCAGCAGGCGTAAGGCCCTGAGTTTGGTTTCCTGGTAGAACATAAATCCAGGTGTGATGGCAAACTCCTGTAATATCAGTTCTAAGAAGGCTGAAGCAGGGGTATTGCCATAAGTACACAGACAGCTTGGGCTACAGAGCAAGAGCTTGTCTCAAAAAAAAAAAAAAAAAAAAAAAAATCTCCATGGCGTAAAGAGAAATTCCACTGTAAGGCTAAAATTTTTTATTTCAAATGTGACAGAATTATCAGGACTCCAGAAAAATTCAGGTGGAAAAAATACCTATTTGCAAAAAGAAAATAATTTGACAAAGACTAAAATTAACCATGATGATATTAATAATAATTAATGAATTTTGTTCATCTAATTAATCTAACATGTTCATATTAAATATGTGGCAATATTTAAGCTTTTCTATATAGCAGAAGGTGATATATTGACCGTTTTCAAATTATGTGACAGAAACACTGAAAAAGCTAGTCTAGTCTCGGCATTTGTGTTTGAATTAAGTTGGAATTTAAATAATGAATACCTTAAATCATTATGAGTAAAGACATTTAAAATTTTCACTGTAATATCAATCTCCAAGTTAAATTTAAAATTGTAAGCCATAAAATTTAGAAATGCGTTCATTTTGCTTTACATAAAGGATCAGGTTTGTCATCTGTCTAGATTGGGGCATGCATTATTTTCTTAAGTCAACAGAAGTAGTCAAGAAATGATACTTGGTATTTGAAGCTGAGAAAGAGAAACTGCAGTCATCAACTGTAATGAAACAGATCTTGCCAACTCAACTGGTATAAACCTGGAAAGTTGACTTTCTAATTTTGGCAAAAGGTTGCTAAAGTTTCCAAAGAGGAAGCAGCGTAGTTACACCATATGAGTATCTGCATTCTATAGATTGTTTCTGTCACCTCTACAATATGTAACAACTGCTCTAATCTTTAGGAATTGAACGCAATAACAACTGCAACATTAATGCTCACAGTTCCTCAATGCGGTTCGTTCTTTCGTTTCTCAAGGTATAAGGTAAAGATGAAAGGTCACAGATATCTTCTTCACAGGCACATTGTGCATGCGCCTTGCACTAGTGGCCCACAAGTTGGCTGGTTTTGTTTACCCTTGACTGCAATGAATAGCGGTCTCAATGTAATGACGTCTTTACGGGAGAACTGCTTTCTGGGAGAAAACTGCACAAAACAGCAGAGTTGAAACTTACTGTTCTTCTGTAGAGTTGCACAGAGGGGCCTCCACCCTATAGTCTGGGTGAAAAGGAAGCATGGAGGCAGCTAACACTCTGTGATGGAGGGAAATAGACACTACCTCTTGAATGGGAGCTTTTGTGGTATATTTCTGGTCACCTACTGCAGAAATCCAGCCTCTTTATCACTTATGGTTAGCTACCTGAGAGAGAACCATTCATCTGGGCTTACAAGAACAACCTCTTGGTCAAGGTACCTATATTCGCATCTATCCCAAAAGTAGAAAAAAAGAAAAAAAGAAAACATGCTTTTAAAAAGGACACATGAAAATTTTTCCTTATCTGTGCATTTATTGTGTTAGCAGGACTTAATACAATGAGCACATCTAATTGTGAGGAAAACTGGAAAATAGGTTCTTCAGGCAGACCTGTGCCTGGCTATCAACAGGGCTCCTTTTGATGTTGTGTTAAAGAGGAGATTAGAGATTGTAGAATGGCTAGGATTTTCTGCTAAAATAGTGTTTAAACTGCATATTTTTCATAAAGTTCACATGCGAAAATTGTGTCTATTTTTGTCTCTATCCTGTAGAACATCCTTCCCACAATGGAGTATGGATAAGCAAAAATTCCAGAAGGTGGTTTTAGTACAGGGTATCATTTCTAAATGGCTCACACAGTGGGAACCTGTTTAGATGAAGTTCCTGGATACCAAAGTCCCAGCGTGCCTCTGCTCACAGCTGCAGGCGTTTGTCTCCTAATGATTTAGCACTTTTGAGTAGATGGGAATACAGCCAACTGGTTCACTGGGTGCAAAATTCAGCTGATTCTCACAAAAAATAGTACACCCATAAGTGTCTATATAGCTTAAGTATCATCTTAATAATTGATAACACTCTTTGCTTCTTAGTACTGACCATCCCTCTTCCTCACACAGAAATAACTGGTTACAGGCATTTTATTTAGGAAAAACAAGATGGCATCTGTCGGAATAAAAACAAAGTAATTTCCCTCAGAGCGGTTGGCAAATGCATTAGGAGTGCATAGTCCATCACAGCCCAATATACACTTCAACGCTCATTCCCTAAATGCGTGCAGACACTCCATGCATCCAAAGAGGGCAGAATGGTTCTAAAATCAGTTTATTTCAGTAATATAAGATTAAAAAGGAAAGATAACCCAGACATCACTACATCTCGTGAGGCACAATATTGTCACAATATTTAATACTTTATTTACTTACGTTATGCCAATATATTTAATATCCCTTCCTTTTGCTATTATGTCTCAATTTTTAAAACATTTTTAAAAATTTCATTTCTACAAGTTTCCTCAAGGGTGATTTACTTAAGAGCCCTAACTTTTGATTTTGAGTACCAGCCTGAGCTTTTCCACCTCGGAGTTTGTGTCATGTTACTTGATTTTATTTGTTTGAATCATTGTGGCAAATGTTAATTAAATTTGTCCAAAAGGAAACTTGCAATATATTTGGGAGATGGTATGTAGAATGCAACTAATATTCCCTAATGGTCTTGCGGGGCCTTTGCTTTGAACAATAAATGCAAAAGTGCTGGTTTGGTTCATGTCCCCACTTCTGTTAGGTACCTTGATGTTATACCTAAACTCAAGACCCTTTCAGAAGTTTGGCAACAGCACCACGTAGGTAGTGGATACACACAAAATTGTCCACAGTTCTCCAACAAACTTTTCCTTGATGACCTCATTTGAGGCTCTGCATTCTTGAATTCTCAGACTAGTAACTTGGTGAAAACTTCAATTGTCCCTGCCCCCAACTCTCTATTAGATGATTGTGTTTCATATCTTTCTAAAATTATGCAATATTTCATCTATTTTATCTACCTTTGATCAGACTGATAGTATTTCTGGTCCCTTGATTGAACTCTTTGGTCCCTTGATTGAACTCTTGTTAGGAGAAAGACATTTAATCAGCAACTAAGTTGCTAACAAAATTATTTTTCTCTTGTTTAAGGCATTGTGAAATTAGTGATTTTTATTACAAGTAATTAAAGCAAAGCTAATATAGACACCTGTTTTCCCTTCACACTTTTATTGATGAAAAAATAATATAAAATACCTCTATTTTTCTAATGATGATTTCCACAACATATAAAAATAACAAAATGGCACACAGTCAAGGAAAATAAACATTTATTGAGCAATGAGTTGCTTTTGAGTACACAGTATGGATAAAACATGGATAATTTAGGACACTATGATAAATATTTTAGGCCCCTGGAGTAATATTTTGCTGCTGAAAAGCTAATTCATTTTATGAATCACTTAAGCATTAAAGTGTGAATTTTCAATTGTATTCCCATAGCCTGGAGATTAAGAATTAATTCAGATAATCAGTCCCCTTGAAATCTCAAATTGGAAGTCATATTTTTCAAACATGGTTTTTCCTCTTGAAGTCTACAGTCTCCTGAGGAGAAGTCACCTGTCGTAAGGTCATGAATCCATGCAGGCCTCAAACATTAGAATACTAAAATACAGATCAAGTGCACATGCCATTTTAATGCATTATATTTAAAAATTGCTAAAGTTATACTTTTTCCGTTATATTCTATTAATGTTGAACAACTGAAGTCAAATTCTACCATTTTAAAGTTATTGAGGAAGAGGAAAAAAAAACACTTTGTATGTACTTAATTTAATCATCTTACGTGAAAAACCCCATTGCAATGACAACAGCAAGGGATGTGCAGTATATATGATAGGGAATTTGAGGTTCTGTAACTGTCCTTGGAAACACACATGGTCGTTATTCACAAATAACAAATTTCAAATATCCCTTACCAAAACATACTATGGATAAGATGGATTGATAGGAGGACAGGGGGCTAAAGGAATATCTCAGTAGTTAAAGTGCTTGGCTAGCCAGCTCAAGGCTTGGAGTTTGATCTCCAGCAACACAGAAGCTAGGCATGGTTATGCATGACTTTAATCTCAGCTCGTGGGAGGCTGAAGCAGGAGGACTGCATGAGTCCAAGGCCAGCCTGAGATACACAGTGAGTTCTGCACCAGCCAGGGCTACAGTGTGAGGTCCTGTTGCCCCGCCCCAAACCCTTAATTTTTTTTTTTCTGCAAGATATTAGATGGAGAAATTTAAACATCTCATGGGTAACAGATCCACTTGCTCTGGAAATGCGCTATTATTTATACTAGTGGCAAGTAGATACAATGAAATGGCTGATAGTGGATAAATTTAACAATGTTAATAAAAGATGCCAGCTTAATACACTGCCACTTGAAAATGTTATAGGCCTCCAATTATGATACAATATGATATATATGAGATCAGTTGACAATATTTTCTAAATATATTGAGTCTGGATCTCTTGGCCTTAAGATCTAGCTTGAAATTTTTTTTAAAAAGTTTTTAATTATTAAGATGAAACAATTTTAAAAAGTAAGTCTTGAATATTTTCAAAAAATCAATTCATCAAAAAATAGGGTGCAGCTCATCTCATTTTAAATACTATTAACTTATATAACCAAATACAGTGAGTAGTTTTATTTGGCTTTTCATTAATAACAATAAAGGTAACTGCTGGTATTGAGGCTATAAACCATACATCCTTGAGTCTTGGAGATGAATCTTTCATAGATATCTATTTATGATTGGGCCACCCACGTGATGGCTGTAATATGCTCAACCTAATTCCCAAACCCAACTCATGACATGTTATGGGGAAATGTCAGAGGTGGACAGGTCCTAAATTTACTAATCAGGATACTATAAAATTGAAGCCATCCTATATTCTTTGGGTGAGATCCATGTAATCGCAAAGTGATACTGAAGGTAAGAGGGAGAAAAGGACGTATGGCCAGGGGAACATGGCAAGGTCCTGTTAGTATGTTTGCTTCCCCCTCCCCTCCACCCCCGGAATGAAACATTTTCCTGACTTCTGACATCCAGGGCTCTCAGATAATAAATCTGCCTAAGTTTTAGACTCTAAAGTGAAGATAATTTTTGTACCGCTGTAATGGGAAAAATGTATATTGAAATCTGAATGCACATTTTTTGTAAAACAAAAAAAATGGAGCAGAGCACACAAGGTGAATGCTAATAATTTAAGAATTTCATGCTCTTTGTGTTTTTCAGGTATGTTTGTCTTTTAAACATTTTTAGGATGCATCAGATATATTAAAATTTCAAGATCATAATGTGGGGTCTGCAGATGTGTCTCAATGGTAGAAAATGGCCAGTTCAGGGTGTGGTTTTGATTCCTCAGAACCATGTAGGCTGAGCATGATGACAAATGGCACACTTGTAGAAAATGAATGCATACAGAATGAAAACCCGTGCATTGCTTGGCCTGGATTAATTAAAAAACCAAGTAAAAATCATAATGAGAAGTGTTCGTGATCCGTGAGAACACAAAGTCTCATTCTTCTCTCGTGATAGCTAAACTATAGCAGGCAATAGTGGAAAATAAAACAGAAGATGCGCCTTACATCTGACCTTGAATACATACTACAAAGACAATCTCACTCAGTTCCATTGAAGGGAAGAACAACTATGCTGACTGAAACACAATTTATGATATTGAGAAGACTGAAATACTACCTTCCTTGTTCACAGGAGGAAGAAAGCAAATAGGACAGACGCAAACTATACGTAGTGTAGTAAGACAGAGTAGTCTCTTCCCCTTGGTGATTTTTTTTTTTTTTTCTGTGCAAAACCTAACTTAATGAATTCCCATTAGTTGGTTGTTGCTGAGATATCTTGTGCCGTTGGTGATCAGGTCAGAAAATCTTTTCCCGTCCCTACGACTTCTAGAGTTTTACCTGTTTTGTCCTCTAGTAAGTCCAGTGTTTTGATGTCAGGTCTTTGATCCACTTCGATATGGTTTTAGTATGTGGAAACAGATATGGGTCTAGTTTGATTGTCCTGTATGTAGAGGTCCAGTTTGCCCAGCACCACTAGTTAAAGATGCTGTCTTTTCTCCAGTGGGTTATGTTGGCTCCTTTGCCAAACATCAGTTGAGTAAGAGTGTTTGGTTTTGTTTCAGTATCCTCAATTCTGTTCCATGGATCCTCTGGTCTGTTCTTATACCAGTCCCATGTAGTTTTAATCATTGTTGCTTTGTAATATTTTTTGACGTCTGGGATTGTGACTCTTCCAGGTTTGTCCTTGTTACTCAGAATTACTCAAGAGATTCTGAGTCTTTTCTGGTTCGATATAAATTTTAAAGTTTATTTTTTCCAGTTCTGTGAAGAATATAATTGATATTTTGATTAATATTGCATTGAATCTGTATAGCTTTGGGGGTGTGGGCATTTTGACAATATTAGTTCTTCCTGTCCAGGAACATGGGATGTCTTTAAATTTTCTAAGATCCTCTTCAGTCTCTTTCTTTATGGGTTTGTAGTTTTTTTTTTATTCATCTTTCACCCCTTTGGTAAGGTTTATATCCAAGTATCTAATTTTCTTGTTACTGGGAAGGGGTTGTTTTCTTGATTTCTTTCTCTTTGGATTCAAGATATTCACCAAATAACACTTCAGACAAAGGACTAATATTTAGAATACATACCTGAAAAACATAAAACGCTCTAAAATAAACTAATCCATCAAGAAGTAGACAGCTTAAATGAAAAGAAACTTCACTGAAGAAGTACAAATGAGCAATAAGCACATGAAAAAGCATTCTTCATTACTGGTCATCAGAAAAATTCAAATAAAAACAACGTTGAAGTTTCACCTCACCCCACTGAGAATGGCCTACGTCATGAACTCAAAAGCAACTGCTGTTGGCTAGGGTGCAGACCAAAAAGAACTCTACTCCACTGCTGGTGGGAATGCAATCTGGTACAACCATTAATGAAAGCAGTCTGGGGTTCCTTAGAAAGCTGAGCATGGAAATTGCATTTGATCTAGCTATTACCCTACTGGAAATGTTTCCAAAAGAAATAAAGTTAACATACCCAAAAGACACATGCAAATCCATGTTTATAGCAGCACAATTCATAATATCCAAACCCTGGAAGCAAGCTACCTGCCCATCCATACAGGAATGTATAAAGAAGATGAGATACGTATATATAATGGAGTACTATGCAGCCACAAAGAAAAACAGATATGAATCATTTGAATGAAAATGGGGTCACCTAAGGTCAATAAGGCTGAGTAAAATGGACAAAGCACAAAAGACTGACTACAGATGAGTGTCTCTCTTATGAAATGCACAAAAATAACATGAAAAGGTCCAACCTAAATGGCAGGATAGAAAGAGAGGCAATGGTCTGATAACAAAAGGGTGAACTTCTGAAAAAGGGGTGAACACAGATGCTCGCTAATTCCCCAAACCTTATGCTGCTAGTGTGTTACAGAATTTGGAATCCATATACTTACAAAAAAGTAAAATTTTATGTCATATGATTTTTTTACCACAATCATATTATAAAAATAATACATTGTCTGCAGTGGTGTTTAGTCATAAAGAAATGTATATGTCAGTGCTGTTCCCTAACTTTATGTTGCTTGGCGATGTCATAGTAGTTTCGATTCATTAAAGTATTATTCATGATGTTAGCAAGATGATAGAATTGTTTGAGGAAACATTTTAGAGAAAGCATTCACATTAAGTCAGCATAAACTTAAGGTTTTATAGAAAGGTAAAGACCACAATATTTACTTTTAGGTGGGTAGATCTCAGTTACAGAGATTGAAAACAAGGTTAGTACCATTGGTAAGTTATAGACTGTGAAGCTCTTTCTGAGCTTTTTCTTACACATCTCCTGGCAACTGGCCTTCTCTGTAGGAAACACAGCTGATGTGAGTGGAGAATTTGGATCGTATTGTGATTCTTTTGAATTCTTTGCTTCTCCTTAGGAAAGAATCCCAAATTCCTAGAATGTGAGCCATTCTTTTGAAAAAAAAAAAGATTATCTTCGTAGCGTTAGAAATTACACATCTTTGAACTCAGTACAAAACATGTGAGAACAGAAAAAGCACAAGGAATTTAAAAAATGAGCTACCTGAAGTACTCAAAGGAAACGCATTCTACATATCTCATGGATTCAAGAGGAGGTGATTATGATAATTTTATTCTTTAGAAAATGACAAGTCCCAGTATAGAGAAAAAAGAGCACATTGACATATTTCTGTAGATTCAAAATGAACTAAATTAAACACTAGGTGGTAAAATTCTGGAATATGCCTTCATGAATTTGAAAACCCAAATTACCAAAAATTATAAATTTTCAATTATTTTAAATCTAACGCAGACCAAATTGACAAATGTCATAAGAAACTGATACCCAGTAGATATCAAAAAATAAAAAAACTCCTGGCAATCAGTTTAGATTTTCCAAGTCTTTTTTTATGTTGTTCATTTGTTTTCATGACAGCATCTGGACTCTGCTGTTACACTGCTAATGTGGCCGCATCTTAAAACAATGAATAGTTGAGGGTTTTCTTACAGAAACTGAAAAATTCTAGTTTTTTTTTTATTAAACACTTAAAAAATAATTCATAGTCCTCCACTTACACAAAACAGGAGAAAAACTGAAGCTTTTCAATGGCTATTAGAACTCTCTGCTTACTAAATAACCCATAATTAATGTGGCAAAGGGGCCCCGAGGAGGAAAAACGAGTAACTTGCCACTAAATTTCATGGAAGCACCTGTAGTATACGCACACGTAATCTCTGAACAGTGTGTAGCACAGACACCATCAGTTTCCCAGCCTCTCCTTTTTATTGGCCGCCATTTTTAATTGGAATAAATTCTGAAGATAGCAATAGGCTGGTGGAAAAGTATGATGTGCTGTATTTCATTGATTTAAAGCGGCCCATACTCTCCCAAATAGCATACATAAAGTTGATTTTAATTTTCAGTAGTGCTTTACCATCTTGGCCAGCCAACCAGGAGTCAAGAAATAGCTGTCATTTGCACATACTCAAAAGAGGCCCTTGCTGTTTTATTTTTCAATGTAATTGTTTTCTGTACTTCATTGTTACTAAATGTGTTAGATTTAATCACTTTATAAAATGAGATCATAAACATTATATTCTTAAAATAACTTCTGATCATGCCGCAGAGTTCAGAAATAGAGCAGCCAAATTCACATTTGATTAGTGATGCAAATCGTTGTTCTTGGAGAGATGACAGTGATTCCATATTTTTCATGAAACAACCACAAACACTATGCAGAGTCTGGGAAAAGTAGGTGCTTAAAAGCAGATGAAGCATTATTAAATTTTCTTTCAAGGTGTATACAATAGAACTGTTAGAAACAAAATGAACTCCTAACAATATGGGTGGTGTCATGGTTTGGATCCGGAGTTTCCCCCAGAAGCCTCATGTTCCTATGGATACTGTGTACTTTCGGGAGATGGGGCCTGGCTGGAACAGGCCGCTGCTTGGGGTTTGACACGCACCACACTGGTGAGTGTGTGCTAGTTCTGCCCTTCCTCCCAGAGCTGTTGTTTTGTGGTGGTGTGTGGTTCTGTGTCTTCTGAGCAATGGCTCCAGCGCTGGCCCCACTATGTGATTCCATGATTTTCAAGCCGCCCACCTGTGAATGGACTGCTATTTTCTGAAACTATGTTAAAAAAAAAAAAACTTTCCCCCCTTAATTTGTCCATGTCATGTATTGAGTCATAGCAATGAAAAAATAAATAGGTTATAATGCCAAGTACTCTAGATAGATTTTCAGAACACCTAAGTAACAGAAGCCTTCTGTGATGTGTACAATTTTGTTCAATGCACACTTATGTCTTAAATTTTAGTAACATCACTTGCACATATTAATGAGACTCAGAATTCTCACAGACACACATCATGCCTTCATCATGTGTGACCACTTCTATCCTGAGCCCTGCCCTGTTATGTGTACAGCCTTCCCACTTTCAGGTTGACTCCTGGTTCTCACGTAGAAGAGACTGCAGTACTTTCGGTGTTTGGCTTTCTTCCCTTAATGTCCTCCAGTTTTATCCATTTTGCTGTAAATGACAGAATTTCATTTTCTTTGTGGCTAAATTATATTCCTCTGAGTATATGTCAGATTTTTTATGAATCTCTTGAGCACCTAGGCTGATTCCATATCTCACCTTGTGTACAGTGATGCAGAAAACATGAACATGCCAAAAGTCAAATACAGAGCAGTGGAACCAATCATTGCTGATTTAATTTTCTTTGGATATATCTACCTAAGATTAGATAGTTCATGCTACAATTTTATTTTTTTGAGAAACTTTCATACTGTTTAGCATAGTGAATGCTAATTGGCAGTTTTAATAGTGTCCAAGAGATTCTCTTACTATGTACCTCCCCAGCATTTTTTAAATAACTATTCTAACTAGGGTGAGAATATTATCCCATTGAAATTTTTAATTGCATTTACTTTTCTGTCATAATATAGAGCATTTTTTAGCATTTGCCAATTTCTAATTGTTTTAACTTGGTTGGTTGAAGTTTATAAATTTATGTGTTATAGATATTCTCTGTTCAATGAACAGCTGGCATTTTTTCTCCATTCCGTAGGCTTTGTCTTTGTTATTACTTCTATGCTTTGTAGTTTGAGAAAATCCCATTTGCTTTACTTGGGTTCTATCCAAAAAAAAATAATAATTCCCTGTACTTGAAATGTTTTCTGTGCTCGATTATGAAATTCTCAAAGTTTTCAATCTTATATTTAGTTTATCTATTTAGAGTTAAATTTTTAGAGAAAGCAAGTTTTAATCTTTTCTAAGTAGACATCTAGTTTTCAGAACACCTTTGCTCAGACTGTCATTTTTCCAGTACATAGTTTTGGCATTTTTACGAAGAATCATTCGATTCTAGATGTGTGAGTTTAACTTTGCATTCTCTATTTGGTTCCACTGATCTGTATTTGACTTTTAGTTACTATGGCACCGTCGAATGACTTGAAATCGTGTATTTATTCTTTGGCTCCAGGTTTATTTGAGTCTTTTGGGCTTCTGTATTATTTTTAGGCTTATTTTTCTGGTTTTGTGAATAATGTCAAAGGTATCTTAATGGATATTCAGTAAATCTTTGCATCATTTTAGGCAATATAGGATTTTTATTGATATTTCTCGAATTTATAAACATGAAAGATGATTTTATCTTTCAGTATCTTCATTTTTTTAGTATTTTTCAAATTTTCACTGCAGATATTTCCTTGGTTAAGTTATTCTAAGGTTTTTTTTTTTTTTTTAGGCACATGTGTAGGAAAGAGCTATGGGAAAGGATATATTTAATGCTTTCTTCCACAAATTAAATATTAGTACACACGAAAGATACTAATTTTTGTGTGTTGATTTAGCACATAGTGACTTTTCTGAATTAGTTCATCTATTTTATTAGTCTTTTGGTGAAATCTAGACTTTTTCTATACAAAGAAACTTATAATCTGGAAACAGATTATTTGATTCCTTTCTTATTTATATGTCTTTTTTTTTTTCTCTTGGATAATTTCTCCAAATATACTTTTCGTTGTATAGAAGTGAATAATCACAGTATACTGGGAATGCTGGTCATTTTTCTGGTCTGCATTGTACTTCCTCTGGTCTAGTGTGATGCTAGTTATGGGTGTGTCACATATAGTTTTTATTATCTTTAGGTAGGATCTACCTATTTTATTCAGTGTTTTTATCATGGAGAAATGTTGAATTTTACTAGATGCTTTTTCTATATCTTCTAGATGAATATGTAATTTTTGTCATTCTTTTTATTATTGTGATGTGGTCTGTAAATTGATACATTCATATCAAACCATCCTTGCATTCCCAGAATGAAGTTTGCTGGAATATAGTGGTAAATTTTGCATCTATAATTATTACTGCTATTGCTCTATAGAGATCTTGGTTTACATGTGAAGTGAGTGTGTGTGTGTGTGTGTGTGTGTGTGTGTGTGTGTGTGTGTGTGTGTGTGTGTTTGTGGAATTTTAGTCCTCATAGATTGAGTTTGGAAAGATTCTTTCCCTTTTAATTCTATAGAATGCCTGAGAAGAATTGCTATTATTCTTTTCTTTCCTGTTTTTTTTTTTTTTTATCAGGGTCTCAGTGCATTGCCCTGGCTAGTCCTGAACTGTCTATGTATCCTAGGTTGATCTTGAATTTCTGATTTGAATTGTTATCAGCCTGTGTCAGCCTTCAAAGAACTTGGGTTACAGGTGGGAGTAATGACTCCTGGCTCTTGGTGTTAGTTCTTTAAGTTTCCGCAGTGAGGCTATCTGGTGCTTTGATTTTCTTTCTTGGAGAGCTTCTTTTATTACTGTTTTAATCTCATTAGTTTTTTATTGGTCAGTTTGAGCTTTTAAAGGTCCTTATAATTTATTTTATATAGGACATACATGCCCACATATAGAAGGCATAGCTGGAAAAAAGTGAAAAATTTACATTTAAAATAGATAGATTAGACTAAAAGATACATTACCATTAATTCCTCTCAAAATACCCTCCCCCCGCCAATTCTCACTCAGTCTCCTATTCTTGTTACTTTCTGAAAGAGTTCTGCAAGTCCTCTTTGGAGGGTTTTATTAGCGACACACTTGGAGCTTCCTTGATGTCCTGAACAAAGTCATGTTTAATTTTCATGGTCACTTTGGCTTTTGGGAAGTTGCACACTGCCAGATCCAGTGTCAATAAAATGGATAAAGATGGCGTATCTATCTGTAAATGTCACATTGGCAAGTGCATTTGTCCTAATTTTAATTATACTTCATAAAGACAGGAAAAAATTAGGCTTCCAGAATTGCTGCAGAAAGTAACTCAAGTAGTGGAATAAGCACTTTCAAAGCAAGTGCAAGTATCTGAGGGGTGTTAGCAGCAAGTGACTTTTGCTATGATTTATTTTAAATTGAAATAGTGTATTTTTTGATCAGACCTCATATGTCATTTAAGATAATTTTAGCATATACTTTTTTCAAAACTATGTCTGATTATCCTTTGAATTTCTGTGATATAAGTTGTAGTGTCTCTTTTCAAACTCTAATTTTCTTTTCTTCGTTGTTATTTTAAAGGCTTATTGATTTTTTTATCTTTTTCAATAAATGTTTGTCCCGTTAATTTTTTGTATTATTTTGTTTATTTTTATGTTCTGAACTTTATTATTTTCTTTCATTAATTTTGAGGATACTTTGTCCTTAATTTGCCAAGTACTTGAGATGAAACACAAGATTAATTGGATATTTTTTTCTGATGTATACTCTCCTTGCTATAAAATTCCCAGTTAGCACTGTTTTCTCTTCATCTCACAGATATTGCTTTTTCCATTTTCACTTATTTTTTAAAATTTCCTCTTTTTCAAAAACCTATGGTTTGTTCAGTATTGTGCTTTTTAGAGTCCTGAAAGTTTCTCTGTTTCCATTTTTTGTTCCTTTACATTGTATTTTTAAAAGATGCAAAAGACAATTTAAAAATGCTTAAGATTTGTTTTGCTCAGTAATACACAATTTATTGTAGAAAACCTTCCAGGCATTGATGTAAAGAATGTGTATTGTACTATTGTTGGAAGGAACATTCCATAACTGTACCAGTGCATTTCGTCTCCATTGTTTAGCATTGATTTGACTGGATTTCTTATCTTTTTCCTCTTTCTTTTGTATCTAATTGTCTGTCCATTGAGGGTGAGTTATTGAAATCTCCCTTTAAGATAACTTAGAATCATCTTATTACATTGGATGATATGGCATAAGGTACATATAGTTTTACAATCATAATTTTTTGTTGAAAGCACCCAATGATCATTTCAAAGTTATCTCATTTATTTGATCTTAAAGTCTATTCTGTCAGTTTTATAATGTAGAATTAAAATGTTCCTCCCAAAAGAACCTCTTATGTGTTCAGAGGTAGGACTTTTTGGAAGATGATTGGAAACGAGGTTGTACCTGTCCATGAGTACATAGTTGACTCATTCACAGGTGAATAAATTATAACAGATTTGGTTTATGTAGAATAGCTAGGTCACTGAGGGCATGTTCTTGTCTCTGACTCTGCTTTCCAGCTGGCGTACATTCAACACCTTTCCTCTGTCTTTCCTTCTGTCAATATCTGTGCATTAAAACCAGGTTATCATGAAGTGAAACTATTAAAACTGTGAGCCAAAAAATCAAATTTTCCTCCTTTATGTTGTTTATACCAGGTAATTGGTCAGAGTAATGGGAAAGTATCTATGGAAAGTATAAATATTGCTCTCCCTCACTTAAAAACATCCCTCAGTGTATTTGGAAAAAGGTTTTCCAGTAGTGGGTTTGATGTTGGCTATGTCACTTAAGTTGGTCTTATGCAAGTCAGTGTGTGTCTTTTGGCCTAGCACATCTAGAGGTGACTTGAAACAGGAACAAACTCCAAGAAGTGTTCTTGTGTTTGTGAGTCTTCTCTGAACACTGTCTGGAACTTAATACTTCTCAAACACCATGATAAAATTGACTGCCAGTTTAAGAATAAAGACAGGTGAAAAAGATGAATCATACAAACATGTAGTGAGTTATAGGTAAAAGGATCTTTATCATACTGTTGACAAAAATAAATAAAATTACTGCCCATATTTCCACAGCTCAGTATCTTTTCAGGGGACCCGATAGAGTAAACCATGGTATAACTCTCCTTTCTGACTTATTTTATTTGTCAGAATATGAATAAAAAATCATTTGTGGGGCTTAGCAAAGTCTCGTTCTCTAAAATTGGCAGCATTTTTTTATAAGTTTGAATCTCAGCTTAGATTCAAGCTTATTAAAAGAAAAGTAAGCAATGGGACTTCAAAGGGATATAGTATTAGGGAAGAACATTGAGATGGGGGTGAGCAGATGGAGAGAAATACATTTCAAGAATCTTAGTCAAATGTTAATAACCATAAACTTCAGCTACATGGGAGGCAGAAGACATAGTATTATGGTTTTTTTTTCTGCCTGTTTAATCTGACATAAAATTTTTAACTTTGAAATGCACTTTCTTAATTGCAATAAAGAAAGCCGGTTTACCTAATACTTGAGGTTATTAAAAAGTGGGCTAAAATGTAATATTAAATGTTGAGAAACATCCACAAAGAATTATACAAGTAGGATCAATTAATATTATAGCATCGATGAGCTCTGATTTTTGTAACTCTGGAATTTCTGAGGACATTTTAATTTTTAGCCATTATGTAGAAACTCTAAGACATGCAAAAATTAAATACATCATATTTTTTCCTCTTAAAATTTTTCACTGTACTTAACATCACAAACTTAACACAAAATGAATAATATTTTGAGGAAAATGTTTGAGGAAAAAGGATTGAGGCTTTAAATATGTAGTCATTCATTGATTGCTTGTAGAAACACTTAAACTGCACTGCATATCTCTAAATATACCCCAATGGAAGCTTATATTCAGACTTTAAAGCTAATTATCTTCTCATGAATCATTAGTACAGAAAATCAAAAACAAAATACCCAACTCCCAGTTATGGTATACCATGGTAAATGTTGGTAGTACTGACAAGGCCAGCCAAAGCTTCCAGAAAAGCTCCACATAATCCCCCCTTCTAAGTCATCACTCTTTTTTAGTCTCTCTGTCCTCTCTGTGCATTCGTTTCTTTATTAATTTAAACTTGGAATTATAATCAAAACTTTATAGACTGTGTATCTTTCTACCCTGCCCCAAGATCATATGTTAAAACTCAGCAAGATGATACAGAGACCGCCCCCCATAGCTCACGGGTATTGGTAGGGCAGTCTGAACAGATCGAAACTCTTGCTATGTAGCTGACTCATTTGAATTCTTCCCCATTTTAATGTAAATTCTACTAGTATAATTTGCTAAATCCCAAATACGTTCTTAGACAAATTTCTGCTTATGAAACAGCAATTTCCTTTTGCTTTCAGGTGTAAACCCAAATCTTCAAAATGATTCGCTAAGTTTAGTCTTCAGTGATTCTGAATATGTTCTTACAGTCTATCTTTCGCTATTCAGTCTGAACTTTTTTTTTTCCCCCTTTGGATAGGGCCTTGCTCTTTAGTTCCAACTGGTCTAAGAGCTCACTGTGGCGCCTAGGTTGGCCTGGAACTTCCAGCAAAGCTGGTGTCTCAGCCTCCCCAGTGCTGAGATTATAGGTATGCATCAGCACGCATGTTTTATGTGGTGATGTGGAATAGAACTCAAGACCTTGAGATTGCTAGACGAGTGCTTTTATCACTGAGCTATCCTCCAGCCCCCAGCCTAAACATTTTTTGTTGAAGCCACTCAAAACTACATAAGATCTCACATGGACCTGTGTGAACATTTCTCCTTTTTGTTAAATGTCCTTCTCTGGTTTTACCATTTCTTATTCAAAGCCTGTTCTTTGGTACTAAATTGGTAATGAAAGGAGATTGATGCCAAGGGAAATATATATATATATATATATATATATATATATATATATATATATATATAGAGAGAGAGAGAGAGAGAGAGAGAGAGAGAGAGAGAGAGAGAGAGAGAGAGAGTGTGTGTGCGTGTGCGCACGCGTGTGTGTGCTTAGCAACAAATCTGTATTTATTTTTTGATACAGGGTTTTACCCTGTAGCCCAGGCTGGTCCTGTACTCACTATGTAACACAAGCTAACCTTGGACTCATAGCAATCCTCCTGCCTCAGCCTCCCAAGTGTTGGGATTACAGGTGGATGATACCAGCCTTGCTTTGAGTGGTATTGGAGAATTGAACTCATATCCTTGCACTTGCTAGACAAGCACTTTGTGGGGTGCCATTCTTCTAGCCCACGTGTTTAAGTTTTTAAAAATGCAATAAAAGACACATTACTGTTGCTCCCGCCAGAACACTCTCCCCACTTTGAAGCTACTTATTCTGTCATTCCTGACACGTTCTGAAGCCCTTCTGGAAGTTGTCTTTCATGACTGTCTTTACAAGGTGTGATTAAAATATATGGCAGAAAGGCCGGCTCATGACAAAAGTATGGCGTGTCTTAATCCATCTTACTCACTTGATCTGGCAACATGTGACTTCTGGCTTTTCCCTAAATCAAAGTGACCATCAAAGGTCAACCTTCTGAATAGGTTGAAAACGCCAAGGGGGGTCTAGTAATGCAGTGAAGGGTACGGAACAGGACTGCTACGTCTTTATAAAGTGTTAAGAGCAATGGATAGGTGTTTGGAGACAAGTGAAGTATCCTGAGGTGGCCAACTGACCAAGTGTCTGTTATTGTAAAACTTTTAAAAAATATAAATATTCGCTTTATTTTCAATCACACTTCATACAGTTACACAGGGCACATGATTCTCTCTAATTTTAATTATACACACAAACATACTCACCATTTATGTCAACCAATCTTGGTAAAGCACAGTGAGGGCAGTGTTGATATAAGGCTGGAAATAATAAGTAGTTAGAGATTTTATCCAAGCAGTGATATATTACTCAATTTTCAGATCTCGTAGTCTGGGTTATACATCGTAGTGTTTAATTTCTTTTTTTCACACCTAATATTAAATGCAAGTCTTGTCAAACTCTTTATTGAGTGACTATTTCTTGATTTGGCAGGAATTATGAAATGAGAAAATTTAAATAAGATATATTGACCCTCGTTTGTCCAAAACAAGAGATAATTTGAATTGTAGAAAACAGAGACTGAGGAATGGAGACATAGGCATTGTAATAAAAATTAAAAGCGTTAACTTGACTTCTGGGGCATATAATAAAATACCTACTCTAACATGGGCCTGAGTTTTATAAAAATTAGTCAGGAAAAAAAGATTTGAAATTACACAGATGTAATTAAAATAAATAGTTTGGCTGTTTAAAGTGTGCATACCATTGAAGGAACAGCAGAAACATTTTTCCTCTATTGGATTTCTGTTTTTATTACCTCATTTCAACAAGTAACATATTTATTCTGTTAATATTCTGATCTCTCCTCGACACTGTGTACCTGGCTCACCTGATAGGGTGACCCAGCCTGACAAGTGCTTATCACTCTGGAATCCAGGGTGCTCCTTCGTAATTAATTGGTGCACTGTGTCATGCTGACTAGAGAGAGATAGACTAGAGCTTTAGTTGGATAATGGCCCAAATCAGAATAAGAGTTAACGTAAATTCTCAGTTCTTAGTTAAATTTGCATGGAAAAACCTGATTTGTTCTTACGGTCGCAAAGATGTTCCAGTTAGAGTTGCAAAAATTTGTAGAGATGAAGTACATTTATTATATAACACACCTGACCTTTCTACTTTAGCCTTCATCTATTAAATTTAAAAATTTTAATTACAAAAATAGCTTGTAAGACCAAGATGATGTGGGACATATAGGTGCAAGTATACATCTATGTATTTATACACATACATGCGCAAACACTATTTGTAGCATCAATACAATTTTGTGCTAAAATGACCAAAGAGAAGACAAATTAGTTGGATTTAATTTCCAAGTAAAGCATATATGGATATTCAAAATGAAATGCAAGCAAATCATAAGAACTCATAAAATATGCATATTGAAATACTTGGGACTAACATGGTTGTAGTGGTTGAATATTTGTTTTAAAGTGTTAGCATCATAAATTATAACATAAGCAAATGATTGTTATAATTAGGATGGAGAGTCCACAATTGGTTGAAATTATGAATAAAAAATGGCAGAACCAAAGTCCCAAACACACACACACACACACACACACACGTACACACACACACCACACATATATATATATTTGCAGTACAAATCAATATACTATAGGGAAGTTGTAATTTATCTCCATCTAAATGTTGAATATAAAATTTGGTTTATATGATTTATGGAGTCTGAGAAATGTACATTTCCTTTCAGAGCATTAACAAATGAGTGCATATGCTGGACAAGAGGACCAATCATTTAGGAAGAAAATATACTTGATCTTATACTTAACCAAGAAACACATTTTCATAGATGAAGAAAAAAATCCAAGAGAATTAGAAATGCAAGGTTGTCTGCCATGCAGAAAGGTCAGCGGAAACCTAAGGCGTTTTGTGAAAATGGCAAGCTTGCCAGAGGGGCAGCCAGTGTCCACTGTTGCCAAGGCAGCTTGCAGGATGGCTTGCAGGAAGATGGGAGGAGGGGGATCTCGCCATGCTAATCCCCTTCTTAAAAATCTGCAAGAGTTTTCAGACTTTTTCAAGCACTGAGCCACAATTTCTTAGCTTTGGTATTATCCACGTATGCAGGCAGATAATTTTGTTGTTGTTATGAGTGTCTTTCTTGTGTATTGTAGGGTATTTAGCCAGTATCAGCCTAATCCCTATTATGCGACATATCGAAGTATTGCCCAATATTCTAAGAGGAGGAAAGGCGCAGTTGTTCCAGATGAGAGCGTCTGATTTAAAACATCTGTTTTCTTGTCTCAGAAATACACAGAATGCACAAAAAGCCAGAGCTGATCTTAACTCACTCCTGCATGTTTTTTTTTTTTTTTTCTCCCCAACCTGGAAGCCTTCAGAATGGGAAGCCCCACTTCTCTGCTTTTCTGCCTGTTACAATTCTGCTCAGGTTCCAGTCCTTCCCAAACCACCACCAGGAAGGGCAGTTGTAATTAGTCATCTCTGCTCTTTTTCTCAATTATGTTTATACCAATCATAGAATTTATCACGCTGGAATGCAGGTGTTTTCTTAACTTACCTGCCCTTTTTGTAGGAAGAGAACTCCTTAAGGTCAAAAAAAAAAAAATCATTCTTATCAGCTTTTACTCCCAGCCTTACATGAAAGGAGTGGGCAGGCTGAGGTCAGGAATCCCTGAGAGCAATTGGATGAACATGAGATTCGCATCCCTGGTGTGAAGTGTAACCAAGAGAAACTGGAAGGTGAGATACTGACAGAGTAACAAAAGCAGCCAGTAGCTGAAATAGGTGATATTCGGAGAGAAAATGAACTAAAGACTTCTTATGGGAGAAGCAAAATACAGTTAAGTCCAGTTTGTAGTGGGAGCACTACACAGAAAATGTGGTCCCCAACTCCGTTTTTCTTTGTTGGTAACTGTTATTTTGGGTGAATCTGGGATAGATATATTGGGCAAAGCTGGATTGGTGGTAAATTTCAGGAACAAAACTATTAGAGATGAAATAAAACACTCTCAATTTCTAGCTCAATCTTTCTAAGTTTCTTTTTTTTCCCCTCATTGTTCCTATCAAATTACCGAATTTTCCAGCTTAGGAAACCTCCTCTAGGGAAGAAGTTGTGTGGTCCATGCAATTATTAGTTCCGCAAGTTTCTCAAGATAAACGGAGATACTCCTAATAAGCCTTCTTTTTTTGCTGGGAGATGTCTACTAATCTCCTATGGCCCAACAACTGGCTCACCATCAGTAGACACACCGATGAGCAAAAACTAGGAATCCATGTTAATTTCAGGTTCTAGTTTTTAGTTGAAGGAACTAGCAGATGTCATCTGGTCATTCCTTATTTACCTTCCTTAAATACAAAAAAGGGATGATCTTATCTTCCTCACAGATACTTAGGGGGGGGGGATCATGAAACAGTGGAGTCTTTCACCTGATGAGTGCCAACCACTTTGATTTATACGTTAACGTCCACATTTTCTTACCATGCCATCCTCTTCTACTTTCAAAGTGATCTGCTTTGGCAAGTTACAATAAAAGAAAACATCCTACCAGGTCAGTCTGGCCTTGTCTGCCTTCCAGAACTGGCCTTACTCTTTCCTAACAAAATGCCCAGAAAATCCTGCATGAATCACGTATTACTATATTTACTTCTAATGGATAGTTAATGAACAGAGATACTAAGGTGATTTCTACATGTCAGTATTTGAAGAAGTAGCCTATTTTAAGATCTTTTTGCCATCATGTCCCCTTGAAAACCTAATTTTACTGAGTCGTGATACTAGGGAACATAACCACTTTGGTACAGGCTTCTGCCATGCTTGGTGTTAGGTAAAGAAAATTCAATGTCATTAAATGGGCAAAAGTGGGATCTTTCACAGCTACAAGGTTCAGATGTCAGGAGGTTTTTGCTTCAGTAGGATACAAAGGTGGGCACAGAAAAATAATTGAAATTCCAAATGACTAGACTAAAACACATTGAGAATTAAAATTACAATTATTTCTGGGCTTAAGCTGCTGGAAAATCAGTTCCTATGAAAGTATATACGCTTGCTATGTTGTCTGTTCTTTATACTTTCAAACAATAAAAATTGACAAATTAAAAATCTGGAGTTGAAATAGTAAAATCTGTAGTAGAAAGTCAAACAATTATTAGAAAGCATCATGCGTGTAGATATAATACCTGGGCACAGGTTTTGATATAAATAAGCTATAAGAAAAAAAAAAGTATTTCAAAGATCACCCCTCGTTTTCTTAGAATTCACAGTTGCTGAGGAAGTAGTAAATAGATCTATCACTAGGTAGAGATATATATGCACATAAGCCCCAAAATACTCATTTTATTTTGCACTTTAAAAATATGAATCATGATCACATGTGACATTAGTCACCTTTTTACAATAATTTATGCCAATGTGATAGCTCAAAACAATGAACATTTACTTTTATACAGTTTCTTCAACCAGAATATTGAAAGTCACTTAGGTAGACTGTTCTGGCTTGGGGTCTCCCCTACATCTTCTGTCAAGCTGTCCATGGGTTGGAGATGTCTGAAGAAGTGACTGACCATGAAGGATAAGGATCTGCCTTCCAGGTGCCTGACTCACTGTGCTGCTGGAGACGGCCCAGATGCGTGTTGTGCGAGCCACACTTCTGAGAAATTTACATGTCTTCAAGGCATGAAATTTGGCTTTGCTGGCACAAGTGATGCAGGAGAGAGAGCACAAGAGACTATTATGGCTGGCTCTGGAGTGTCCCTTAAAAGTCTCATGTATTTGGATATAGTGGGATAACTGTAGAACCGTGCACTATTGGGAGGTAGAGCCTGGCTTGAAGGGGTGGATGCTTTGAGCTTGACCTGGAAGTGTTGTATCAACTTGGTGAGAATGGAGGCACATGCAGGGCAGAGCTTTCGGGTGTGTGTTACTGACTTGACCAGAAACTGAAAGAGAAGCACCCATAGTGGTTTGGGGGAGGGGCCCTACCAGTAACTTGAACTAAATAAAAGGAAAGGGAAACACTGTTCTGCCTTCGGGGAGAGCTCTGGCCTTGCCTGAGTCACCAGACATTTGCTTGCTGATGCTTCATGGGGCTTTACTGTGAGCAGCTCTTACGGCTCTGCCATGTGCTTCTGCCATTGCAGACTGGCCAAGTGAGATGCTCTGACACTACCGGCTAAAATAAGTCAATATTAAGTTCTGACGGATGCATATTTTTTCTCAGCAATGAATAAGTAATGAAGATAGAGGCAGAGGTGAAGACACCATTTTATACAATCTCCAGAATTACACATTCTCACGTGTACTTTATTCTTTGAAAAATAAATCCCAAGTCTGCACTCCAGGAAAAAAAAAGTATCTTTCTTGTCAAAGTATACATAAACTATTGACAAACAAGAAGAGAAAAGGAGAAAGCAAAATACATGAAAATTAACTTTGATGTAGCAAAATAGATCTGGGGATAATTCACTGTACACGCGGTCAAGCAATTACACTGAGATCTGAGGACTGAGATCAGTAGTAGATCTGAATGCCTATCAGATCCTGGGACTGCATTGCTAAACTCACGTGCAAATCAAACTCAATTTCTGTAGGAGCTCAGTTCGCTCATATATGAACCATGACAGAGTACAGTGAGGCTCCCTTTTAGCACTAGGATTCTGATTGAGGGGGCAAGGAAAGAAGATGTAGTCAGAGTACATTTATTAAAAAATTCTTTCAAAGATAATGAAAAATCCATATTTGGTCTTTGTAGCGGAGTAATTTTACTACTACTTTCTTGAGACATGGTCTTGCTGTGCATTCCAGGCTGGTCCTGAACACACTATGGAGCCCTGGCTGGGCGTGAACTCACAGCAGTCCTCCTGCCTCAGCCTCCTTACTTGCTGGGATTAGAGGCATGTGCCACTATGCCTGGCTTGTGTGGTGCTGGAGACTTGAACTTGGGTACTTAGCTCTGGACATAATTCGTGCTAGGCAGGCACTTTAACCACTGAAACATTCGTCTGAAAACATGTGTTTGTGAGTCAATTGTGGATTATAATATGCTGGTGTAATTGATCATTGGTTGCTGTTGGTTCATGGTCTGAGGACCTGTCTTTAGATCTCTCAGGTTGAAAACTTAAATATAAAAGACTGGCCAACTGAATAAGGCTATTTATTTGGTTCATTAAACTGTATTTTAGGCTCACAAGTCCTTTAGAAACTTCCCTGAAATATATAAGCATCTATTCATGTGTTAGCAAACATAATCATTTAAGTATTTAACTGCTACATTAAAATTTAGCACAGATGAAATAAACATGCTGACTTTTGTTTCCTTGAAATTATATAAATCAATAGTTAAAAATGTCAATCCACCGACAACATAGATCTAATTCACAGTGAATTTTTCCATGAAGTTATTTCCCATCAGGTTTCTATAATCTTTTCTTATCTTGGCCACATAGCAAAGAATATTTATAGATTTTAATTCGTTGTAACAAATTGGAACAAATGTTAGAACTTCGATTTAGTTGTTTAAATTTTACTCTGTATTAAGTTCTAAACTTCGGTAAATTATGATACCGTCAAAAGCAAGGTTTTAGTTTATAGAAGGAAAAAGCTAAAGTTAGGAGACAAGGCAAAAAGAAAAATGTCTAATTAGATGGAGATAACATTAGGATACTTAAAAAAACAACCTGCTGCTTTTGCAAATGTACTCCTTTTTATATCATTGCAGCTTTGCTTTATATTTGGAAATAGATGTTAAAGAGTAAAATTTTCCTAGGACTGCATAAACATTATCAACTCTCAGATGATATGGGAGAAATTCCATTTCTGGCAAAAGCAGAGGAATCTGACTTGACCGAATTTCCCAGAAACCTGGGCTTGATGGTACATGCATATAGTCTCAGTACTATTATAAGTTTATACCTGGCCCAGCCAACTTAGTGACCCAGCAGATTCCTGTGTTTTTTTTTTTTTCTTTTTAACACAACTTTTTAAAAAGAGACAGAAAATAAAGCACATATGTTGAAAGCATTGAACATCTTCCCAGAGCCCAGAAGTTTACTGCCAAGATCAAAGACAAAGAAACTTTTATAGATGATTTTAATGCCTGCATTCTTTTAGAAGACAATTGTTAATGGTAAAAATGATAGCTCAGAAGATAAGCACTACACTGAGCGGTTTAGGGGTGCAAGCAGTAGAAAAATTGAAGTTCAGAGTCTAAATATTGGTGTGTGAGAAAAATCTTGCATCAGAACCAGATAAGGAAATTCAAAATACCACTCTTTGAAAGAGAGAACTATCTTTTTGCTTGATTTCAAAGTTTAAGTCTATTTTGTTGTTGGATATTTTAATGGATTAAAACTGTAGTTGACTATCGGCACAAGGGTTAGAAAAAATTATAAATAGATGGATTGTTACATAATGTCTCAATTCGTAACGTGTGAGAGTCATGAATTGAACAATTTGGTTTCTGATGTCCTAAGAAATAGGTTTACTAGAGTAAATGCCTTTAATGAAAAGGAATAAAGGGCTGGGTACATAGATGTGCAATTAGAGTGATTACCTAGGAATAACATGGCCTTGGATTTGATTGTCCTGTGCCACATAATGGCTGGGTTTGGTGGTGCACCTCTGTAATTCTACCACTTGAAAAGCTGAAGCTGGGGCTCACCATGAGTTCTAGTTCAACCTGGGCTACATAGTGAGTTCAGGACCAGCTGGGCTACAGAGCAAGATCTTTTCTCAAGAAAGAGTTTCATGCAGCCATGTGTAAGATAGCTCACAGGATGCATTAAAATTCATAATCTATGTGATGTTTATTTTAGAAATTAATGAAATATATAGGGGTGCTATTATTGACTTAAGAGCATTATCATATATTTAAGAAACTTAAAATTAGTTGCAAAGTACAAGACACTCATTTTCTCATGCAGGGCCATCAGTAAAAGCATCTTAATCAAAAATGGAATACTGTTGAACTGGTCATGGAAACTCCAGACTCTGATGTAATAAATGTATGGCAGATTATAAGCACAAATTAAAAGAAACACACACATTAAATATCAGAAAGTTTTCTTACAAAAACTTTTTTTCACTAAAGACATTTAAAATCTAGTCAATCCATGTGACATGCTGCAAGCTGATTAAAAATTTAATGTTAATTCTATAATTTCTGTGGGACATTACCATTTATTCAAGTGTATATTTTCTGTTAGAGAATCCAACATTGTGTAAGTGATGCAAGAATTGCTATTTCACCCAGTTTGTAAATGAGATCTTCAAAATTCAAGGTGCCGGGACTGAGATTAGGATCTCTAAACTGTACAGATACATATGCAATGTCGCTTTCTGTCTATAAACACGTTTTCCTCAGCAATGACAAATGTTTAGTTACACATTCACGTAAATTGCTATTGAGTATGTCGGGTGTATTTAATTTTACTTAAAGTAAATTAGGTGTTTTCCAAGAGAATTCTAGACTGGCTACCAGGGATAAGTGGCAACCAGAGCGAGGATGCAAATATCAAAAAGAAAATGTATTTTAAGTGAGCCTTTTAAACAAAGATGCATTTAATAGATTTAAATATGTATGAATGGAAATGAGACAATTAAGCTACAGATTGATCAATAGGTTAATTTCCTCAGCAAGTGCTAAGATGAAACTTAAGTGTTAAGATCACGCTTCTTCTCATTCACATTATTTTACGACCCCATATATTTTTGACTACAGAAGTGCCTGGCTAAATCTGGTTTAGGGTCTCTGGTGATTTGCAATTAAGCTTTCGGCTGGAGCTTCATTCATCTGAGGCTTGTAGAAATTGACTCCAGGTTCCCATGAGCCTCGGCAGGCCTTAGTCTTCCATGGCTGCTGTCAGAGATTTCAGGTATTTTCCACTTGAGCCGGGTAGCAGCAAGGTCATGTATAGGAGCTATTCACCACAAAGCAATGAAACAGTGTGGGCAAGCGAGTGGGCACCCAAATCGCAATGACACCTAGACATTTAGAATCTCCAAGGCAGGATGTGATCCTTTCTGCAGCTATTCCTAGAGCAACATAGTCAGGATGACACCGGATGTGCATCCTGGGAGGTGAAGTCATCGCGGAAGGAGAAGGAAATACCATAAAATCCAACCTCTTGAATTAGCTCATCAGTTCTTTTTTCTGCTACATTTTAATCTTGCATTCAAAAAGTTCCTTAACTTCTAGCACTATAGAATTTATCTGGAATATTTTAAATAAAATGATATTATATCACCTATAAAACGGATGCTGTTAATACAGTCCACATTCAATATATGAAAGAATATTTTAAAGGTGCTCATAATATAACTATCAGACCTAACATTAAAAAAAAACTAGTGCATGTCATGTAAATTTGAGTCCATATTTAATTTTTGACATAATGCCCAGAGTCTTATATTATGTATTTACCTACTTTCGTAGTCATCACTGGTTTCTGTCAACCAGTAAAATGGAAAAAAAAATTCCCATTCTGTTTTTCAGTATGTTTTCTGGCTTTTCTTCCCAATTTTATCTATTTTAAATCTCTTATTTATATTCTGCAGTAGTTAACTTGGTTGCTAAAAGAGTGCTTCGATATTTGGACCAATGCGATGTGTGAATTTGTGAGAGAGTTGCACAGTGAGATCAACATTTGAACTGGCCAAATAAGTAAACCAGACAGCTTCTGCTGATGTGGATGGGCCTCGGCCAATTTATTAAAGGCCCGAATAAACCGGAAAGAACGAGGAAAAGGCTATACTCTCGCCTGGTTTATTTTGGGGAATCAAGGTCTTCAGACTGTAACTAAAACATTAGCTCCTCCCTGCAACCTGTCAGCTTTCAAAATGGGACTTAAATCACTAGTTCCCCTGGTTTTTAGACCTCTGAGTAGAACAGGACCAGAAGTCAGCTTTCCTGGGGCCTTTGTTTCAGATCTCTAGGTTTCTTAGGCCCTGGAATCCTATGCGCCCCTCCCTGGCTCGCTTCCTTCTGTTTATCAGTGAACTTTGGCCCATAGGTTCTTTTTTCTGTAGGATCTCTTACTCTTCACGGAAGCATATCCACTCACACACAAACAGGCTCTGACATCTCTGCCCTTGTGAGTTCTCCTTCTGTTTAATGCTCTATTATCTGCTTCCTTCATGAGTTCAAGTTTTTGCCCCCTATTTTCTGTCTTTATATTGTAAAGTTGCAGGGGTTGGGAAGGATGGGAGGTAGATATGGTCCAGGGATTTAAAGCTTTAGGTGAAGAGTTCAAGTTATGTCAGACTGTATTGCCGGCTAAGCTTAAAAATAAGAATACAGAAAAAATTTCACTTGCCACAATTTTAATTGTATATTTGACAAATTGACTTCAATCAGAAAAATATTTTCTTAGAGATTTTTAAAAGAAAAAAAGTACTGTTTTTCTGGTTTTTAAAAAATTGCTTTTAATGAAACACTTTTTAGAACAGTAACTCACAATTTCTTATTTATCTATTCATAATTTTGAAAATGCCAGAACTATGGAATGTTGATCCACTATAGCAGTAAGATTAAAAAAACACATCAGCTCATGACCTAGCCAAAAGTAGAGGATGAGCTAACACACTGGCATTTGGATTCAAGCTAAGAGAGAATTTTATTTCCAAGTGACAGTTTTTTTCTTTCTCTCTAATGTGGAGATCATGGAAATTCTTGGTCAGAGGATGACACTGCTCAAAAGACCAGACCCCAGGGTTGATGGCAGCTGTTTGACCAGCATTTAATTGCCCTTCCCTCCAGACAGAAATTTTGGCTTATTTGTCTCTGAAGAATAGTGTTACCCCAGCGGGATGTGTTGCTTTTCTGGGGTAGGTGGAGGGGTGGGTAACTGGTGGTACCATTCTTGACTTTTAATATCGCCTGTTACCTTTCTCACTTTACACAGTAGTGAGGGTATTTTTTTAAGTAGAAATGATGGGAAGTGTAACTAAAAGATATAAAAAGCAATTTGAGGCACTTGAGTAACTTGATGTTCAGTTAAGATTTCTTTTTATTGGTGAATGAATTTTAAAGAATGAGCTTGTTCGTATTTTGACAAAATGCTTTTTAAATATGATATCCAATGAGTTACTCTTATTTTTTCAGCTTTTTTATCTGTAAAATTAAAAAGTAATTGTGTTTTCTTGGACAAAAATAAAATGTGTGTGTGTGTGTGTGTGTGTGTGTGTATGTTTGTGTAATGGTATAGAATGTGAATGTGTATTTAATCTAATAAATAATATTTCACAAAAGATTGAGAATTTTAGTGGACATGTAATCAATTTTAGCCACAATGATAATTTTAAAAATCTGTATGTTTAATATTTTCTTAATATTTTCACAGTGCACATAATGTCAAATTTAGCAGCTTTATCAACTTTAAGCTTGTAGTTTAGTAGCATTAAGCAAATTCATATTAATGCACAGGTGTCATCTCCATTCATCTCCAAAACTCTTTTCATCTTGAAAACAAAAATATTGCCGGCCGTATATTGACCCCCTAGAACCTTTCTTCCACATTCCATCAGTCATCTTTCCTCTTTGTATATCTGTGAGTTTGGCTCGTGTATTTATCTTTTGTCTAGATTGACTAAGATGTCTTCAAATGTCATCCATTACCTAACATGTGTCAAATTTTCCTTTTCCTTTAAAACTGAATAATATTCTATCTGCCGAGCTTTGGATCTAGAATTCCCTTCATAGATTTATGTATTAGAAGTTTGCTCTCCAGTATAGTATCATTGGAAAACTGTGATAACCTTTAAAAGTTGGGACCCAGAGGAAGGTCTGACGTCACTGAGATGTATTGGGGCCATCCTCTGTCGTCTGCATCCTCAAGATACATTTTGCTCCATCATGAACTACTGCCACCATGTGCAGGCCTCTCCCACCAGAACTTAAAAAGAGGGTTTCCATCAATTCATAGACTGGAACCTCCAAAACTGTGAACCAACATTTTCTCTTAACAACTGGACTTACCTCAAATACTTGTTATAGAATCAAAAAGCAGACTCACCTACCACTGTAAGTTTATACTGAATCTTCATTATTCATTCACCTATTGTGGACACTTGTCTTACTTTCATCTTTTGTCTGTGTGAAAAATGAGAAGGGTGAGAGTTACAGCTGTGC
The DNA here is from genome assembly GCA_004027205.1 of Ctenodactylus gundi. Lineage (NCBI taxonomy): Eukaryota > Metazoa > Chordata > Mammalia > Rodentia > Ctenodactylidae > Ctenodactylus > Ctenodactylus gundi. The sequence goes on from PVKB01001580.1 coordinate 328,641, forward strand.
CTTGTCAATTTTTGTGTGTACCTCTTCATTCAAAAAAGCAATCGATGCCCAGAGCAGATGACTGACATTTGGAAAAAAAATTCTTGTTATTCACTGTGGTTCAGTAAAAACACATACTAGTAGCTGCAGGGACCATCACAGATGCCTGCCACAGGACTAGGACTGGGGGATAGTAGTTGTTAGTGGGCCTAAGATATTACGTTTACCGGAAGTACTGTTGAGTTACCATACTATCTTTCCCCCAGAAAAGTTACAAGTCTTCAGTCACACAATAGGGTTCAAAAATATTACTTTTTCTTTCTTTGTATTTGTATGTGTCTGTGATATGTATTCATCTGTGTTTTGTTTACATACTTAAACAGACCCTGCCAACACATGTGTTGTCTTGATGAAACATATTTCTAGCACATGTTGCTTGCCATCTTTTCAGAATCCTTTGCTTAGTAGGTATTTTGGGGAAAACAAATGTGCACTTTGTTTTTCTTCATTTTATCTATTCAGCTCCCTTATTCATGGACAAAGTATCTGTCTTTTGGTAGGCCGCTGCCAAGTTTCTAAGAAAAATATTGTAGTTGGTCTACTACGTGCAGGTTCTGCTTTTATAAGTTGAAACAATATGAGACCAACGACCTTAGAAGAACTTAGATTGTTATCAAAAATATGCAGACTTTTACGTTATTAATTTATGGCTAAGACTGCAGTTATTTATATCATATTAGGCATGGTAAATAATCTGGAGAAGGTTTAAAGTATATGGAATTAATTCCGTTAGATGCAAAACCTATGGCATTTTATATAAGTGAGTTCGGCACTTAGAGCTTGATTCCTGTGAGGGACCCTGCAAGCTGTTCCTATGGACGGGAAGGGTAAATTGCACACTTTGCCTCCTCTAGAAGCTTAAAATCCAATAGAAGACGACCCAATACAGGACCATGAGAATAGAGAGGAAAGGGCGCATCCCACAGGTTTATCATGCCTTGTCTCTGCTTGGATGACTACAGGAATATCTACTTGCCCCATAACTACCTTCTAAATGTTAAACTGGATGGAAAAGAGACACCCTACTTCCTGCCCATATTGACTTTTCATCACTGCAAAGATTCTAGCAAAAGAGCAAAGCTGAGTTGAATGTGGGAAACACACTTAGTTTTTACCCATGGTTTTCTTTGTAATGTTTTTCTGTCTGTAATCTACTATTTCCAGAAAGGTGTGAGTTTTATGTTGAGTGTTTTCCCTTTTTATCTGCTTTCATCCAACTTGCTGTTGCACAGCAAGCGTTTATTGAGCACCAACTGTGTTCTAGGAGAAATAATCGGCATCTTGCTATTATTTGGACAAAGGTAATGAACACGAACAATGATGTCGTCATGGTGTGTTTCTCAGTCTTGCGAGAAATATGAATATTGATCCAAGCTTATTTTACTTTCTATAGTATACCTGCAGCACATTTCAAAATTTATTTGTATAGTTCTGTGTTCTAATGGACTCCCCAAACAAGAAAAATAGGGTCACCTTCAGAATTTCTCCTGAATGTGGAGTGTTTTAATGCTGCCAACACAACAGAAAGATATTTCTTCCTTGGTAATTTTTCCCTCTAATCTGTGGAGGTAGCCAGAGATCGCACCTTACAGATTGAGAAAACCCTTTGCAGCTCAACTTTGTACAGTCTTAGATTGTCCATGGATACACTGGACATGCATTCAGTTCTAAGACTTAATCGCTTCTATTTTTATTACCCTGAAACAAGCCTCCTTTCATGTGAGGTTCAGCGCAGTCCAAGCCTTCAGTGCTGACAGCCCCAAGAGCTTCAGTGTGTCTGTCTCACAATAGTCTCCATATGCTATGCTTTTGTCCACTCCCCAGGGGCAGAGGCAGAACACGGTGGGACACCGTGTATTGCATTGCATAGATTGAGGGAGGAGGACACCCCTGGGGATGAACGCAATTTTAAGCTGAAAAAAAAATATATAAAGAGCCGTGAGCACGAGGGAAACAGCAGATGTTGTAAAACACCAGTAAGGAGGGAAGAAAGGTGACAGCTGAGGGTGAATTGATTTTACTCCTAAGTCTTGCCTCCTTCCTCAGTCATGCCAAACGGAGAGGCATTCACCAAGACAGAAGATCCTATTGGTCTCGCTGCCCGTCCCACAAGAGAACTGCTGGAAAATAACTTGCCTAAAGCATCTGAATGGTAAAAGCCAGTGCACTGTTTCATTTATTAATCAAGATTCAATTTATCTCACTCACTTGAGACACCAAGCTGCGGTGGAAAAGAACAGACGTGGGTTAGAGACATGCCTACGAATCTGAATTAGTTTCCTTGCTACCTGTATGACCTTGAGGGAGTTTCTTTTCTGAAACTCAGCCTCACTTACAACATTTTGTGAGCCTTTACTTTGTGCTGGACTTCAGGCTAATCACTTGATTGCTGCATAATAATGTGTTCCCAAAACCATATATATGTATAAGAAGAAAATGAAGCCAATTTAATGAGGTTAATCATTTACAAAGGTTAGACAGATAATGTAGAATTTAGACGGTGGACTGATAGGGCAAATGTGTCTGAGTTCAAATCCTAGATTCTCCATATAATCTCTGGGAGATATTCTTGTGACATTATTTCTTCATAAATGTGAGTGTTGAGAGAGCCGCATCATTTCATGGCCACAAAATTTTGATAACAGAGTAAAACTGTATTTTTACTTCCATTTCAGAAAGGAATTAGCTATTAAATATATTTACTTTTATTATTATTATCTAATAAATCTAAGTTTAGACTCAAGTCGATTGGCCTTTTACCACCCACCCCTTTCTTATCTATAATGCTGGTTGCTCTTTTGAGGAATAATGGTTACATCAATAGTGGGAACTGCAGCAGTTAGAAAGGACTTAGTACTTGCCAATTGCTTCCAGGTTCTCACCTTTTCTTTGTTGCTGGCAAGGGAGCATAAAGTTTGGCATTTAATGAGGTGTTAGTGGTTTGGATCTGTGATGTTTCCCGGAAGCCTCAGAGTTGAAGATGATTCAGTCATGGGTAGATTGGTTGGTTTCGGGCTTTTCCTGGAAGTGGTAGTTGACTGTGACATGACCTCTTATCTGTGACTCACTGTGTGACATGACCTCTTATCTGTGACTGTCAGCCTGAGCCAGCCTCACAAAGCATTCACTCATCAGCTTTATTGTGAGGCTGGCTTAGAAGCATCTACAGTAGCTCTGCCCTTCCCCTGGTACTCAACTCCCTGCTCTGTTGAGTTGTGAACATCTTCTCTCGGGCTGGTCATCTACCAGCCCTTCCACAATTGCCAGCTGCCCATAAAATGTTAGAGACCCTTGAAAGAGTGAGCCGAAATAAAGCCTTTCCTCTGTAAGCTGTAGGTGTTGGGTGTTAAGTCACAGCGACCAAAAGATGACTAAAATATAATCCCTCCACATCATTATTTCACATAAACTTTCCAAATCTTCATTATATTGTTCAGATAGTTCCTTACCCAAATGTTTTACCCCATAAGGATTGATGATCAGGATGCATGCTTGGCCGAATCATTTTCTTTCTTGCTCTCGCATAACAAGAGAAAATATAGCTGCACTGAGACTCATTCAAGGTGGGAGGGATTATTGCCCCTGAGCAGTGACTATGACTATAGGGGGAACCTATAAAACTAGAGTATTTCATTTTTCTAGAGGAATAGGCAAATAAAAAGTGTGTGTGTGTGTGTGTGTGTTTATAAAAAAGGCTAGCAGGAGACAGAAGTAGGGACAGTAAGAGCATAGGATGAATGACCGCGGGAATAATAGATTAGTGAATGCTTTATTGTGAGGCTAGCTCTGGCTGACTGTGGGTCACAGATAAGAGACGTGAGAGAAACAGAGACTGTTGACCAAAGTTTGTCTAACTAGCATTTTGTTGTGACTGCTGAGCAGGGACAAATAGTTCTACTAATTACTTATCAGCAAAGTGTGGGGTCTGATTTTCTTCTAGGTAAACCACAGCATGTGTACATCATTCTAAGCCATTTGGAGGCATGTTCTGCTTTTCAATAATCTGTTTCCTAGAATACAAAACATAGGACAATTCTGTACTGTTTTGTAGGATTGCAGGACTGAATGAAAATTAAACAGATTGTAAACATTTCTAGGTGTGCTTAAATATGCATTGTATAGTACCCAGTGGATGTGATAATGGGAATGGGTGGGTGGGATGAGGGAGGGATGGAAAGGCCTAAAAGGGGAGAGGGATTGTAATGTTAATGCAATATGTATGTGCACAAAATACCCAAGCTCATTGTAACCAACATGTATATGTATATACCAATTATAGTAGAAAAAAATGCGAATTTGACAACAGCACCATCAAATACAAAGCAATTTCATTCAATATGTTCAAAGCTAATTTTTTCTGCTATTTAAAAAAGAAATATTTTGCTCTATGATTGACATGGTTCTTTAAAACTGAAATCCAGAACTGTAAAGGAAGGGAGATAGTTGTAGCTAATTCAACTTTATCTGTTATATATTTAATATGTATACAAATAGGACTAAACCTAAGGTAATAGATATGTAAAATAACATTGTAAATAAAATAGTGCAAATTGTACATAGAAACAAGTGAATGACTAGACTATCATAAAGTTGAAAGTTTGCCAGTAGAATTATATCAATTAAAATATTGAGATTAATATTTTATTTTTATAAACCATAGATTTTTAGACTGAAGATAAAATAGATGTTTCTATAAAAATATGTACTTAAAAGCAAATATAGATATATAATAAAATAGAATTGTAGTATCCATTCATGTTTGTAACTGCTATGATTTCACTTAAAGTAAGAAATGTATCTTGCAGTACCACAAGAAATTATTCCATGACACTGTTTTGGGGTTTCATGTTATTTTTTCAATCAATATTGATTGATATAAAGTCATTTAACCAATCAATATTGTCTTTCTTTAGATATTTATAAAATTTTTACTCTTTCATATAGAATATATAATTTTTTCTTGAGTAATTTCTAGAATCAACAGGAATATTTTTAAGTCAAATAATTTTATGAAAAGACACTACCACTTTGTACTCTTCAAAAAAAAAAGTAAAATTGTCTATTTTATACAGTCATAATCAATAGCTAATATAAAATCTATTGGACTGTTAATTTTTATTTCTCTACTAGTATATGTGACCTTTTAAAAGTGTGAACTAGATACTGATATTTCATTGTGGTGATTTGATTTGTATTTTCAATTCAAAACAAACAGCTGGATATATGTACAAGTTTTTTCAAAAGCTTAATGTTTAATACTAATTCTAGAGAAATACATTTATTTTATAACTTCAACTGGAAAGTAAGCTAATTATCTCAATGGTCATTTGAAAAGATACCTATTTGTAAGCCATTAACATTAATGGGCTTTTAGCTTTATTTTTAATCTAGTTTGAGCTGATTTTTGTATGAAGGGAGACATAAAGGTCCATTTTCATTCAGTCTTCCTATCATATATTAAAGAGACTATCCATGTCCTATATATGTTCTTAGCACTTCTATCAAAATCAGTCACAGAGATGTGATTTATGAGTATTGTGACCTATTCCATCAGTCAAGGGGTCTTTAACAAAGCTCCATCTTCTATTACTCTATTTTGTAACCAATTTAACAAAAAATCATGTTTCCATCCTGTTATTTTTAACATTTTTTTTAAATTTGAGATTTTCAGTGGTTGTACACCACTTTTTTGAAAATTTCTTAATTTTAAGAAAGCCATTGTTAGATTTTGATAAGGATTACAGTGAGTCAGTCCACTATTTTGAACAATGTGAATATTTTAATACTAAGTCACTTCCAGTCAAGATGGCTGCTGAGTAACAGCGTTTGATGTACGTAGAACAGGGAGACATGCCCCAGCGATCAAAAGGAGGTCAGGGGAAGGTCAAAAATCCAAAAACACACCAAAAGCAGAGGAACAACCCGGGAAGCTGCCCAAGACCAACTGCAAAAGGCTATGAGCCACTGCTATCCCCAGATGGAAGAAAGTTCAGCTGGCGCCCAGAAACTCTCACTGAACTAGGAGTGGAAGGAGCAACTTTAGAAACTAAAAGAAGGTCAAAAATCCCAAAGACATATTAGAAGTGGAAAAAAACAGCTACTCGGGAAGCTGCCCAGGCTGATTGAGTGCAGCAAGCACCCACCGATGGAGGAAAGCCCAGAGGGCAGAACTTCAGACCAATTCAAGTACAGATCCAGTAGAAGTGAGAATTGATAGCAGCTGGTAGCCCCAGCCTCAAAAAAACAAAACGAAACAAAACAAAACAAAAAAAAAAACAATCCTGCAAGTAATGCAAACTATAAACCATTGCAAGCTCCCCCTAGGAAATGCCTCCCAAAGCCTAGATCAGAAGCAGTGCTCTGTAGCCATAACAGACAATGGCATAAAATATGAGATTGAACTGTTTGTTTAGAGTAAAAGAAAGCACAGAAGAGTGCATTAGGGCTTTGGGGGATCACTCTTAAACAGTGCCTAGAAAGAAACTGGCACAAGGGCTATTTTTGGAGAAGAGAGAAAGGTCACCAACCTCCATAATGGCTCAGGTGGTAATGGGAGCTCCTTCAAGAGTGGAGAGCTCTGCCCGTAGGGGAGAGAAGCCAGGACAGACAGGAGAGTTTTGATGAGGGGACAGGGTGTGGTCATGACACCTCACAGGCCATCAGACTGTTAGGTCCTCCCTCACTGTCTACTTCCGGCACAGAACTCAGATTTCAGCACCACCCCCCCACCCCCCAACACCCTCATAGCCATTCAGAGAAACCTCTTGGCTAGGCCTTTAAAGTGAGGTCGCTCAACAACAGAAACATGGGGAAAAGACAAGGCAACAGGGCACACCAAATAATGCCTGAGACCCCAGAAATTAATGTTACGGGCCATGAAATAGTATAACTCATAGAAAAGGAAGTCAAAAAGCAAATAAAGGAGTCGAACAACCAGTTCAAGCAAGATATCCTTAAAGAAGAGTGAGCAAGGATCAGTGGGTTTTGAGATGAACCTACTACACAAATCATGGTTCTAATGGACACAAAGCTTACTTAGCATATAGAAGACACAAATGAAAAGTTAGCTGAAGTAAAGAAAGAAATGCAGAATATGAAGGAACATCTTGATAACAAGTGGAAATTTTGAAAAGAAATCTAGCTGACATTCAGGATATGAAAAATATATTTGAAAGCAGGGGAAATCGACTTGAACATTGGGAGGACAGAACTTCAGACCTTGAGGACAAGGCCGAACAAACAAATGCTGTAATTAGACACGACTCCGAAATTAGAAATGAGCACAGTAGCTCGATACAGCAGCTGATGGATGGTTCAAAGAGAACCAACCTCAGAATTATGGGTGTGGGAGAAAGAGCAAAAGACAGCTCCAAAGTATGAAGAATGTATTGACTGAAATCATACAAAAATATTTCCCAAATCTAGGAAAATACATTGTCAGGTGCAAGAAACTTACAGAACACCAAATAACCTCAACTAGCAATGTGACTCCCAATGACATATCATAATCAAAACCTCAGAATTACAATAGAAAAAGAGAATATTTAAAGCAGCAAGGAAAAAGCCATTATTCTACCAAGGCAAACCCATTCAAATTACTACAGATTTTCTCTGTGCAAACTTTAAAGGCCGCTAGAGAATGTAGCAAAAACTTTCACGCTTTGAAAGTCAAAAGGTGCCAACCCAGTTGTTGTATTCAGCAAAATTATTCCTGAAAATTTAAGGAAAAATGAAATTTTTTCATGACCCAAGAATCTCTAAAGAAAGTTGTGGCTACTAGCCCAGCATTGCAGAAAACACTGGGAGGGATTTTTTAGAGGGACAGAGAGACAAGCGGCACCAACAAACATGTAGGAAACATCTAAAGAGAAATTGTAACAAAAAAATGGTATTTGAATCATTCCTGCTATCCTACTAAAACAATACAAGTTTCTCATAAAATCTGTGGAACTTCCCCTTACAGTTATCATTTTAATATTATTTTCCAAAACATAATTTTGTTTGATGTGGGGAAGTGGGGTGTGTGTGTGTGTGTGTGTGTGTGTGTGTGTGTATGTATGTAGATAAAATGATAAATCTGGCAAAATGTTAGTAATTAGGGAAATGTAATTTGTGAAAGTTAAACATTTCTGAAATAACTAAATATGCCTTGTATCTATTGCTTTATATGTAATATACTTTTGTGATACAGATTTAAGTTCATTTAATGTAAAAGTTCACTTATTCAGACTTAAAGTTTATCCTGAAAAACTGATTGATGTAATGATAACGTGAATGTCCTTTGAATATAGAAACATGTGCCTTTCAGTACTCAGTTAAGGAACTTGAACTTTATCTCTTTCTTTCTCACATTTTCTAGCCATATGATTTCCACTGACATAGGTTACGCTTCTTTTCTTATGTGGATTGGTGGGTGAGGCCATGTTAAAGAATCTCAACAACATATAGTAAGATTAAAAATTTAAAAAAACCCATCTTTTGGCAAATTGTTCCAATACAGGGCTCTGCTGGACTCAGGAAAGAGAGATGATGAGATGAATGCAGAATTAGGGACCACTTGGGAATAAAACCAGCAGCTGCTTTTGAAGTCACTGACTTTCCTTTCTGTCTTGACAGTTGTAGGATGAGTGAGCAAAGACAAACTGAGGGGACTCTGACTTGCATTATCTGAAATTTTAAACAGATAACTCCCCACTACTAAAGAAAAGCGACCAACCTGTGTTCTTATCATTCTGCGAAGTTTCACACAAGAAGGAGGAAAAGCATGGAAGGAAGATAGAGAAAAAGAAAAAGCTTTTGATATCTGTGGGTTGGTTGGTTTGTTTTGAAGCAGTCTCATTCTGTAGTCCAGGTTCCTCCTGAACTCACTATGGACCCCAGGCTGGCCTTGAACTCAAGGCAGTCCACCTGCCTCAGCCTCCCTGATGTATACATTTGACTCCGTAGGTAACTTGTTTCTGGCATACTTAGACAAGAGTCCCCTTGTATGCTGAGGTGGGGGGAAGGATTGCTAATCATCATGTCTTTGGAAACATAGATCAGGAAACCCTGGGAGATCCCAAATCATTAGCTGGCTACACGTGTAGTGGTAATTATTGGCTGTTTGTAAAAGGCTGCAAAAGAAGAAAAGCACCTAATTGGAGTGATTCTCAATCATGCAGAAAGCACAACACCTGAGGCAAATAAAGATTGTAGCACACAGACGAATTACTTTGAAGTAATAGGATTTTTAAATATGATTTGGTAACCATGGCAATTTTGGTCAGTTTCATCTTGGATCTCTGATAACCAGAGTCTGGCTAGAGAAGGTAGAATGGGGGGGGTGGGGGGGTGGCGGTGGGAGTGGGGAGAAAGGTAAAGGAACAAATTCTAGCCAAGGTATATTTTAGTCACTCGGTAGAGTATATGCCTGACTAAGGAATTAACTATAGAATGTAATTTTTAGTTAAATTAAGTCAAAGAAACCAGTTTTTTTTTTATGAGATGCTTTTTTTATGAGATGTTATTTAGGACACTGACTTAGTTTTTTATGATTCCTGTCATTATACCTAATTAATGAATTCACATTACTGTGGCCTAAATGCTTAGAAATTTGTTCCTGAAGTTAGTATGCATCTTATTTTTATTTTTTTTCCATATCATGGGGCTTATGTTTTATAATTGGGATAAAAGCAAGAGTAACAATCTCAACCTATTTTTGCTTAGGTTAGTAGAGTAGAGATCTACTGATAATTAAAAGGACGCCTTCATGACGACGCACACCTGTGTCAGCAGGTACACTGGGCTTTTCCTTCTTGAAGACTTTGACATGATCACTAAAGGAAAATGATTCCATCCTTTGCACAGCGGCTGATATTGTTGCTTGTTTAGGGCATCTGGAAGATGTTATCAAGGCTGGTTTCCTGAGGGCCAGGCAAATCATGATCCCACCACTGACTTCTTGCTGTCTTTTTAATGTCAGTTTCTCAGTGTCTGTATTATTAGAAAACTTTTATCCAAATCTTAAGAAATTTTGAGACGTATTTTCTCCCCCAAAGTTGGCCAGTGGACTCCGAATGGTACAACTCCATGCAGAGTGTTGTTGTGACCATGGCTGCTGCCAGGATGACACGGGCCAGTGATTCTGATTAGCATAGACAATACAAGGAATTCCACCACCATGGAATTTGTGTAATATCTCTGTTGAACGAGAAATAGGGTTTAATGCAATAAAGATCATTTTACTTCTATAATAGTAAACATATATGCTCTTTTATAAAAGTTTATATCAACAAAATATTAAGTCTTCATCAACTTATTCTTGGGTGTGTATATGTAGGATCTTTCTAATAGACTTAGAAAATTGTTAACAGTAGCACCTCTAAATTCGTCATGTACCGGAAGATCATTGGTGCATTGTTTTCTCTTCAGACAAAAGTCTAATATGGTTTGGCAGTTGTGTGGTACTAATCAGTCTTATACTGTTTTTGCAGTTTACTCAAATACTTGAGTGGAATGAGGACGTGAGATTCTGCTTTCAGGTACAGATTTCAGGATATACAATTATAAAATAATAGTATAAATATTAAGTCCAGGTTCATATTTTTGACTTGTAAGATACTTTTAAAGCTTTATTAATAATAGGGAATTTTCTATGACACATAGATGTGTTATACAAAGCAAAAGATTGCATTTTGCAAAAGATAGTTAATCTAATATTAAATTTGTGAAATTTAATATTTTAGCTTTATTTTTTCATTGCCTAGCACTAAGCAAGATATCTTCACTTCTCCTAAATAAAATTTGGATTAACTATTTTATTTCTCCTATTTGACCTATTTTGGATTAAAACGATTTTTTTCAATTATCAACTCTCTCAACAAACATTTAAGACTCTGATACTCAGCTGAGCGATCTAGACATTCCTCAACATGGTTGAAATCGGGGATGGAGGAACAGCACAGTGATTAGAGGGCTTGCCTGGCAAGCGCGAAGCCCTGAATTTGATACTCCAGCACCGCATAAGCCAGATGTAGTGGCACATAACTGAAATTCCAGCACTTGGGAGGCTGAGGCAGGAAGATAGACGTATGTTCAAAGCCAGCCTGGGCTCCATAGTGAATTCAGGACCAGCCTGAACTACAGAGTGCGACCCTGTCTCAAAATAATTATAATTGATAACAACTATAAATTATTATAATTAATTTAATTTAATTATCAATAAGTAAAAAGATTGAAGTGGATTCTGTATGAAGAGATGTCAAAATTCAATATAAAATGCAAAAACACATTAAGATGTGGAATTACAAGATATTAAAGGAATAGATACAAAACATTTTCTGAAGAAGATGATAGCAAATTTAAGCTGGGTCTTCCTATGTGGAGAACAATTTACAAGCATGATAAAAGAGGGTATGTAAAGGAAACATGTACAAGGAGAACATATGTCAGACAAGGTATGTTCTATTGTAACAAAAAAGTGATTTATAGACAAGAAATTTATTTTCCAAAGTTCTGAAGAGTTAAATGCCATAGATCAATGTGGGATGTGTGCGCGTGTGTGCGTGCTTGTGCCAGATGTTGGCTTGTGCCTTCCTAGACACAACTGTGTAATGTAGCTGAGGGCAAATGCGCTTGAAGCTTCACTGTGTGAATTCTGGGATTGCATCCTTTTAAGATGACTGCAGCTTTTCTGAGCTTGTCGAATACCTAAATCACCTCCTACGGAGTTTGCTTTGTTTATCTACCTGCCTCCTCTGAATCAGAGATGTGATAAATCTATAAGAAATGGGTGGATTAGTTGGGAAAGCAGATAGAACTTGGTACAGTGCCAGGCATGAGGGGTTCTGACATAAACAAGGTGACTGTAAAAATACACAATATGATCCAAATAATGTTTTTGGAGGCAATCAGAGTGTTTAATGAGCTCCAGTAACAATCAGAGACAAAGAGTGAAGCAGAACACGTATCCAAGTGTGGCATTATGTGAACAGGCATCTTGCTTTCACCTTCTATAGGAAGAGTCTCAGGGAAGTAACGTTTCAGAGAGATTTTAGTGACACACTATTGCAGTTTTAATTAAATTATTCATCCATATGCAAACACTCAATTACATTTTACCTCCTTCCCATATGCTCTAAGATTTGTTAGTTACATTTCAATTTAATGCATTGTTGCTGAAATAAAATATGGACAGGCTTTTTTGTTTACAAATGAGGTCAAAATAATATAGTAGTTTTAAAAGTTAGTTAAGATGGGAAGAACGACACACTGAGTCTTTGGTTCTCAACCAAGTGTGACTTTTGCTTGGCCGTTCCCAGGGATATTTGGAGACGACAACAGGTATTTTTCATTGTTGCAAATGGGACAGTGATACTTGTATCTAGTGGGTAGAAGGCAAGGATTCTGTGAAGAGCCTGTAATTCACAAGGCAGCCTTCCATAACAATAGAATAAAGGAGTTTTAAGTACCAGCGTTGAGAGACCTTGTAAGGTATAGTACTTTGCTTCAGGAAACACTTGTACTGAATAAGCTTTATTATTTCTGACTAAAAATATTTTTTTCAAAAACTATTTTTAATAGACATTACATAATCTAGTTGAGATTAGTAAACTTAATTGACAACTTTATTCATCTATATCCAACTTTATTAGACAACTTTGTAGTTGAGATAGGAGGTGAATTGGATTGAAATAAAGCCCAAGTCAGCCAGTGTGACTGTAATGGCCTGTTAGAAATGAAGCAAGAACAGGGCACTTTTTCTTGTGGGCTGATACAGAAATGAACCTTTGGAAAATGATCACGAGGAAGACTAGAATTCAAGATGAAAATGGTTACCATTCTCTGTAATCGAAACCAACATTAAGAAAAAATTTAACTCTTTTTTTTTTGTACTTTGGACTGAACTTAGGGCTCATGCATGCTAAGTACTTATACCATCACTTTTAGCCCCTGGAAATTCTGATGTTTTCTAAAGAAATGTATCATCTTATAAAGCTTGTTGGTTGGAAGCATCCTCGTGTCAGAATTACACAATGCAGAGGAAGGAGGTAATTTCTTTGAAAAGGGTTGGCCAAGAGGGCTCCCCTCTCCTTCCTAATCACTTTTGCTTTTGTCCCCAGCATTATCTATTAATAAAAAGTAGAAGAATAAAAACTGGCAAAAATATGGATAGTCTCTGGGAAAGCAAAAAGGATTTACAAGAAAAGAAAAGAAAAAGAAAGGAAAGAACAGACATGCCTGGAAATTTTTCCTGGAATTTTACATCAGGATGCTACTTTCTGACTTATGGAAACTCTCTCTCTCTCTCTCTCTCTCTCTCTCTCTCTCTCTCTCTCTCTTCAGGATAGAATAGAGGAAACTGACTCTTCATAAGTTTAAAAAAAACTCATTTTGGAGAAACAAGGGAATAAGAATAAAGATTTCTTCAAATCTCCTTCAGTTTTTATTTGTAGGTAAGCATAGCTCTACTCCCGTGGAGGAGGAAAGAATAAATTTTAGAGACCAGTTTCAGCTTGATGAGTTAATGCTCCCAAGTATTGATAGTTTGCGTATCTCTGTGGATTCATGAGTTACCAGTTTTGGGTGTGGGGTTGTGAGTGTTAGAGGACTATTATTAAACTGATGCTTAGATTAGTACATTACGTTTGGAATCATATGAGTGATATTTTCTGGTCACAAAAATATAACACTACAATTCAAAGGTGTAAGAACTGAAAGGTATCACTATGTGAAAATTAACGTATCTTAAATGTGTAATAGAAGAAAATTTTTAAATAAGACAAATGAAAATTGAAGCACAATGCACCAAAATATTTCATGTACAGGAAAAACCATAATAGGGTAGAGTGGTAAATACTCATATTAGAGAAAAAAGGATCTGACATAGCAGCTGAACATTGTACAAAAAGGAATTGTTAAAGAAAAAATTAAAACAAGCTTCAAATTGGCACAGTGAAGGACACAATAAAGATTGGAACGAAGATAAATGAGAGATTAGAAAGTAATGTAAATCATTAACAAATTCAATATTTAAGAGATAAAATTAATAAATATTTAGTCTAACAAGAGTCTAGGTAAATTATAACTTAGATATTAAAATAAATAGCGAAATGAAGTGTCTATTAGAATATGAAAATTATGTAAAAACCAACTAGATGTCACAGAATAAATTGATACATGTCTAGAAACATATTTAAACACCAAGTTATGAAAAATTAGAAAATTTAAGTGAACCAATAACTAGTATGCAGATTAATAAATTTCCCCTCAAAATAGTGCAAGAGTAAATGTTTTCACTGGTAGATTTTTTCAAACATTTAAGGTATTTACACTAATGTTTGATGAAAAATTTTCCTGGGAAATCCTCACAAAGAATAGAAATATTTCCATATACATTTTATGAATTGGGGCTCTTTGACATTGGTTTTGGCAATGCTGTTTTATTTTTTTTTTAGTACAACCTAAAAACTCAGGCAATAAAGAAAAACTAAAGTAGAAATGTACCAAACTAAAATGCTCTTGAACACTAAAAGGTAAAAATAAAGAGGAAATTTAAGGAATGTGAGGAAACATTTGCAAAGCCATATGTTTCACATAGGACTAAGACTCACATTATATTACAAAGTCATTCTACTCAATATTAAGAAAACTAATCCAATTTAGAACTGTACAAACGACTTCAATAGAAGACCAAGTATTTCTTGGAAGAAGACATAAAGCACTGGCTGTGTAGAAAATTCTCCACACATTGCTGCCATAATGAAGAATATGAAAATTGAAGCCATAGTGACAGTGTGTCATCTCTCACCTGTTAGAATAGTGATTAACGAAAGTTATGAAAGAAAAATGCTGGTGTTGTTACTGGAGAGCTCAGCACCAGGGTCTGTGAGCTGCTGATGTTGAAGCATGCACACCCTCAACACCATGAACGAAGAGAGCAGGAGGGAATACAAAGTCGCTTTGTTGGAATAAGTACCAGGGGAAAGTGAGATTGAAAGCAGGAACTCCCCTGTAAGTATGAGGAGGGGCAAGGACACCAACTGATCAGCAATTACAGTCATCTTTTATACAGTTTCTATAGATCATACATATTCATTTTGTTATGCAGATTTAGCCTTTACTGTTTGTTACATACTAGCATAAAACTAGTCCAGTGGCTTAGGTCAAGATAGGACCTCAGACTCTGGCTCAGGAAGATGCAGGTCTCACAACCTACTAGACTTGAGCTTTGCCCCTGGCCATTCCAAGGCGTGGAATTCTTAAGCTAGCAGAGTTCTTATCTGGAAGGAGGTCCTCATTTGGGACATTTTGACCCACCCAGTCTAGCTACTCTGAACCTGCTTAATGGAATCTGGCGCATTAGGAATGAGAAGAAAAAGAAATTCCCATATGTTGCTGGTGGAAATCAAAATTACTATAATCTTTATAAAAGATAATACGAAGGTTTCCAAAGTATAAATGATTTATGTATTTGAAAATTATTAGAAGAGTAAATCTTAAGTGTCCTAATTTTTAAAAAATGCATAAGAGGTGATTAGTATGCTCATTGTCTGATTTAGTTTCCTGAGGATGTATGCACACAGCCACCCATGAGGTAGATTCCTGGGGAGAGCGCTCAGGTTCTCAATAGCTTCAGTTCTCCATTGTCAGGAATATTACCAACACACAAAGCAACCTCAAGTTCTAGAAATTTTTGTAAGTTAATAAAATTTTTTGCTGTTCGATAGCAAAGAAAATGTCTATTTCAAATATTTCTTTTTTGGAATCTGCAAAATATGTTTAAAGTGAGCTAAAACCTCACTTTTTTATTTGTATTTAAATCATTCAGGGTAGATAGAGCTAGGGCATGTATTTTTCTATGAAACCTAGAGAATTGTCGCCCTCACATGAACCAATAAAAGAAAACATCACGAAAACAAACCTCTAAGTAAACCTTAAGTCACCTTCCCCTTTCAAACAGTCTTTATCACAGGCTGAACTTATATAATACCAACAATCAAAAACCCAAAGTAATTATCTGAAGGTCAGAATCGCTGAAGAGTTCTGACAGAGGCATACCCAAAGCTTTCTCTTGATGCACTTTCAACTTGGTCCCCCATGTGCCTTTAGCACCTAATTGTGAGAGTTTCTGGGATTCCTAGACCGAAATAAACAGGTCCATACAGAGTTTAATAAGATTCCAGCCTCGGAAATCATCCTGGGAAAAAATGAAGGCAGCTGTTTCAGATGAACTCGAATCCTCCGTGTGGCCATTTCAGCTGGCTGCTTTGTGAGACCGGTGCAATATCAACTCAGTGCTAACGTAGTTTTTAGATCATATTGTGTATTATCTGACATCAAGATGAATGTATTTTGAAGCCTCGCAAAATTAGACTTGGTTAGATTATTAAACACCAACTGTAATGTCATATCAAAGTTACTCTGATGCTTACTTTCTTCACAGGAAAAATGGATGTATTGATTATTAGTACAAATGAGCTTCTATTTGTTGCATTTTTATAGACTTGGTACCCGTGATCTCTTAATTGAGTTGGCGTATCTTAATGAAAAAATTGGAATTGCTGAGAAATATTTTTCATTACATTTTCTAAGGATCTAAATTGTTCTCTGGTTTAATAAATTGTGGCAAAACATTAAAATTGTGGAACATTGATATATTACTTTAAAATCTATTTGTAACACACTACTGGATAAAATTTCCATGTAGGTAGTATATATGTGGAGGCCTGCAATTTTAGCAAGAACAAAAAAGTATGTTTATACTTAATATATTAAACTATGTGTGTGTGTCTATAACAATATGAATGTTAAAGTAAACCCAGTCAATAGAATGGACAGAAAAAATTGCAATCTAGAGTTTTTCAAAATATCTTCGTTTTTACATTTATTTTTGACAACTTCAATTTATATGATTTTAAACCAAATTTTAAAAAATGCAAAAACACAGTGCATGAGTTGATGGTAATGAGCACCCTCAATATTGAGATAATGGTTTTTAGTTGCTCAGAGATGAGGTTCATTTTGGTTTTTATGGAAAAAATAATGTGTGTGTGTGTGTGTGTGTGTGTGTGTGTGTATGTGTGTATCTGAGGTGAGCCAAAACAACTTAGATTAACTGAAAGAAACTAATAAAGAGTATTACAGCCATGTTTAAGGATCCAAAAAATAAAAATAAACTTTTCCCTTGTTGGAAGTGTAAAATAGTACAATCATTTTGGGACCTCAGTATGGAGATTCTGAGAGAGAGAGAGAGAGAAGGAAGGAAGGAAGGAAGGAAGGAAGGAAGGAAGGAAGGAAATCTCATTGACCTAGCTAAACCTTCATGGAGTCCCTTCCCTAAAGAGTTAAAGGTATCATATTAAAATAATACATCCTTAATAGCTCAATCTTGGAATTAGTCTATATGCCCATCAACTGAATAAAGAAAATTGTGTGTGTGTGTGTGTGTGTGTGTGTGTGTGTGTGTAGAAGTATTGCTCTGCCATTAAAATAATAACTTTGAGTTATTTGTAGAAAAATGGATGCACTTTGAGACCAAAAATACTAAAGGTTAAAATGTGACACAGAGAGTTAAATATCACATAGTCTCTCTTTTATGTGAAACCCAAAATAAAAATCTCAAAATACAGATAATAGAAAATGTCGTGGTAGACTTTTTGGAGATAGAATTGGTATCGGGAGGTTGGGGAAGATGGCAGAGAAGAAAATGAGAATTAAAAATAAAGATGTGATGTGTGCATGTACCAGACATTCGAAGATGAATATAATAATTCCATAGCACAAATATGTATAAATGAAAACTTATGAGAGAAAAAAAACTACTACTGCCGCTCAAGTACAAGTGATAGTGAGGTCTGTGGGTCGGAGGTACTCAGGAGCTGAGGTAGGAAGATTAGCCCACAACTTCAAGGTCAAACCGGTGTAATAAGAGAGACCTCATATATAAAATGAAACAAAATAGCCAAACAGAGAATAATTTGACCTCAGTAAGAAGCAAGGTGTTTATACATAGCAATCTGTTATGTAGGCTGGCTCTGAACTCAAGACAATCCTCCTGTCTCAGGTTCCCCAGGGCTGCGATGCCCCTCACCTTGTATGAGGAGCTGGAAAATCGAACCGGAAGCCTTGTGAAAGTCAGGCAAGCAGCTGTAACCCCTGAGTAATGAGCCCAGGCCCCAGCATTTGTAAATTAACCATGAGAATGACAAGGCAGGATCCAATTGCTAATCAGATGCTAATGAATTAACTCAGTATTGTGAAAATGGTTAGTGACAAAAAGCAAACTTTTAAAATGCATTTCCTATATAGGTTAAAAGCCAGCTTTCATCTTTGTAAATTTCTGCTAATAGAGGAAAACTGAGCTGCTATATTGAGGGTAGCACAATGCTTAAAGGATAAGATCAGAATCCTCCTACCCAGTGAAGGAGTGAACTCTGGAAGGAGGGTTAAAAAAGACAAAATAAGCTACCCAAGCACCGGTGTGTAGTTAGATGTTAGTGTTATTTGTGTCATTGGGATAGCTCGTTTGAATGCAATGTGGTGGTAGGTTAAAATAAATAAAAACACTTTGAGGTGCGAACTCTGAGAAATATCAGCATTTTTATAATCAAAACCTGAGAAGTTAAAGATAAAAACAGACATTTCACTGAGAACCTGAAAAAATGACAGAGAAAAAAAAAACATGCAAGACCTCAAATATTAAAATTCGCTACTAAAGTCTAGAAGATAAGCATGCTTCATATATATTTAAAAATAAGAGTAATATTTGCAGCAAGAACTTATAAAATCAAGCTGATATGAAGCTAATAAAACGCTAAAATGAGAAATATAAAAATGTTTAGCAGGGCTAATGTGATATTAGATAAGTGTAAAGAATTGGTAAACGGGACAGTATTTGTGTAGAAATTATCCAGAGAGAAGTAAAATGAAATGAGATCTTGAGAAATTTGAACAAATAGTTTTTGAAGAAAAATAGATAAAAAAAATTAGGCCTATAGATTTGAGTAATAAAATTACCATGTTAGAAGCTAAATAAGAAATGGTCTGGGTAAGTGCAGAACTCACATTCTTTCAAACAACATGGAATATGAATATTGACTGCATAGAAAACTGTACAACAAAACAGGCCTTTAAATCTTTGTTAGATAATTTTCATGGTTTGTTATGAAATTGAATTGGAAAGAAATAGCCCCAGCAGACTGTAAAACACCTATGTTTGTGTATTAATAAGATACTTGTAAATAACTTTGGACTCAAAAGTAAAATTTTAAAAATCTGAATTTATTTACAATAAAGAAATACCTATTATAGAGCTAACTGTGTAGGTTCAGGAAACCTGTTATTTTGTAGGATTACTTACAACCTTAAAAGTCCATAATGGTTAAGTACAGTGAAGATTAAAATGACTAGGTCAAGTTCAAGAACTTAATCATAGAAATTTAGGAGAAATGAAAACGAGGACAAAAGTAAATGAAAGAAAAACTAAAATAGAAAGTAAGTGTATAATGTGGTATACCAATTATAACAAAAGGCCTTTGGTAAAGCATTAATAAAATTATTACAATGATTCTTTAAAGGAAGGCACAAACACTAATAGTGAAAAAATGCATAATTTAAATATGTAGTTTATAGATACTTGTCTACCCTAGTAAGCATTGTGACCATTTGTATCTTGCAACATATATATTTTAAAGTATATTATAAATTTGCTTTAAAAATATTAACTATGCTGTAGTCAATTTGAAAAATTAAATATTACATAAAACATTTAAACTTCCCAAATACAACTTGCTAAATATCTCCCAGAAAATTGCTAATTTTGAGTAAGTAGTAAGAAATGAGTTGAATAATGAACTATTTGAAAAAAAATTACAAGACTGTGTTGGCTCTAATAACAAATTAAATTTATAGTCAAAACCTTTCAAAACATTAAAAATAAAGTACATTTTTTAAGAGAACACTCCTAACTCATCTTGTTTAGCCAGAACTCATTGGTAAAATTTACCAGAGATTGTACAAAAATAAGTAATTTAATCTTCCTCCTAAAAATATTTTAAAGTAATATTTAGATATTAGAACTAAGAATCATGAATACTTTTAAAAATATGAACTTAATGCCAAAAATGAAAGTTTGGCTTATTATGAAGATATTGGTCAACTCAACAAGGAACAAAAAAGGATAACATCATCAAATAGATGCAAAAAATTGTATTTGCTCCAATCCAACAGCAATAAAATAGAAGTTCTTGGTAAATATAAATAAACATGGTAATGTGATAAAAGATTTAATAAAAAATGAGAAAAGTCAAATGTACCTCATTAAGAGGAGCACTATAAATAAACTGTTGCTATGAAATATTACATTATAAATTCAGAAATAAGAACAAGAGAGGAATCAGAACTGACCAGGCAGAAAACTAGCTCATTGTTTTACGAATGATGCTGCCTCTATTGAAAAGCAAAAGTAATTTAGAGATAATGATTAGACTTAATAAGAGCATTAATAAATGTTCTGTTATAAATTTAATACTATAATGCAAACCATATTTCTAAACATTTGCGAAATGCTGCAAGACAATGTTTGAAATAAAAATCTAGCGTACATATTTTGTAATGCCTTAAGGGTGCCTCCTCTGAGCTTCTGAATTATTTTGATCTTCCACTGTTCTGAAAATGAAAGATCATGATAGAAATATTTTCCAGTAATGGCAATTGTTTTCCTAATAAGCAATTAGGCTATACATTTCTACCTTAGAGATGATTTTGGTTCATTCTTTAAAATTTAATGTTACATTTTTGTTTTGTATTTTCTTTTCCATTAAATACTAATTTTGCAATACAGGGTTAAATACCCAATTAATCAAAGGAGAAATTACAAAAAAGTAGGAAATACTTAGAGATGAATAAAAACAGGAATAAAAATCTATAGCTATAAATGTTTTCCTCAAGATTAATGTAGGTATCTATCACAAACATAAACATAGAAACTGAACCAAATTATGGGGAAGGGAAGATTAGTTCAATCTTATAAGAGTATGTATTATTTTTTATAAATGTGTGAATTTTCCAGATTTGTCCTTGATTATTTCATTCTGTGTAGTCAGAGAAGATATTTTGTATGACCTACATTTTCCTAGATCTGTTGAAATTGTTCTTGGAAACAATGGCCTATTCTGGAAGCTGTAGCATTTACATCCGGGAACTCTATGTGCCTTGCAGCTGTTGTTAAAGCTTTCTGCACATGTTTCTCAGATCTGGCTTGGCTACTGTATTTCAATTCTCCTGCTTGTTTGGTGATCTCACTTGTTATTTAAGGGTGGGTATTTAAGTTTCAAACTATTAAACTATTTCTCCCTTTAGATCTTTCATCTTTTGCTTCACATCGTTTCATCAGGTACAAAGATGTTTTTTTCTAAAATTAAGATCCCATGGTCTTTTCTTTGTATAAACTTGACTTTTTCTCGCTTAAAGAGTACCCTCCTTGTCATCGGCATAGCCACAGGATTCCTCCCCTTCTCACCATTCACCTGGGCCACTTCTGGTCATTTTCCTTTCATTATCTTTCTGTCTTTGTACTTAAAGTGACTTGTCTTATAAACAGCGCACGATTGAATGTTGCTCCTCTCTGCCAATCAATGCCTTTTGATTATAGAGTGTAATAAATTCACATTTAATGTTGCTACCGATAAGGGAAGATTCTTTTCTCTGCTCTTTAGACTCTGTAGGCCTCATTTTCTGCCTTTCAATCTCCTTTTCTCTTCAGTTCTGTCCTTTTGTGATGGTATATTTGAAATCTTTTCTCGCTTTTTGTTGTAGTATTCTATGGGTATTATGTCTTTTGTTGCTGTGATGATTCATTGAACATACTGACGCATTAACGTTTTATTTTGAATTTAGATTAGCTTAAAAGCAATGATGTGTAGAAGCTTTATCCTTGAGGCTAGAACCCTGTTTTTTTTCTCATTCTTGATAGCCCAAAGTGATATCCTTATAGATCATAAGCTCCAAAGCATAATTGATATAAATGTATGAATCTTAAACTCCACAGAAAATAACATACGGAATCCTATGTATCAGTGAGCTTCAACGTGAAATTTTCAAGCATTTGTTTTCTGTACTATGAATTATGGAAACTAGAATTATGATTCATTGTTTGTGTAGGTCTGGGCTTTATAATTGCTCATATATTTATCTCTTTTTGAGATACTTATTTCTTCAGGCCATTGTGTGTTATTGCTCTTTGTACATTTCACCCTGTGAGATCTCACTAATCCTTTGCTGTATGTGAATTTTATGGCAAGCAGCAAATTTCCTCAACTTTAGGTGATCTGGGGTTTCTTAAATTTTCCCTGAGTTCTGAAGAACACTTCTCCTGGATATCAAATTCTTTCAAAACAGATTGTTTTTTATTTATTGCCTTCCAAATTTGTTGAAATCTTTTGGTAATCTAACTGAGAATAATTGTATGCTGCAACTCATTTCTCTTGCTGTTTTTAAGACATATTTTTTGTGTTTGATTTGACTTTCAAATTCTTAAGGTATTTTGCTGACAGTCTGACTTTCTCTTATTGACTTTGTTGTTTTCTTTAGCTCTGTGGATATTCTTCAAAGCTGGGTGTTTTCAGACAATATTTTTTATTTATTTTCTATTTTAAGATAGAATCTCACTAAGTTGTCTAGGCTTTGATTAAGCTTGCAATTCTCCTGCCTCAACTTCCTGTATAATCACATGTACCACTACACCAGACTTTATTTTTCTTCTCTTTTTTAGGGTTACCACAGTACATGTGTTGGTCTGTTTGCTTTCTTCCAAAGGTTCCTTAGGCTCTGTGATGTTTTCTATTTCTCAGATTTAATAATTCCCATTGCCCTATCATTAAGCTCACTGATTCTATTTCAACTCCAATGACAGACATACACCTGGGATCAGGTGAGGAGGGTCAACCTGAACAATGACCTCCAATCTCCCCATATTAAGATGGTGTGGAGGCACGATTTGGGCCCGCCATTCCTAAGTGTAAATTTATTTCCTATACTCAATTAGTGCAAACCCGAGAGGCAATAAAGGCTTGTGACAGAATGGAATTGCATAGAAAGGCAGTAGAATGAGTGTCAGATTCAAACAAATGTAGATCTGTTAGAAATCTGTAGTACATCTTCACAGCTGTAATAGCTGCCTTCCTATTGGAGGCACATGTTTATTCCCATAAATATGTGATCTGATGCAAATAAATATAAATAAATGGTATAGATGAATAAATGTAGATAAATGAATATAGATAAATAAGTCACTAAATAAATACAGTAAGATCTTCAATTTTGGCACTAAGTTCTAGAGCAGATAGATGACTTCAGGCTAATGACTTGCTGCAATCTTTATGTTCTACTTTATTCCTGTTTGTGCTTGAGGTCAGGACTGGATTCACTAAGACTTGGGTCTACATCCTCTTGTGACTGTTTTTGTCTAGGTGATTTTTATGAGATTTTCCAACCATTATTTACATGCAGTTTCCATATATACAATACACACACACTATGTAGTGTCTTAAGCTAGACTGTCATAACACAGTCCTATAGGTATGGTGGCTTCAGTAATACATAGTTATTTATTTACCCTTTGAAGGCTGTGAAGTCTGATCTGAGGATGCCTGAGTACATTTGAGGACTCCTACTGGCTGACAGCTGACTGCCTTCTTACTATATCTTCACACACCTGGACAAAGCAAGAGAAATGGAAGGAGAATAGAGAAATTGAAAATGAGAGAGAAAGGAAAATATATATCAATTCTTCTTATTTATCTTATGAAGATACTAATGTCATCCTGAAGGCTTAACCAAATGATGGTTTAGAAATTTAATTTCTTTTTAAAGACCCAGTCTCTGTTCAATCACACTGTGACTAACCTGAGTTTTCTTCCAAAGGTGATTATTTTCGAGTGGGAGGTGTAGGGACTCAAACATTTTATCCATAACAAGGGGTTCATAATATTAATTATGATACTGTGTATAATACCAGGAGAATTGACAGAAGATCACATGGAGCAATGCTTGAAAATAGCTTAGTTTGGTGACAAGCCAAATGCACAATCATTATTAAAAGTGTAACAGTTGTTTCAATTTTTGTTTGACAAAAAGTCCTGTGGGGTAGTCCAGGCTAGTCCTGAACACTATGTAGCCTGGGCTGGCATCGAACTCACAGCAATTCTCCTGCTTTGGCCTCCAAGTGCTGGGAAGATAGCTGTAACCAAAACATGTGGTGCTGGGAAATGGAACTCAGGTCCTTGTGCTTGCTAGGCAAACACAAACCACTGGGATATCCCTCCAGACCCCGGCAATTTTTCTGTGAGTGCTTTCTAAGGGCCCAGCCATCATAAACCTGAGATTCAATTATGTAATGATGTTATCTTCACAGAGTAACATACATATGGTGCCAGGTCATATGATTTTCTATGCTAGAAAAGGAAGCCATTTGGTAATATAATACAGATATCTTGTAACTTATACTACCTAATTGATTAGTAATTTAGCAATAGAGATAAACAGGAGGTGCAATGAACCCCACCCCAGCAGATTCACAGACCTAAATTTTGAGTCTAGGGGGAACAGTAAACAAAGTTCAAAAAATGTCCAAAACAAAATAAATTCCTAAGAAAGCTAAAAGCCTTAAATTTCTCAAGACATTTTTCACCCATTACCAACTAGGTGCACTGCCTTAACCTCAGTGAGGAGTAAACAAAGAAAGTGTCATCCCAGTTGAACAAAAAGCCTTGGAGAGAAATCCACTGTGGCTGGTTAGTGCATTAGTTTCACAAAAGGTGTTAAAATGTTTCTTAAGTTAGCAGAAATTTCCACTGACCTAAATAGTGAACTCAAATCCTAAATATATCTGCTAATTTGTTGAGCCTTGAAACATAGGCAGTTGTTTTGTTTTAATTATTTTTAACACAAAAATGGGCAAAATGCAAAATACAAATTTAAAATCAAACATTTACTTTCAAAGATACAGTTAGTTTGTGGTTTGGCTTATGTAGTTTTTAATTTATTCAAGAATCATACAAGAACAGATATATTTATTATTTATTCACTTTCAAATTTATTTATTGAGACTAGGTCTTAGTGCAGGATGGTCCTAAAATCACTAGGTAGTCCAGACTAGCCTTGGATGCATGGCAATCTTCCTGCCTCAGCCTCCAGAGTGTTGGGTTGACAGGCATGTGTCACCATGCCCAGTTTATGTGGTTCTGGGGAATCAAATTCAGGGTCTTGAACTTGGTAGGCAAATACCCTAAGGACTGATCTGTGACCCCGCCCTGAAAGACAATTCAAAATACACAAATGAGAGAGATGAGAAGTTGAGATTTCTGGTAACAGAAAAACAAGCTAAAAATTATTTTTAAAAAATGGGTGGGCATATTGGATGAACAAGACCCAAACCAGTCTTGAAGACCAAATAGGCACTTATCTTTATGATGTGAAAATTTCTACTCTAGGGCAACTTGCCAAGCCTACCCAATATTGGCTATTAAACTTAATTAGTTTTTACTACTTTAGAGAATTTTTCATCTACTCATGATATCCTTAAAGAGTCTAGCAAAGGGTATTAAGTTATCATTAGGTAAAAGTTGAGTGGTGATTAATTTTTGAATAGTTTCTATGAGCCAAATGCTGACTACAAAATAATAAGAAGAAAAATAGGACTGAAAAGATGAATGCTAAAAGGAAGGTTTGAAATGTAATCTTTGCCTAATAAGGTTTTGCCTATGTTTTAAAAATCAATTGTAAAACTGAACTTTAATCACTGAAAGTGGCTGTCATTTTACAAGCCACCAGGCCAGATTATTAAACAAATATTTGAACTGAGATCATATATTTGGGAAAAAATAAAACCATAATTCATAAGTTTTAGGGAGCTTGATGGCAATTAATATAAAACTAAACAATTTCTTCTCAGAAATAATTACATAATTAAGATAGTGTTAACTAGGTAGAAGTAAAATTACAAAGAAATGGTGGTGGTAGAATTTTCTTAAAATAAATAAGAGCCGATGTGTTAGTCAACATTAATATTTATTGAATTTACCTGTACTGAATTTCACAAAAAAATTATCAGAAGTGTAAATAAAAGTAATGAATTTGAAGGATATGTAGAAAAATTCTTATGTGTCAGTTCTATTATAGTCTTAGTAACTTAATAAAAGGCACTCATATTCCTATTTGTAATCGAGGAGATTAAATTGAAAGACACATAATGGTATTTTTGTCTTTATTATTTCTGGGTATGGAGTGCTTTCTAAACTTAAGTTGGCCAGATAGAATTCTTAGAGAGATGGGTGCGTGGATGTGTTTTTGTCTCTCTTTTTATCTGTCCTCTAAAAGATGTTCATCTTATACAAACAGAGTTCTCAAATATTATAAGAACGATTTTTAAAAGTGTTTTTAACTCTAAATAGTCAACTTATTAAAAATACAAAAAATAGCCGTGAGTATTAATTTCGATATATCCAATTGATTCGATTAAGAAACATCTGGCAGTTAGGCTAGCTCCTAAGCAATCTGGGTAAGTATGGAGGTGTGACTTTAAGTATTGTATACAGACCCTTGCTAGCTCCTCCCTGGGACACATTGAGCCTCTACTGTACTTCCCAGCTTCCATTAAATAAGCAGCCTTGTTCAGTGGTGCCCTTGTACCATTTTGCCATAAAGATCGTGCCATGGAACCAGGTAATCATGAATGGAATCTTCTGAAATCATGAGCTTAATGAAACCTTTCATCCTTCAAATTAGGAGATTCAGATATGATATCCACTGATGGCAAAGCCAGCTAATAAATCAGCTAATGTAAGTAGTTGCTTGTCAATTTCAATCTTACTTCTCACTACTTGTACTGTTTCTACCTAGAATTTGTTGATAAATCTAGTCATAGTTTCACCTTTCCTTTCTGACAGCTCCCAAACCAGAGAAAAGACATGCTTCCTTAATCCTTTATTAAAATAAACTAGCATTGGACTAAGCTTAGAACTAAACCTTCCTGACACAAAAAATTACAGTATTTTGAACAAGTGAATATTTTCAGTGACACTACATGATAGAACCTCTTTTCACAATTTCATGTGAATTATAACTTATTGATTCTCACTATGGCCCCAAAAGGATGGCAATGTCATTATCTTTATTTGCCCCCTATAGAACTAGTCACAAAAAAGTTAAATATGTTGTGCATGATCTCAATGCCAGAGGGGGGGAAAATATCACTGCTCCAAACACCTGCTCAGAGGAACAGAGTTGACTGATGTCCCTGGCGGCTATTCTCTATATATCTTTAACTGTGTTCTACCAACGATAAACTTCTTGTAGCTGCTTCTAGGCAAGAACAGAGCACAAAGTATGAAACATCAGAGTATCAGCCTATTTCAAAAGCTCAGGATTTCTCTAGTGGGCATTTTTTGCCTCAAAATTTCCACACTAACATAAACAAATCATCTTTAAAGCCCAAGACATGCACTGCCAAATTTCATTCTTCCCTCCTCGTTTATTAAAAATGCATGGCCTGCATGCTAGTCTTAAGATACTACCTTTGCGTATCATAAGCATTTTTCTGTTTTATTTCTTTATCTTGTAATTTTATATGGGGATCTTCATCTTGAAAGACCATAACTCAAACAATTCCTCAGAAGAATTGAAATTCTAATGTGAGACAATCTATTGCAACTTATAATTTTTTTTCATAATCAGAGGAGGAGTGAGAACATTTTAACTGTCAAATATGTTATAAAAGTTGACTTTGGGAGTGTGAGACAGCAAAATTTAATTGAGGTAGTACCAAACAATTGGTGTGAGATACCTAGTTCAAATTTACTTGAGAAGAAATAGAGATATCTCTCCTTTAATTCTTCATTCTATTTTCTACCTGGGTTTTCACTTTGACCCTCACCTTTGCTACTGTGTTTGAATGGTCAACTTCCTTATTCTACTGCATCGGACTGGAGGTCTCCTCACCCCACGTTGTATGAAATCATCCATTTATCAGGGTATACTTTGCTTCTTGTTGAAGCAAAACTAACTCATCTGAAGGATCAATTGGATTCATAGCATTTTATGATTATCACATATGAAAAATATCACTAATTCTCTTTTCATTTTTCTTTGTCAGTGTGGTTATTACCAAGAAGATATGACATTTTTGAATAATTGAAGCACAAGGAGAGATTCTGGCATATAAAAATTGCTAAAATTTTATTAAATGAGCAATTAATTGAATGCTCAATGACTAATTGTCTCAAATTTTCATGTTTCCACTTGTTCTAGATGATCTTAATTCCAGTGCAGGTGAATATCTGATGCTTCCTCTGACATTTGCCCATTGCACTGACTCATAAATCTTACAGTCACATACTCTGTTACATCAGGTGTAAACTGTTGTTGTAGACATTGACTTCTTTTCTGAAAAATTAAAGCATCATGCCTGGATATTGCATTATGGATGTATCTGTCCTGGCCTTGCTCTATATCCAGTACTTTGCATGCACTAGGAACTCAATGAATAATTGATATTGGAGAACTGGAGAATATGGGATTCCAGGGCGCTATGTTTGAAAAAAAAATGGAATGCTAGGAAGTGTAAAATAGAGTCATATTTTATATAAGAGGATGAGAACTGGCATGAATTTTTTTGAGTGCTAGGGATTGAGCTTAGAGCTTCTTATATTCTAAGCATGCCACATGCCACTGAGCTGCACTCTTAGCTCTGAGTATACAGCTTTATTGAAGGGGCAAACGCTTTAATTTGCAACGAGGGACAGGCAAATTTAATTACTTAGTTACACTACAAAATTATCACTGGTAAGTTCTAGTAATTCCAAATACATAGAAGTCTAAAAGAAGGCAGAAATTGATAAAATGGCCACCGTTACCCTTTATTGATTTTTGAACTGTGATTGCTGAAACAGCCATCTTTAATTCAGAAAAGGAGATTTTAGAAGTTGATAATCTAGATGGGAAAGCAGTAAATTCAAATGAAATTTTAAAATATTTGGTAATTACATTGTACTATAACAATGGATCTAGGTACTTTGCAGCCAAGATTTTATTACAAACTATAAATATTTTACAGTAGCCAGATCTGAATTCCCAGCATCTTAGGAGACTCAGAAGGATCACAAGTTTGAGTCTAGCGTCAGCAGCTTGGGATCATAGTCAGACCCTGTTTCAAAATTTAATACTAAAAATAAGAAAAATGTACTGAGGATGTAGCTATGTGTGAAGGCCCTGTGTTCAATCCTTAGTAATAAACACACACACACACTCAAATAATTTACTGTAGATGACCCGTGTTGGTATCCACATAAGACATGCAATAAAACTGTTGAGATGTAGTAAATAGAAAAAAAAACTGGTTGTTATATTTTGTAAAGTATAGAGTAGGTACTGTTTATAGATTTAAATTATGACTAAGCTCTTTTTTTATAAGAGGATTTTATGCAGACAAAAAAACTACTTATTTATTAGGCAATAGATCTTCATTGAGATGTGGTACTTGGACCTGGGAGAATTTTTTTGCATGCAGTACCTCTCTCCACAGTAGTCATGAATTCATAAAATATCCATCAGACACACTAGATTAAAATAGAATATGCTTCAAATAGTACTGTACGTATTTTGAGAGGGCAAATCAATTTTTTGTGAAATCACTTTTGTGAAAAATATGGACTTCCTCATAATTGGCAAAAAGCTTTAATCAAGATTCTTTACCAAACATGGTCTTTTGCTGCCTGTAATCTTGGATTTTATTTAGTCACACATTTATTATATGTCGTGACTACCTGGTACCGTGGAGGACACCGAGTTCAATCTAGTAATAAAGTCAGTGGATTATCCTAGAGTTTTGTACATTCTTAGAGACCCAACTGTTACGATCACAAAATGGTAAACACATTAAGATGCAAGCATTTTAAATTAAAAGCCAATTGGGTGCAAATATTCCCCACCACCTTGAACAAGCTATCTTTAAGAAAGTGTTTCTCTCACTGCACAAATCCCTGTCTCCTCCTAGCAGTACAAATCAAATGCATCTCTAAAGAAAACTGGACGATTCCCACCTTCTGCTGTAGAATTAAAATCCTAGAATTGTGTATGGTTTTCTCAAACCAGCTATCAAGTGGTAATTATTAAAAATACAGCCTTTTCTTGCAATTATAAAGAATCCTCAGATCATTCTGAAGCATATATATATATATATATATATATATATATATATGAAACCAATAGATCTGAATTAATACTGCTTGATTATCATAACAATTGTGGATTTCAGGTATAGCAAAGTGAGCGATTAGCTTAATGGAATCCCGACAGGAAATGACAGACTTCAGATGAGAAGCCAGAGTCCATATTCTTTAACTGCTTCTGCATTTTATGATGTTCCCAGGGAATATAGGGATGCTGCAGCAAAATATTTATACATAAATTTCAATTCATAATTTTTTTTTCCAGTGCTGCCTTGATTGGACACATTGTAGCCATATTTCTTTAGATTTAGGTCCTGAGAGCACTGGAGGAAGATTTGGCCAGCCATTTCTCTCTGTTGGTGTATGTGGACATGAGCCATGTCTGCATTGATGGCTAATTAGAGCAGTGTTCAAAATTAAAAATTGTTTCCAAATTATAACTAATAATCCAAATTCTAGTCCAAGTTACTTAGAGCAAATTGATTTTAAATAGTTGTTAAGGATTAACATGAAAATCTTGAAGGTGGAACATACATATATTTGTGTGAATATATAATGTTATTTTCAGATATATCTGTAGTATAAAATTTATAATATATGACTTGGGCATTTTGTGTGTATAAAATCTGGAGCTACATCTGAATTTTATTTTCAGCCTACCCACTACAGTTCCTAAGAGTCTTAGCTTCACATCCTAGAAGATCAGATTATAGTCATCTTTGTACTGCTGGTGTGGTAGAATTAGACTCTTAAAGAGTTGAAAATAAAATACATCCTTTTCTCAGCATGAGTAATGTGGTTGCCACTGGCGCTATCCAGAACTCGAGTAGAATGGCCCAAGACTGATGTGCCAGGCTTCTCAAACGCAGTACCTGAGCCAGCACTGGGCTGAGCTTGGGGAATCCTTATACAGTGCCTGTGTCACACAGTTTCCCAACCGAGACTCAGCTTCATGAGTATGTGTGTCCTGTTCCTCTAAGTCTCCACAGGAATCTATCTCCTCTCCAATTAAACCTATAAATTCTAAAACTCTCAAGATCTTTCTATAAAAGGAATTCAAATAAGGTTGGTACCTGGATTGATTAGATGGTGTACAGGTGGGTCTAAAGTCATTCTGTGCTTTGTCCCTGCTCAAGTGCTATCACCGTAGTTTGACACATTGCCTTGGGATTTAAAGTGAAACCCTTCTAGTCCAGAAACCTGAATCAGCGAGGAAAGCCATTATCCATCTGGTGTTATGCTTCCTCTGTATATAGGTTAGGTTACGATTCCTTACTTAATCTTTTGCTTACTGACATCTCTCGAAACTGAGATGTTCCTGTGAATCTGCCAGACCAACATTTTTTCCTAAGTGACAAATGTGGACAGTCACCCCACCATGACAGATGCGATATCAGATATGACTTCATGTCCATCAGTGGCCAGTGACAAATGCCACAGGTGAGTGATGGAGCTGGCAAAGAGGAGGGCACGTGTTATAATTTTGAGCAAGGCAGATTCGGTGGCTTTTCTTCACAGATAGATTCAGATTGTAACCGTTATTCTCTCCACCATAGACCTATTCTTACACTGTGCAATTGTTGTATACCCTAACCTTGCTCTGCTCTGCTCTCTCCCCTTCCCCTCCCTCTCCCCCCTCCCTCTCCCTTTTCCACCATCTCCTCTCCCTCCCCCATTCTTTCATTCTTTCTGAGATTAGGATCTTGCTCTGTAGTCCAAGCTGATCCTGAACTCACTATGTATCCCAGGCTGGTCTCAAATTCACAGCAATCCTCCTTCCTCAGCCTTCCAACTTCTGGGATGGCAGATATGTGCCAGTACACCTGGCTTATTTGATTCTGGAGAATCAAACTCAAGGCCTTAAGTTTGCTCCTGGTATTCATTATTTTCATAAAGTAAGTATGAATGTTTCCAGTCCTGTCTTTAAAGGATAGTTAAAGCATTGATAGCAATTAGGTTAAATCAAGTGGTGTTTGATTTGCCCTATTTAGA
This sequence comes from Ctenodactylus gundi, assembly GCA_004027205.1. Classification (NCBI taxonomy): domain Eukaryota; kingdom Metazoa; phylum Chordata; class Mammalia; order Rodentia; family Ctenodactylidae; genus Ctenodactylus; species Ctenodactylus gundi. The sequence continues at coordinate 360,875 of PVKB01001580.1, forward strand.
TGCTTATTAATAGAAGGAACTCACCATCTAAATGATGTATTTAAGTACAAGTTACATGTTACTACATGCTCAATGTATTTAAGATGCAGAATTTTGTGAACAAATGTACTTACCTGTGAGGTCGTCATCGAAATAAACAGTGTGAGTGTGCTCATCACAAGCATGGTTTCTTCATGGTCCTTTATAATTTCTCCCTTCTCTTCCTTCATTTTTTCCCCAAGCAACTACTGGTACTCACTGTGTTTGATAGCTCCTATTTTCTAGAATTTTATAGACATGGAATTATACACTACATTCTGCTTTGGGAGCGTGTATATTTTAGTCTAGTTATTTTGAAATTCATCTCTGTTGTTGCAAGCATCCATAATCATTTTAGTGTAGCATTTCGTTGTACGGCTGCACTAATATTTCTTTATTTCTTCTTCTACCAATAGACATTTGGGTTGTTTCCACTAACAGTTTCAGATGAAGCAGCCATGCAGTTTTAGGCCACATTTTAGTAGAAAGATGTTTTTATTTCTCTTAGTTAAATTTCTACAAGTGAAATTACTTGCCTAGAAAGCACAGGGCCCTGAGTTTGACTTCCAGGAACTACATAAACCAGGTGTTGGAGCACAAGTCTGTAATCCCAAAACTCAGGAAGCTGAGGCAGGAAGATTGCTGTAAATTCAAGGCTAGCCTCAATGGACACAATACTTCAGGACCAGCCTAGGCTACGAGTAAGATCCTGTCTCAAAATAAAATAAAATTTCTACAAGTAAAACGGTTGATGAAAGGTTAATAGAAGGTGTGTATTTAACATAAGCTTAATTGTTCTTCTTTTTGAGACAGATTTTTCTCTCTAAGTCACAAGTCCAGCCTCGTTCTGAGGTCAGTATATCACTATGAAGCTCAGGTCCCAGGTGGCCTCAAACTCATGGCAATCTTCTGGCTTGAGCCTCTTGAGCTTTGGGACTGCAGGTAGACACCATCCTTTGCAGCTCATGGGGTGCTGGGGAATCAAAATGAGACCCTGGTGCTTTCTAGACCAGTGATTTAACCTTGAACAATGACTTCAGCCATGTTTAACTTTGGAAGAAACATCTGAAGTGTCTCTTGATTTTGAGTGTTATCTTTATAGAGTGGTGCAATTCTTCATTACATAATTGATTGGCAACTATTTTCTTCTAGGCTGGAATTTTTTCATTCACTACATGAAGCAATAAGATTTTAACATTTTATGTGATAAAAATCGATGCATTTTATAGGCCACAGAATAGTTTCTAATATGTATTTAACTATTAAGTTTTGCAGACATATTAACAGGTGGTCTATGATTCATTTTGAGTTGAATTTTCTATTTGGTATAAAGTACAAAGCTAAATTTCTTTGGCCATCTTTATCTAATTTCCCCAGCAGAATTTAATTAAAAGTATTCTTCTTCTCCTAAATTGTACTTTTACCTTTCTTAACAAGCAGTTGTCCTTATAATATGAATCTATTTCTGAGATCTTGCTCCTGTCTTATTGGTGTATGTGTTGGTATCAAACAACCTTAATTAGTGCAGCTTCCTGGTTAATATAGAAACCAAGAGGTACTAGATTGTCAAATAAATTAATTTCATATAACTTCTAGATTTAAATGGTAAATTCCTCACCAAACAGAAAACTGACAAGAATTCCAGTTGGGATTGCAATGGATCTACACACTAATCCAGGCAGAAAGGAAATCTCACACCTTGATGTGATTTATAAACACTCAGTTTGCAAGATGTTTTAGATTTTATTTGTGTATATTTAATTATTCAATTACTTCTCTTAGTATTTTCTTTTCCAGCACTAAAAATTGAGCTCAGAGCCATTGATCTGAGTTCTATCTTGACCCTTTTTAATTTTTTATTTTGAGACAGGTTTCCAAAAAATTTCTATCTTATCCAGGTTGGCTTCTGTATAGGCCTCAGACACCCTAGTTCTGAAATTAAAAGCATGAACCATCATGTTAGGCTGTCAGTGATGTTTTATAGTATTATATAACTTTCTAGTAATGTGTAATGTGTTATCCAGGCATCGTACATATTTTGTCAAATTTATCTTTATTTGTTTTGCAGTATTTTAGAATTTTAGTATCTAAGAGAATCTATCTTAACTGTTAGTTTCAGTTGAATAGTTTTTAGAACTCATTAGATTCCCTCCAGTTTTTTTTAGATCACATGTAAATGAAAGTGTTTCACTATATTCGATTTTCTGTCTTTTATTTCTTTTACTCTCTATTGCATTGCTAGAACACGCAATGAAGCAAAATTAGATATTCGTATGTTTTTCCTTGTTTTAGTATAAAAGCATAGCTGTTCCCTACTAATTGCAGTAGTTTTGTTGTATCTTGTTTTTAGAGGTGACCTTTATCAGCCTGAAGGAATTTCTGTTTGCTTCCTATGTGCCTTTTAATGAGCATTGCTGTGCGATGAATTTAATCTTATGAATTCTGGAGATGAAACGATTTTTTACACTCATGGAATAAGCAAAAATAGTCTGATGTCCATAGAGAAATAGAATGAAAGACACGATTAAAAGAGAGAAATTTGACTCACAGTTTTGGTGCCTGGTAGGTATGAATTCCATAGGATTCACAGAGCCTCTGAGAACTTGAGCCAGATTTTCATGCTACAGTCTGATTGTAGGATTCCTTAAACAGTGAGTAACTTATTTTCTTGTAAGACACTCAGCATACTGGGTTTTTTCTATGCACATCGTTGAGGAAAATTTTCTTTACTTTGAAGTCAACTCATGCTGAATAAGTGTTGATAAATGACTGTAATATACCAGCATTGAGAGGTTGGGACAAGAGAATTGCAAATTCCAGCTCAATGTGACCAAGTAGTGCAATAGCAAGATCCTATCTCAAAAAAAAAAAAAAAAGAACTAGTATGGATAAGAGAGAAGGCCTTGGTTTGATCTCCAATATTTCAAAGCAAGAAGGCAACTGATCATAATTATTAATAGTAGCTGCTATTACCATCATGTCAAGTTCAGAGTTTGACCAATTAATTGGACACCTAAGGGTTGCATCATTATTCTTCTCATATATTGTTAGATCTGTTTGGTGTAATTTTACTTAGAAGTTTTGTATCTTTTTTAATAAGGGATATTAGTTGCAATTATATTGAATTTTCTTTCTGTTTGCTCTTTTTATATGAAGATGATGATGGTCTGTTAGACTCAGTTGGGAAGTAGTTTCTCTTCAGTTTTTCATAAGTTATATTAGAGATTTGTTTTTACTTGTTTTTTAAGTACTTGGTAAAACTCAAAATTGAAGCCGTTTGAGTTTGGAATATTGTTTCTGAAAAGTTTTTTAAACTCAGAATTTTTAAAAATAATTACAGGAGTACTTAAGCTTTCTATTTTCTTATGAGTAAGCTTTAGTAATTTTTCTTGCTCAAAAATTATATCTCTTTTAGATAAGTAGTACTATTTATCTAAAATAGCTAAAATACATTCTTTTATTCAGTATTTGTAAACTCTATAGTATAGGGATGTTTCTACATAATTTCAAATATTGTTGATACATATCTCTTCTCTTCCTCCCCTTCTCTAACAAAGACTATGGCCAGACATCTAAACATTCAGTATCTTGTTAAACATCCAGGTTTTGGTTTTATTTAATTTCATGTTTCTCCGTGTTCTGCGTAAGTAATTTTGGTTATTCTCTATGATGCTCTCTTCTTCTGCTTATATATATATTTAATTTCATTGGCTGGATGCTATCAATTTCTAATATGTCATAAAATTCCAAGTAAATATTGCTTTACTGATAATGATTTTCACTAATTTTGTTTTTACTGTTATTTAATTTGAAATGCTGATTTTTTAGAGAATTATTTGAAAGATACATTATGATGCATGAGTGTGTTAGTTTACAAATACATAAAAGTATTTTTCTAATGATTTCTCATTCAGTTCTGTTTTGGTTAGAGAGCATGCTTCGTATCAATTAGTTACTTTTGAATTCTTGTAGATACTTGTTAGTCTTACGTCTCAGGACTCGTAAGATTGTAAATGCAGAACGTGTCCTTGAAATTTTGTCATTGCACTGCTGATTTTAAGCTTTGCCAAACTTACATCAGGGCAATTTGAAAAAGTAACTATTGAAGTTTTATGTATCCTTATGAATTCTTAACTACTTGTTCAATCAACTTTTCAGACAAAGGGATTAAATACCCTCAATAAATCTTGTTTTGTTTTTTAATATTTCTGTTACAATTCTGTGAATTTAAACGTTATGACTTTAAAGACGTCATTAATTGGAGTAACAATTAGGATTTGTATGTTGTTTTCTTAGCTCATGACTTTTATTCCAGGGAAATGACATTTTTTCATCTCGGTATTCTTTACTCTGATTTTTTGTCTGATTTTAACAGATCTATTTCAACTTTCTTTTGATAAGTTTGAGCATGTTTTCCCATTATTTTTTAACCACGTGTATGTTTTCAAGAACACTGTATTGTACTCTAAACAGCATTTACCTGGATCTTCTTCGATTAAATTTAACAGGCTAGTTTGTAGTTTCTCCAAATCTTCCATTTCATACTTTGTATTTGCTTATAACTCTTTTGTTTTTAATCCCTTTGAGTGTTTTGTTGTTATCTTTTCCTGTTTGTCTATTTCCTATAACACTTTGCTATGTAAATTTAGGGTTCACTTTAGAGAATATACTCTAAAGCATACATATATATAACTATATATTTATTTATCTTTGTCTTATCAGTGTTGACCTTCAAGTAATATCCATTCAAACATAGCTGAACAATTACAGTAATATACTTCCATGGTCTTTTATAGTATGATACTTAGCCTTTTTATTTTTATATGTTATAATACCAGAATATATTACTATTTCTGCTTAGTCAATTATATTTTAAATATATCTGCTCCATAAAAATATTACATAACTATATACATTGTTTTTTGACAAAAAATTCTCTGTCAAACTTTCTTTAGTATTTATTGAAGTGTAGATTTTGCTGGTGAGTTTGATACAGTATTTAACAGCCCGGAAACATTGCCACTTAATTTTTTAAAAAGTTTTTTATTTGGAGGGTGTGGGAATGAAATGTTAAGATTAAAAGCACATTTCTTTCTAAAGTATTTCACAGTTCTTAAAATTGCTTTCTTTGGGGATTTTCTCTTCCTTCCTTCCTTTCTTACTTTTCTTTCTCTTTCTTTCCTTCTGTTTCTCTCTCTCTTTCTTTCTTTCTTTCTTTCTTTCTTTCTTTCTTTCTTTCTTTCAGAAACTCAAGTTTCCAATTTGACAAGTGGTGGACTTGGAATTCAGCATTACTAATTCTTCTACAGACATCAGAGAATCGAGATAATAGAGCAAGCAACTTGCCTGGCACCTAGATCAGGCAGAGGCAGAGATCACCTGTCACTAGAGCCCACCAGGCCCAAAGCCATCAGCAAGTGAATCAGTCTATTAATGACTCTATGGTGTTAGCATGTAGACTAGCTGGATATATTTTTAAACCTCATGAAAATAAGAATATTAAAGATTCCCCATACTTTTTTGAATTTTACCCTCAGGAGTCCCACATTGTTGCTACGAGATACAAAAAATATCCCCATCTGTTTCCATCAAGAAAGAGAAGAAATGAGCTGTTTTAAATCAGCCTGGGACATTCAGAAGTGTTCTACAACACTCTGCTTAAAGGGAACGCATTTCATACAGCCTAACTAATTTAAGGGAAAAGAAATGCCCGACGTCCAGCCCCTCTGCGCTTTAGGGAAAAGGGTGGGAAACAACCAACTCTAGTTTTCTTCAACTTTCAACTGCAGAGTGAAAGGCTCCCACCCATCTCACATCTCTCACTCTCTCCTGAATTCCTTTTCACTTTTATTGTGAAATAAAAGATCTCAGAAGCACTTAAAAATGTCACTACACTAGAGACACAGAATCACTAAAAGTAGGACAATCATTGGAGTATAAAATACATCCTTTCTCCTGCCTTACCCCTACAACAAAACATAAATTATTACAGAGAAAAAGAATTCTCAAACTCAAACTCTATTTAATGAAAAGTTAACAATTAACAAGAAAAACAAGAAAATTTAGTCTCTGTCTGACACCTGAAGATAAAACGTTGAAGTGAGCCTCTCAGCAGGCAAAGGTCAAATTTGAAGTGGAAGTCCTACTAGCTACATTTCCTTTTACTTAATAGATCATATCTGGCTTTCTATCCCAAATTACCCATTCTAAGAGACAAAAATGCACTTTTAAGACACAGTGCAAGTGTCAGTACCAGAATCAAAAATACAAATAATTTTAAAATTATGCTAGAAAATTAAGATAAATATAAAAATATATTTAAGACTTTAGCAGGAAACAGATGGAAATATAAAATGACAGATGAACTTCTAAGAAAAATTTGAAAGTATCCAATCGAAATTGAAATCTATAAGAAAGCCTAAAAATGTCTTTGATATTATTCACACCTAAGAATGTAATCAGTGAGACAGGAATGTAACAAGAAATTCCTGGAGCAAAATCCAAGGGAAAAAGCAGTACAAAAATTTTGGAACAAAGTATGTAAAAACTCTGCAGCTATTACAATAACCGCAGTATACCTTTAAGGGGAATATAAAGAAAATAGAAAAAGGAAAAATATTTAAAATAAAGATGAATGAAAACAAATTTCAAATGATTAACAAATAGAAACCCATAGAGTCACAAAGCTCAGAGAACACCAACTAGGGCATATGGTTATATGGATATTATATGTCTATATAATATATGTAAGTACACACACACACACACACACACACACACACACACACACCCTTGAAAAAGACAGAGAACATCAGCAGTGGCAGCAGGTGTAGAGTAGGTAGGGTGGCCCTGCCTAGAGAAGAATTAGAATCATAGTTGCATCATATTTCTCTTGAAAAACATGTAAGCAACAAGGGAATGCAAATACATGTTTCAACTGTTGAAAAAATAAGCCTAGCAGGCTAGAAATCAATCTCTGCAAAAAGGCTTTTAAAAATGAAACAGATTTTTTCATAGATCAAGAATTTTTGATGGAACCTCTCACCAGTAATATTCTCTTGCAAGAAATGTTTATTTCTTCAGAGAAAGTGTCCTAGATTAGAAAGTCAGATTCATGTAAAGAATGAAAGATCTTTAAGAAGGAAAAAAGACTGAAAGTAAATGTGACTTTTTGTTTGTAGCTTGTGAAACAAACATTCATTTAAAATCATCTTAATGGAACATAACTAAAACTAGGCATTATGTGCTATTCTAAGAGACATTACCAGATAGGGGATTATGGTTAAGTGAAATGTATCGTAATAATACATTAAATAGAAGGAAAGAATTGAAATATTCCATTGCAAGGTGCCTGAACACATCATAAAGTGGTATATTATTACTGGAAATTAGTCATGGATTCATTTTAGAAATATTTTGTCAGCTACAGGGAAATGACTAAGAGTAATTCATGTAAAATAATTAAAAGCAAAAAAATATTTAAAGTAGACAAAATTGTAATAGAGAAACAAAAATTACAAATATGGCGTCGAATAATGCAACTATCAATAACTACTTTATATTTGACTGCTTTTCAGATAAGTTTAATAATTTCAGAGTAGATAAGAACAAATAAGTATACATTACCTACAAGAAAATTACAAGAATTAGAAAACTAAAGAGGTGAAATATATACCAATGTAACATACATAAAAAGAAACAAGAAATATATTGATTATATGTAAGAATAAGAAATAGACAAGAATTTTCTTAAGAATAAGAAAATTTATCAGGAATTAAAATGAACACGACATCATTAAATAACTTGTGCAAGTAGACATAGAATTCTTAATGTACTGTACATAAAAACAATAAACCATGTATCAAATTAATGAAGAACAGATTGAATTGGAAAGAAAACAATCTAGCACAATTTGGGAATCCATAATCTGATTTTTTTTTCCTTGCCAACATCTCAAAAGGTTTCAGAGTTTGCAACACTTCAGGCTTAAGATTTTCATACAGAGGATGTTCAATTTTAAGGACTAGGAAAATGTCCCCCAAATTTATAACAATCAATATTGAAAGTAATTCTGGTCCCAAGCATTTAAATAAAGGATGTGGCACATATATTGTAGTTGGAAACATCCATCCTCATATCAGTAATTGATAGATTCAATCAGCAGCTATGTATGTGCATTGAAAATTATCTGTATAATTTGAACCATGAGCAGTCAATGGATTTTACTTGTAATTTATTCATTTTCTCATTGAATGATATAAGAATATACATTCTTCCCAAGATCGCATACAACACTCAACACCTCACCCAGATAAATCCATTCTGAATAAATCAATGCATAAAAAACTCTAGTAAATGAAGATAAATACAAATTTTGTAAAATGCTCAGATCACAAAAAAATTAAAACAGGTATCATGATTTTAAAAAGACAAAGTTCAAAATATTTTAATATGTTAATATGGGAAGAATTGACTTCAAATTAGTATATGAGGCAAAAAGAAACACCAAGAAACTTTTTAAATGGCATTGAAAATATGGCTTTTGAAATTCTGTGATGTTAAGAAATCACTTGGGAATTGACCTAGAAAACAATAGTAAATGTTTATATTTAAGATAAAAGATGAAAATATTTTATGGTAAAAAGATTAAATTTAGATTAAGAAAAATAATAAACTTAGAGACAAAATAACGTAGTTTCAGATAAGAAATAGAGGAAAATCAGGGATACCAAATTTTATATTTGCTTTTGTCAATGAAATCAAGAAAACTTTACCCAATCTGAACATTAAAAAAACACATATAGTAATATATATTATGTAATATAGTAATATATATATTATGTGTGTATATATATTACAAAAATATGAAATTGGTGGCAACACAACTGACCAATGGCCCTCAAAGTGATAATAAAGAGGACTTGTTTAGAGCACTATGTTTCTAAACTGAAAAGTTAGATTAAAAGAACCAAGTCCTAGGATGATATTATATGCTGAAACTGATACTTTGATCTCAAAGACAATTCTATACTCATTTTGAAAGACACATACTGAAAGGCACACCCTACATCCTAAAAAACCTTCCATTCTCATTTTAATGTGTGTGTGCGTGCGCGCGCGCGTGTGTGTAGAGAAGGAATGGGATACCCTATACCGCTCACCAAATTAATTCAAAATGAATCATAGATTTAAATTTATAATGCAAAATTCTATAAATTTTAAAAGATAATGTATCAAAAATATAAATAAGCTTGGAAAACTTGAGTAAGTGGCCAATGACTTTTGTGATAAAAAAAAATCTCACTTTGTTCCATTAAAAAATTGGGTAAAATATACTTGATTTAAATTAAAACCTTCTGCTCTTCAAAAGAACCGATGAGCAAGAAAAACAATAACAAAACACACAAAAACATGCTCATGTGAATAACAAACTGGAAATCAAAATGTCAGTGAGAGAGCATTGCATGTCTGGTTTTCCTTAATTTTAAAATATTATGCATAAGCCAGTATCTTAGACTGAATTTGTGTGTAACTTTGCTGGAGCAGCCCACAATGTAAATCATCTAGAATTAAAACTCTCCTAATCAAAAATGACATCATTATACTTTACCCCTCATTCTATCTCTAGCAGATAAATTTTGTGAGATGTATTTCATTTATGTAATAACTACTTGTGGCCTATCATCATTGCTCTTTATTCATTAATAAACTATTAGAGGAATTAATAGCAATATGAAGATAAAATGGTATCTGGAACTAGGATTGGACTAATTTTCTTCACTTCAAATTAATTTAGTGTTCTCAGTATGCTTGTTCCTTAAATTGCTTTAAAATTCAATATTAGAAATCTCATAAGACTAAACAAAATGTCATAAATTATCCACTTGATAGTTATTAAGTTACCAAAAGAATAATATTTAAATACTGACTTGCTTGTTCCAATAAGGATAAAATATTTTGAATATAAATTCAGCGCATCATTGAAACATGAGACATGGTAAGGTTACTTACTAGTTCTTTGAGTGGACTGACAGCCCAGATTTTATGATTGCAGGTAGGTCTGGTCTGGTCTCTACTACTACATAATTATATTGTACTTGTCAGATCTGGTCAGAAATGCCAGTGGATCTCTCTTGGGCTTTGTTCTCATATCTGCAATAGCTGTTGGATGAGATGGTAAACGTGCAAACAAAAAACTCAGTAGACATAACAATTCAGAGCAACTGATGACTATTGCAGTGATACATTTAAATATATATATGCATTTAGTTCTATGTCCTTAGGTCTCAATGTAAGAAATTAAAAATGACAATTATCTTATATTGAATCTTCACTATGTTTCCAAATTTTATTCACACTTCTCATATAGCAATATATTTAAGATTCACAAATCTCCACGGGGTAGAAACTTCTGCTAGAATGTTAAATATTAGAACTCTGGTTCATATAGGTTGCCCCAGAACCCCACAGGAAATAATTAGTAGTTAATGAAGAGTTCAAACACAGGTTATTTGACCCAATAGACCGTTCTTAAACTCCTATATGCACATAAAAGCACGCACTATTGAGAGAGGCAGGCTGAGTGTGGAGACGCATCAGATTTAGTATTTTTCACGATAAGGCTGTCCACAAAACTTATTGGTAGAAATGATAATCATTTTAGTGTGTGTTAAGGTGGGCTAATGGCTTATTCTGTGGAAATAAATGGAACTGGAGTTAGTTCTACTGGATTCCAAGCTACATTCTAGATCAGTATCTTCTATGAGACTGTTGTCTTTAATAGACCAACTTTATTTGCAGCCTGTTCTTGTGACAAAATGCAGGAGCTTATAAAACAATAATCCATGCTGCAGAGTTATGTTAAATCTTTCAGTTGATCTATTTTCCATTGGCTAAAGTAGATCATTCAAAAGATCCAAATAAGTGGCAAAAGAGATATATCTTCTTTTTAATAGATAGATCTTCAATAAAGGGTATAACCTCTGCTGAGAACATCGCTTCTATGCTTGCAATTAGATTAATCTAGTGGATAGCCACACCCCCTCCACCATCATCCTTCCCTTTGGTATGAGTGACATACTTTTCTTTCCAATCAGAGATTTCTATCTTTCCCTGCCTAAATCCATGCAATTAATTACTGTCTCTCTGGTAATTAGTTGAGTGGGATGGGGTAGTCCATTTCCACCAACAATCGTATTTGTAACTGCTTTTCAAAGAGAAACTTACTACGTCGTCCTGATTCTAATGGCCCATGTGTGTAATGAACCAATAAATGACATCACTAGCGAAATAGATTCAAATACTATTATAAGAAAAGAAAAAGGAAGTGAGCCACAGACAGGTTAATACTGGAGTTTTCTTAATTATGTAAAGTCTTAGGTACAGGTAGCAATCTTTCTCGGCAATACAGGTATCAAATTTGTTGGATCTCATGAAAGTTCGGCAAGGGAGCCTTGCCTTACGGTAATCTAATGAAGTCTGCAGAGCGGAATAAGTTTTCTTACAGCAGATTGACTTTTTGGTATCATTATATATATATATATATATATATATATATATATATATATATGTATATATATATGTATATATATATATATGTATATATATATATATGTGTGTGTGTGTGTGTATATACACATATACATACATATATATGAATGAATGAAATGAGTCAAGCCAAAACGTGAGGACAGCATTTTATGTGTGCAAGGCTTTAAAAAGGATGCACCATGTCTGCTTGTTGTTGGTCCTTGATACTTGAGAAAAGGACAGTAATTTGAGGTGATTTTACTCGGAGGATCATAGCAGGATGAAGAGTCTTTCTGCAGTGAAAGAAATATTTGCTTCATAAAATCACTCAATGGTTCACCTCTTATGGAACTTAAAACGAAAAACAAAATGAACGGGAGGGTGGTAGGGCAGGGAGGAGGGAGGAGTGGGTAGAGGGAGGGACAAAAGGAGAGTGGGAAAGTCTTTGTCACCTTGACAAGATACGTATGTGCACAAAATCCTCAACTCCATTGTAAACCTTAGGTTTTGCACTAATACACATCAATAAAATGGGGGAAAACATCGCTCAATGGTTGTAAGTGTCGCGTGCCAGGCAGATTTGTCTTGTGCTCGGGAGGCTCAATTTAGAAAAGCTGCCCATGCCTTCTCCACTCCCATGTGTTCAGGCTTAAAGACTCATTTCTTCATATCCAAAACAAACACTTTGAAAGTCTCTGAGATGCTGAGACAAGTTCTCCTCACTTGGCATTGCTTCTGGAGCAGAAGCCAACTCAACACCCTTTCCTCAAGAAAGCTATTCCTGGAAAACAGAGTCAGGGTTGAATTGAGGAACACTCTGGTTTTAATTCTGAAGCCGCATTCATTTGATTCGCAGCCAACTTAAGGCAGTGAAAAAAGAATCTCTCTCCAGAACCAAGAATGTAGCTCATTCTTGGTGATTTTAATGATATACATTTATTTATTTATTATTTTTGCTATTCAAGGTAGAACAGTTCCATTTGCCCCCGTGACTGTATTCTATCACAAGAACTGAGGAAAACGGAAAACTCAGGAGTGTGGTTATTTTGAGAATCAGGAAAGAAAACATATTTTTGCTTAGGAGAGACCAGAAACATCTCACTATCTACCCTGCAAAAAGGATTTATACATTGGCGAAGACAAAGTGTGTGGAAGATGTGCTAGAAGGACAGAGAAAGAAAACCATGGATATTAATGCTTAAACAGAATTAATTTTGTTTCCTTATCAACATACTTTCATGCATTAAATTATCATAAAGGCAGTTTAGGATGATATTGCAAATGTTTAAGAATGATGTACAATGATCAAATGGTCTTTTAGAATTACTATTGAGCTCATTCCTCAAGTCAAACCTAAGCAGTTGGTTTAGTTCCTAGGGTCTGCAATAAGGTACCTTACATTTGCTTCTCTATTCATTAATTTTAGGTAATAAGGACTGACAATTACAATTATATTTTAATATGAGTTCTTAAGTTTTCCTCGCTGCTACAATGATCAGCAAGCATGATATTTGTCTTGCAGCACAGCGGCAAGCTCATTTCTGTCTTTGCAAAAAAATGTTTGTAGCTTCTGATGTTCTAGAATCTCCATTCTGGGCATAGTATCAATGATGATTTTATACACAGATATTTGTGAATGTAAACTGAAGCAGGATTTGAGCAGGAATAACATTTTAAAGAAGAAAATGTTTGCTTGTTTTCTCATTTTCAAAATCTCCGCTTTGGACTAGATACTGGCCCTTCTGTTTCCATGCTTCCCCACAATCTAAGATAACCCCAATTCATCTCTGAGTAGTGTTTTCCTGTTAGTTACGTAAAAAAGAATCCCAGGCTCAAGATTAGAGCCCTGAAGCTCTCTAGCTTTAAGTGCTGGGTACTTATTCTCTTCAACAATACTCCTTTCGCGCTACTGTTGCAAATTGTGACATGTCCTGTCTCAGATGCTTAGAAAAAGGATCTTCTATATGTTGCCATTTTTACAGGTTTCATCTTACCTGCTTTACCTGGTGTCCAATGTCATGTTCATATCTAAGTGCTCTAATTTCTGTCAATGACATAATCTAAATTGATTTATTGTCATACTCATATGGTTTCAAAAACACCACACAGTGACTGACTAAGCTAGTAAATACTTCTTAGCTATTGAAATGGCCTTCCTGTTTCCAGTGTTTTCCATCAAGCTTGTCATTTCTTTTTGTTCCAGAAATCACTGAAACAATGGGATTGTCAGAGGTAATATCCCTGTGAGATTGGAATGGAAAAAGCAAACTGGCCTAGGACAATAGTATCCTTTTGAATTAAAGTGAATAACAACACCTGGTCATTCTAACAATTACTCTTAGAATGAACCAACCACCAAAACCCTACTATTAAAACATTTCATTAAAAAAAAAAAGATTTCTATGTTAGATTTAGCCCAAAGCATTTTGTTTTAAAATGCAGCTTTTGTTACTCATAGCTTTCACAGCAATGTGTTTGTAGTATCTACTTTGAATTCCAAATTATGAATTATCCTTCTGGAAAAATGATTATAATCACTATTTCCACTTGCTTTCGACTCGGGCCCTTTTGCAGCGTAAGAGATTCTACCTGTTTCTTTCTCTCCTACTTGAACAGGTGAATTTGAAATTTGTGGGCTCACCAAGGAAAATTTTGTCTCATCCCCTTATGTCTGCAAGCCAAGGGAAAGATACAAGCCAGATAGTATCTGGTTCATATAACCATGTAAGAGAATGGTTCTGCAGGCCTGCTGGAGGGCAGGTTTGCCCTTGGCTTGCTCTTGATAATATAACAATAAATTAATTGCTGACCATTAGACATCACACATGTGCAGGTGCTGAGTACTGTGTTACTGCAAAGGCTAGATAAATAAAGGTGGTTCTCATATGGAGAATATAAGGAATATAAAAGCCTTGATTTGGAGAGATAGTTACTCTAAGATCTTTTTTAGAGTGCTATATTTCAGTATTATAATGTAGATTTTCCAGCTACCTTGTTCTGTAGTTGGGCTGTAGAGTGCATGCATATTTAGATAGAATTCAGACCAACTCAAACCATCACACATCAGAGATGCTCTGTGAAGATGCATTTTACAGAGACTTTTAAAATAATTATTTCCAACAAGTGGCTTGTTTACATTTACTTTTTATTAGGCAGCATAAGTAATCTAGAGAGTGTGTACAGGTTATATATTGAGCACCATTTTATATTGGAATTCCTACATTCTTACTCTCAATCTGTACACTTCTCTGATTTATAAGTGATGTAAAATCTGTGGTTCAGCACAGGTACATCGCACTTTAATAAGGTCTGGGAACCAATCCCTATAGGAAACAGTACATGACTCCATATCCCACATTCACAATTAAAAATTTATGGAAGTTTATTGTGGTATCAAGTGATTTGAGATAAATTTGTCCATTAAATGATAGGATAAATAAAATGATACATGAGTACAAAGGAGCTTAGTGTATAGAAATTACAGATGTGTTAGTGTCACTGATTCATTTCAAGCAGAAAGGAAAATTCCATCATTCATAATCCAATTTCATACAATCGTATATAGATGTGTAAGTGGATATCTAGAATTCACCAGGATGTTTTCACCATTTTACTGACATGTGTATGTGTCACACAATAGTTATATTAAACTTGAGAATTTTGTGCACATACGTATACCACAACAACTTCCCATTTCCTTCCCCACCTTCTCATCCCCGCATCCTTCACCCCTTCCATCATCTCCAGTTTCCCACAACTCACTTATTTGAATCTATTATTTATTTATAGTTTTGAGTTTCTTATATTAGACCATGCAATATGCAATCTTGAGTATGATTGACTTCACTAAGCATGATGGTCTCAAGTTGCATCCATTTACCTATAAATGATTCATATCTATCTGTCTTTATGGTAGAGCAGTGCTCCACTGTGTATATATACTACATTTTTATTCTCTTTTGGCATCTTTCATTAGTATGGTAATAAAAATTGAGCAGCTTGCTTTATTTTCTGTTTTTTTTTTTTCCAAACAAGTTACTTGAAGACTATTCAAAATAAGTGTGTCTTATGCTGACCAAAAAATGATGTATTTTATTTCAGGGTTACACCACACTATATACTTGTTTGTGAGGAGCACAGACATACACATGTCTCATTAGTTCACTATTTTCAAGTGCCCAATAATGCAATAGAGTAAAATACAATATTCATGAAATACAATATGCTTATGCATAGAAATACACAATTCTATAAAAAAATCTACATTCTTACTCTCAATGCCTGTACTTTTCTGATTGAACATATAATCCAGGATTCTGCACAGGTCTGTAGATAGCAATATGAGCCATCTCACTTGGGGAAAATTATCTTACTTTTTAAGAAATGAAAAAATTATATTTTATAAAAAAAAACATGTAATTCATCAGGATAGGCCAGTCTATGACAAAATTAAGGAGTAAACCACAGAACTACGGTGGATGCCTCTGAATCCCCATGGTGAGGATGGGGGAAGAGATAAAGAACTAATTAATTTCCTTAGAAAAAATACAAATTCGTATATTTGTCAGTGTAATAACAAGGATTATTCCATGACTCAAAGCTAAGTAAACCTGATAGTGGAAAACCCGAGAGAGAATTCTAATATTTGATGAATATTAAATTAAATATTAAACCTATGAAGGAGTTGCTAATTTACATTACGAGATACAAATCATAAAACTGACAGAATATTAGGGCTTAACCTCGTATTCAGATTTTTGATTCTGAATTCAATACATACTCGTGTTGATCAGAGTAGATGAAGACTTCCTGGAGTGACAAATTTACCCTTAAATCTCCAGAGCTGAGCACACAGACTCTTCTGCTAGCACATGGCTCTGATATCTCTGTGTGGGTTTTCCCAAGTGACAAGGCACGAGAGAAGAGGGCCTAGCCAAGTCACACTCATCCTCTATTTTCTGGCCCAGAACTGATACTTGTGACTTTTTTCACAGTCAGTTGTAAAGAGTTGGTCACAGGAACTCAACACTGCAAAGGGACTAGACTAGACGTTAAGGAAAAGCTCCTGTGTGTTTTGTAAACAGTGTGCCTGCACTCATTACATTCAACTAGCTTAGTCAGCCCTAAATTATTACAATTTGAGTAGCTCTGTATTTTCTGTATTAGCCATATATAGAACCAGTACATGTCATTTAATTTTTTTTCATTTATCTCATATTTTACCCCAGATCTATGAGTGGACTGGTAGCCAGTTCAACTATTCTCCCTAAATTGTTAGATTCCAAGGATGGAGGAGTGGTTCGTCGGTTAGCAAGAGCTAAGTCAAATGCTAAACACCTGAGTTGTATTCCCCAGCACCACATAAGCCGGGCGTGGTGGTGCACACCTGTAATCCCAACAACCGGCAGGCTGAAACAGTATTGCCATGAGTCCTAGGCCAGCCTGGGCTCCATAGTGAGTTCAGGACCAGCCTGGGCTACAGAGTGAGACCCTGTCTCAAAAACAAATAGATTTCACGGTAGAAAAAAATAATTAGTTAAAAAGGTCAGTAACCATTTGATAATGTGGCAATCAAGAACAGATATAATGTTTTAACTATGGCCTTTTTGCTTCTAATAATGAAAAATGGAAATATTGACCTACCTAATGATATAGTCCTTTTGATCAATCAACTAAGAACAGATTTATCTCACTGTTTGATCCAATACCACCTAGAAAATGTTCAAAACGTGACTTGTCAGAAACTTGTGTAGTGACTGATATTATGTGGTTCTTCATCCCCAAAGAATCCCTTGGAAAGATTAATGAAAGTATATATTACTGATTGAAGGGAAGAGAGCCATCTGTCTACAGAACTAGCAGCCACATTACAGAGCCAAAAGAAGAGACCCAGACATCTTCAGTCAAATATTAGCCCAAGAGTACAAGAGTCAAAGCCAGGGGTTTGATTTGTATTACAGTCATACACAGGTAGGTGTCTCAGCTTACAGATCCATGTTTCATCAGAAAACACAGTATCATTTCAAAAATAAACAATATGGCTTAGCAAAATGGCACCTGCAGGTGTAACTCTGACAGTAGATCTCATGGAACTTGTCAAAATTCATAAAAGAATATCTGGCTTGTGAATTCTCCCCTTATCAAAATTCTGCATCTAAGGTGCTTTCCATCTGTTTTGGCAGGTATGTGGATAAAATTATTAGTCCTTTATTAGCTTATGTTTTACTTCTTCGATGTTTGTTTATGGGAAAAATTAATGTAGCATGCAACTTGCAATTAGGTTTTACACGGTTAATGACAAGTTCTCATAAAGTGCCTTGCATTGAAATAGGGAGGCTAATAGCATTAATAAGGTATACAGATTTTCACAATCAGAGTTGAGGACCCAAAACCAGTCACATGAATACAGTTGTAGAGTTTGCCTGTAACAATATTGACTCAGTTAACATAACTACTAAGGTTTTTGCAATTGGCCCCCTGTCTAGTGACCCCAGTGTGAAGGACTAAGTTATGGTCAATATCCTTGATACAGTTTGGCTCTGGGTGTTAAAGTGCATAAAGTACTTACTTTCATTTGTATGTAGAACTCTGGTATGTAGGTGAACTCTGTAGTCTCAATTCTATTTAAACAATTTCTCTAAACGTGTATTGAAAGAGAAATATGCATAAAGCATTGTCCTTTTCCAGGAGGTTAGTGATTCCTGTATACCAACTACACATTAGAATTGTTCTAAACTCGAGACTTCCAGGATATGTCCATTTGACCTTAGGAAATTTTAATGCAGTAACTCTTGAGTTAGGCCTAGTCATCGGAGTGTTTTACAATCCTCCACTTACTAATGTAACTAACTAGCTAACATAAGATGAGAATTCTCACTAATATATGTTGTTCCCTAAATGTGTTATCTCCAGCTGAAATATTTACCTTCCCCAATTTTCCACAGCCTGTACCATTTAAAAACTCAATTTGCGTAACATTCTCCTATAAGTCTTATTGGCTAATAACTCCAAAAATACGGTCCATTATTTTATTATCAAAGAAAGGAAAGGCATATATCCAATAATTACCACTTAATTCATTGTGCTAGAATAGTCATGAAATCCAGGGAGAATATGAAGATTGGACATGCTATTTCTAAGTCATCAGTTATTGTAATGGACATCTTCATGGGAAAGACGTTGAGAATTGGTGGAATTCTAGATTGCACTCCACAACTGAGCTCTACCCTTCTGCTGCTTCTCACATACCAAAAACCAGCTCCATCACTCACATTATCCTGAAGTTACAATCTGGTTGGTGTTAGCCTTTAGGGAACACCACAGTGACATCAGTTCCTGAAGGACAAAACTTTCTATATATGTTCTGGTTCCATCACTGCCTCAGTAGATGTTAGGTATCCTTACCTTAGGTTAGAATGGCTGTCCCCCAATTGTGACTTTCCTGAGAAGCAAGCCTGTATTTCACCTTTCATTTTGAATTGACATAGCTCAGGTACAGCCTTGTTTATACTATCAAATATTATAATTCAGTGGATTCGAGTATAAAAGTGTGCATGTCTGCTGATTACAAAGCACATTTATCATGCTGTCGTCACCAGAGAACTCCATGTTCTTGAGTATTTAGTTCACATTCTCCTCCTCCTTTATTCTTAGCAAACACTTATCTCCCTGTTACTTTTACTGATTTTTCTATTCTGAACTTTTTGTATGAGCAGAAACATACCAGCTTTATGAATCATATGCATATGAATACATATATCTATACACACATGCATGCATAGGTTTTCTTTCTTGAATATCAAAGAGACTTTGCTTTTAATGGGTAGTGTCATTTTTTACACACAAGCCATTCATACATACTTTGAATTATAAAATAGTTTTAAATGTTAACTTTTAGTGAATACTGAAAATTAGAAAGACATCAAAAATGTTTCCATTTAACCATGCACAGGCCCACACATATCTTTATGCTTTTTATTTTGATACGCCTGAGAAATAAACTCTAATTCAAAAACATGTTTTCGATGGAACTATTAATTTTGGTGGCACTGGGGTTTGAACTCCATGCCTCCACAGAGAGCTACATCCTCATTTTTATGTACTTTATTGATTTATTTAGAATATTAATGAACTACAGATTCCAGAAATGCTGATAACATGCAATTTGGGTGTGGATTTTCAATTCTTGGGTATGTGCTTGGGAGAGGAATTGCTGGATCACATGTGTTTGATTTTTCACTTTAAGGGACAGTTTTCTAGGGTGGTAGCAGCACCACCTTTAGGAAGGTTCCGGTTACTTGAAATTCCTGCCAGTACTTGCTACAGTGTCTGTTTCATTGTATTTGATCATAGTCATAAAATAATGTGTGAGCAAGTAGTATAACATTGTGGTGTTGATTAGTATTTTTATAGCACTGATCACCTTTTTATATATTTCCCATCTGTATGCTGTTCTTGACATGTCTGTTTGAATCTCTTATTTGGATTACTTTGTCTTTTTATTGAGTTGTAACAGTTCTTTGATATATTATTGATACATGGCTCATATTGTGTGTGTGTGTGTGTGTGTATGTTTTCCCATTCTTAGAATGTTTGAACTCTTTAAAAATTATCCTTCATTGAACAAATTGCTATTACTTTTTGAAGTCCAGCTAGTTTTATTTTGTTTCTATGTATTTTTGTGTTTCACCATTATTCAATTTCATGGATACTTTGATGTAAATACTTAGAATATTTAGATTTAGAAAATATGTATTTTCCTAAAACTTGGAGTTTTAACTCTTAATTGCATCTCTTTATTCTACTTGGATTAGCTTATGCTATAGGTTGGAGGTCCAATACTATTAATCTTTTGCATATCCTATCTAGCTGTCCTGCCACCATTTGTTGGAAAAAAAAATTTTTCCCAGTTAAATTACGTTGAAAACCTTGTTGGAAACGAACTGACTAAGATGGTATGGGCTCAAATTTGCACTTTCAGTTCTGGATTCTTGATAAACATCATTATTGTTAGGTCATTACCACACCATTTTGATGATTACAGCTTTGCATTAAGTTTTGACATTGGAAAATGAGAAGATTCCATATTCGTCTTTTTCAAGATTACTTGGATTCTTTTTTGGAGGTTTCAAATCAGATTTACAATTTTTTCAATAATGGCAGCTATGATTTTCATAGAATATATAAACTATTACATGTTAAAATAGAAACTAACAATAAACCTCTAAATCCATGACTAAATTATTTCCACATATGTAGATCATTAATATTTCACAAGTGTTCCATTTTTGTACTCACTAGACTATTAAGTGTGCATTTATAGGGCTTTTATACAATAATCAACTTTCCTTTTCAGATTGTTCATTGCTGACAAATAGAAATATTTTCATATTGATATTACATCTTGCAGTCATGCTGAACTTAGTTGATCTAGTAACTATTTTTATTCCCTATGTATATAGCACACACTATGTTGTATACTGAATTTAGATTTTCTTCCTCTTTCCAATCTGGGTGTCTTTTATTTTATTGGCATACTTGTTTACCTAGGTCCTAAACTCTGTTACCATGTCACATACAAATGTCAAGAGAGGGTGTTTGGTTCTGTCAAAGAGAAAAAAAGAAACATTTGGTCTTTGGCACTTACACATGCCTTTCATCAGAATGAAAATACTCTCTTCTATTTTACCATATTTGGTATTTTTGTCATAAAATCTGCTGAATGTTTCCATTTATTTTTATTAAAATGCTTAGAGTTATTTATTATATTAACAGATTGGTTTCCATATATTAAGCCAACCTTATATTGCTAAAAGAAATCTCTCAGGTCTGCATGCATGCATAATACTGTTTACATGATCACTGCTTTCATTGGCTATGATATCATTAAATATTTGTGAATATGTATTAATAGAAAATACTGGTCTTAGTTTACTAGTTGGTTGTTTTACTAGTTTAGTTTACCTGGTTAATCTAGCATTACAGAATAAGTTTGAATAAAATTAAAGAATATCCCTCTTTTTATTGGAAAGTTATGAAGGCATTCTTGCATTATTGGTAACTCTTTGGTGTATATTTGGAAAGGACTTTATTTATTTATTTATTTATTTATTTATTTATTTTGAGACAGGGTCTTGTTCTGTAGCCCAGGCTGGTCCTGAACTCACTATGAAACCCAAGTTGGCCTTGCACTAACGGCAATCCTCCTGCCTATGCCTCCCGAGTGCGGGCATTTCAGGAGTGCACCACCATGCCCAGCTTATGTGGTGCTAAGGAATAGAACTCAGATAATTAGCACTGTAACCAGGGACCATTCCTCCAACCCCTTTAGTGAATATTGGGTACTATTCACCTGAAAAGCTGTTTGGATTTGAACTTTTCTTTGGGATAACTTCTAAGAGATTTTTTTCTAATCATCAATGTTTATAGGACTATTTGTATTTCCTATTTCTTTAGCGTCAACAATTTGCATCTTTCTAGAAATTTTTTCATTCAAATAACATTGTCTGATCTATTCTCATATAATAATTCAAATATTCCATCATAATCTCTTCTTTCTATATGACTAGAGAAGATTTCATCTCTGTCACCTTTTATCCTAATGATTTTGGACTTTCTATTTTAACTGGTTATTCTAAATAAACATTTTGGCCTTTTCTTGGTATCCAAAAAAAGACAATTCTTTTATGTATTCATTTTTTATTTTTTTATATTTCTATTCTCTATTTAAAAAAAATTTCCACCTTGTCATCCGAAACATTCACAAAATGAAAACGTGTTCATATTCTTCTTTCAAGTGTGCCATCTGTTTCATGACACTGTGATTACTCATATATCACTGTAAACCACTTGAAGAAAAGCAGTAAGAGAACACAGACATTCTATAGGAGCACAAGAAGTGACCGCCGGGGCTGGGGGAAGGGACAGGGAGGTGGTGGGAGGGTCAAAAATGGGAAAGGACTGTAAAGTTGATATGATACATATGTGCATGAAATACCCAAATTCATTGTAAACACCATGTATTACATATGTATATTAATAAAAATAGTGGGGAAAATTTTAAAGAAAGAGTGAATAGGGTATGATCAAGGAATGACAAACAGGTAAACAGTACACTGGCCAAGGTGGCCTGGTTCAGGAGGCAACAATCATGATCAGAGAAGATGGAAATTATCAGCCTAAGCAGTGAAGTATCCTGGGGTGACCGGACTCAAACATTTTAGAAAGGGGTGAACCTGTAGGTCAAAGAAAAGGCTTGAGCTCCATCCACTACAGCAAAGAAACAACACCTGGCACACACATATCTCTCATAGTGTCGTTGATTCCATTGTACTTTAATACTGGTTACTTGTGAGCCACCCAAACAGGCATGTATGCAGTTCATGACAATTACGACAGGGTGAAATCAAAGGTAGAGACAAATCTTATGGGTTATTGTAACAGTGACTAGTAATGATTTGTAATTGATAGTAAATGATAGTAATTGGTTTAGTTTGGCAGTTTATGTGGTGACTATCTACCATTGAAAAGGGTTCAAACTGCATATGGTTTTGAATACTTTTTTAAACATAAGCTGAAAGTAACTATACACAACATTTTCAGTGTACCTCCGTTTTGACTGTGACGCATCACATGTGAGCAGGAATAAAACTTTTCTCTTGTGAGTAGGGCATGGTGGCACGTACCTGTAATCTCAGCACTTGGGAGGCTGAGGCAAGATGATTGCTGTGAGTTCAAGGCCAGCCTACGCTACATAATGAGTTCAGGGCCAGCCAAGACTACAGAAAAAGACCCTGTCTCAATTTTCTTTCTTCTTTTTTTTTCTTCTTGTGGCATTATGTTGGTGACCAAAGAACTCCAGATTTGGAAAACTCAACATGTGTAAAGATATACGTTAAGCAAAAGAGATTGTTCTGGTTGTTAATTTAAAATATTTTGCAGAGAACACAAGTACTGTCCATTGAGGGAGAATTTTCAAAGCACAGATCATTATCAAAGCTAAGGTTTGGGAATAGCTGAATAAACTAAATCAGCTTTCCAAAGCATACATTTATTAAAAAATAATTTGATACAGTTACAAACAGGCTCTACTAGATTTGCTTCCCAGTCATATCTATCTCAGTTTTATTCCGTTACAATGATTTCTTGCAGGACTATCTTGCTTCGTTGTGGGGAGAACATGGTCGGATGCCCCTTTTGAATCTGATCATGGCTATAAACTTACTGTCTACTACTCTGTCCAAAAAGAAATGATTACACTATTTTTGAACAGATTTAAGAATGAGAATCCAGTTCTCTTAGTTTCGTTTCTCTGATTTGGAAGGTGGCTCTTTCTTGGGGATCATATGTCTCAGTGAGGACTTACATGAGTCTGTTACAGGTGCAGCAGCTCCTGAACATGGAGTGGTTTCAAAAAAACTGTGATTTATTTTCTCACAGATCTGAAGACTAGCCATCTGAGAGGAAAAGTTGGCCACGTTGTTTGTCTTGAGCGCCCCCCTTGGCCTGTAGATTGCCAACTTCTCGCTGTACCTTTGTTCCCTCTCTCTTCTGTATCTCTCTGTGTATGAATGTTTTCTTGGAAAGAAAAAGAAAAGAACACAGCATATTAGATCAGGGCCCGTCGGATTTTACTGTTTTTGCCTTCATTATTATCTTTTAAAGCCTCTTTCTTCAAATACAACCATACCCTTAAGATAATGAGGTAGGTTAAGAATTTGGGAATTAGGGGAAACACAATTCCAATGTTGTCGCTGCAATGGAAATGGCCTATTACTGGCCCAACCAGAAATCTGTAGTGTAGAAAAATATCTTTAACAAGGTTTTGTGCATATTGAATAACAAAAGTTTGGGAGATTACATTATGATGTCATAATTTGGGGAATTCTGAATGATATACTTCACTTAGTAATGTATAGGTTTATCTATGGAAAGGAAAGAAAAGTGAGAAAAATAAAAAGACCTACAATACTCCCGACTCAAAAAGGCCCTCATTGTTTGAATGTGTGAGAAATGCTAGAAAAAATTAAGAATATCTATTTTTGGATGTGTGGGCTAACCATCTTCTTAAACTAACCTGGAACTATTAATTTTTGAGGAAACTAATATAAAAATTCATATAATTTAAATACCTGTACAACGCACGTATATATAAATTAAAAACTAAAAAAAATGTTTTAATTGATGTATTTATATTATTAAATTAGTAATATGTCTTATAAAATTACAGAATTATTTATTATGACGCTGAGAGCTGGAAATTTGATGTATATTGTCTAAGATTCCACAAATAGTTAGGGTGAAAGAGTTAAACTTTAAAAAGAATTGTGTTCCAAGAACTTGAATATTTTTTCCAAGTCGACCCTTACAGTTTTACTTGATTGTTTTTTGACTCAAGATCATTTTATTTCATTGATTCCCTAAAATCTTAGAGGTCAGATTATCTTTAGCCCCACAGAATTTTCCTGGTATCTTGCTGACTCAGAATACGGTTCAGTCTTTTATTTCTTATTTATTAAATATTCATTTTTGATGTATTTAATCTTTATGTGCTTCTAATAATATAAACCTTATAAAGTAAAATTCAATAATACCTCAAATGATGAGAATTCTTTTTTTTAATCCTGAGAAGTTAAGATACTGATAGAATTTAGCATTTTATTCTTATGATTAACTTGATTGCCCTAAACACAAGCCAGCTGAAGCAGATACTGGCCTACGTGTCTACGGACTTCACTGTTTTTCCTTGCTTCTACTACATTATATAATTATGGGATTAGTTACAAGCCTAATAATAATGTTCATGGATACTTAATAAGATTAACAATTTCCCTCTGAGTGGTATTAAAATTCCAGCTATTCACAGATGGCTTTACTTGTACTTGTGACCAATATCTTCTTGCAAGTGGCATGAGCTAGATAATGGTCTATCTCCCTCGCTCAATGATTGGCCAGATACTCAAGACAATGTAGACAGAAAGTGCATGTTTCCCTGATATTTGGGCTTGCAATATGAGTCTGATAGGTTGCTGGAAAAGTCAAGAAATGGAAATTATATCATACTAATATAGAAATTCCAAGTAGCTACACTTGAGGGTGGCACTCCCCAAATAAGGCAAATATTCTTGAATTAGGATAATTTTTTATGCTCTAGGATGATTCAAGTTTGAAGAGCTAGAGCAGAAACAGCTAAAGGCTGAATGTTTTGATTCTTGCCATAATTTGTAAATTAAGATGTAAAGTTTATAGGTTGTCTTGGGGATGGGGAAATGGCACAGTGGTTAAAGCACTTGCCTTGAAAGCAGAAGGCCCTGAGTTCGATTTCCCAGCACCACATAAAGCCTGCATGATGGTGCCTGCCTGTAATCCCAGCACTCAGGAGGCCAAGTCAGGAGGATTGTTGTGAGTTTGAGGCCAGCCTGGGTTATAAAGTGAGTTCAAGACCAGCGTGGCTACAGAGTGAGACTCTGTTTCTAAAACAAAATAAAATAATAAATTCATAGTTTGTCTTATACATTTCTCTGTTTCTAATAGTCTCCCTAGTGAAAGAGAGGTGTGATGATTATCATTTTATTATATTTCCTATAACATTTTCTACTGGGAAATTTGCAAAAAAAAGTTTCCCCTTTAAATATCTTTGAAGCTTTCTCTTGTGAGAACTTATCATTGAACTTCTGCAGTCCATAAATGATGTGTTAGCCTAGAATAATGAAGATACATTTGAAAAATGACTCATTCTGAATGTTTATCATTTCTTTCCTATAATTGTCTTGAGTACCAAAAATTACATTTTAACATTAATCTGTAAATTAACTCTTCACTATTGTCTGATAAATATTTTCACTTTGATTCAGATAAGCTGAACCATCTGCATGCATCTCAGCTTATTTTGATATATAGCTATAGTATCTGTATGTTGGATTATTTCAGTTGGTGTGAGAATTTTATTTTTTTCCTAAGAAAATAGACCCTTCCTAGATATTTTGGACTTCCTACTATTACAAATGTTGTATAGCGGTCCTGTAGCTTTTGACAACCTCTCATAGGTGGCTCTAATAACATTATTCAATTTAAAAAATAGTTACTTCATATGTAAATGAGAATAATGTTCTCATGGCTTATATTACAGATTGACAAATCTATATTAGAGGAGTGATACCCTGACATTTTAATCCCTGTTATTCTTCCCTAAATTGAACTATTATCTCTGGTGTCTTTCAAAAGGATTCCACCAACTAAGTGCTTCTTTTGAAATGTTAAACCTTCCAAGTTCCTTTTTGCTGTTATTGTCTCTACTGCGAGTCTTGTCTTTTTTATTGGTCTTTATTCCACTAAAACAAGAACACCACATTTCCCAATTAAGAACATCACACTCCCTTTTTAAAAACTAATCTTCTTTAATCTTATGTTTTGATCTTATTGAAAGTTCTTTCTGCTACCAAATGACAGAAAAGTATGGGGATCCCAGTGTATTTAATAGGCTTATTAATCTGATTCCCCTCATTTTCCTTTACTTCTTTTAAAAGAATCCAGCTGTACTGACAGACCTAATGTATTGATACTATGAAGTTGTTGGGAGATGCAGCTCATACAAAAACCATTTTCTTAATTTCATTGTTCGGTTGCATGTAGTTTAAAGCATTCACTCAAAGGTAATAGCTGAAGTAACATGCCAGAAGTCCCTGCTAGTGTCCATAGTCTCAGCATCCTTTCATGCTCAATAAACCTCGGACACTTTGAATTTGAGAACTAAAATTCTTCCACCACACTTCCCAAAGACACACCTACCTCTATGTTCAAAATCACAAAGGCGACTACGGAAAACCTAGAAACAGTGTCGCTTAAGCAAGGACTTCACATCAAGGACACTGGGCCACAGGCCCTCTTTGCACTTTCTTTGGAAGTATTCTTCTCCTGAGTTTCTCTTAACTTTGCAAATGACTTGCTCAGCAAAGGTCAGGAACTTCCTTTCCTCTTGCCCTCCAGCCAGTAGGCTCAGGGTGCACGTGTCTTCTAGAAAGTTCCAGTCTATTTGTCTCCTTCTAAGAATCTAATTTAACTGAAGCAGAGTCTTCGTACGTCCCTAGTTTCCTCTGGGTGCTTGATTCTTCTAACAGATACATGCACTCCCTCCACACAACCAATAGAGCCAGACATTCATGGCATTAATTAGATTTCAAATTTAGTATTTTATCCCTTGCTATAAAATGTTGGGTTATTTAAAATTGTCTCTCTAAAAGCAGTCAACTATGTCAGCTAAGTAGTGACCTGTTTCTTCTCAGGCAGCCTGTTGCCTCTTCTCTGCAGTGATGTGTCACAGCTCAACTTTGGAGCACAAAGCTCTGAGAAAAAGTGGCTCAATTTTGAAAAAAAAGAAAATATGCAGTCCGAGTGTTACTTTCAAGATAGGGGGCAACTTTTGCTCATGTAAAATCTTCTTGAATAATTTACTTCCTTAGCCACTTGCATATATAATCCTGTGGAGAGTAAGTGCTTGGAATTAAAATAAGTTCATATATTAAATGTGCATGGTATGATAGTTAAATGGAAAGGAAACAAATTAGGGGATATTTTATTGACCTTCTGGATTTGTTTCTGGTCTGCAGTTGTCTTTAAGGGCTAGCCTTTGCTCAATTTAGTAGTTAATTATTACATAAAGCACTTTTTAAAAATGTTTAAATGTTGGTGTATGGAAATAAAATTGTTTCTCTTAATATTTACCAGTAAATCTTTTCCTACTAATTCCAGTCATGTGTCACCTCTGTTGCATGCAACATTAGCTTCACTGGCGCAAAACAGTAGTGTCCACTCAACTTCAGATTTTATGACATGAATATACATAAAATTAACAATGGCATTCCCCCTCCTATAAACACTGTGAATTAGGTATTTCTTGGGAGATACCTTGAAAAATTGTGATGTAAAGAACTAAATGATGGATTTTGACAAATTTTGATGCAAGTTTTATTGCTGCAAGTAATGAAGGCAGTTTATACACCGCCAGGTGAGTCAACAGTTTTGTGTGTCCTGCTCATGTGCCGTTAACTTTTTCTATAAAATGATTGAAACCCAGGAATAGAAAAAGGTATGAAAGCAGATAATTGGAAAGAATAATCTGTTTGGCATGGATTACAGCTTGAAAGTACAATACTCTTCTGGGTGAATTAATTGGTATTTCTGTATACCATCATGTGAGTTCTCTGGAATATATTTAGTCAGCGCACGTTACATAATAATGGCAAACTCATTTCCCTACCCTTTATAATCACAACTCACAGTCCTGCTATCTGTAGTAGCCTAATATCATTTAATGATGGAAAGGAGCAACACAGTCTTGTCAAAATCTCTTGAGGTTTAAGTAAATCACCTGGCTGTGAACTTCAATTTCTTCACCAGCCTTTCTTCCCTTGAATTCTTACGCTGCCAGGCACTGTCATGATTATCATACTAAGACATAATATTTATACATCTTCATGGGTACATTAAGGTAATTCAATGCATGCATATAATGTGTAGTAATAATAGATTTAGGGTAGTAAGCATTTCTATCGTTTCAGACATTGATAATCACATGGGTTGAGAAAGTCCACACTTGCCTAGTTAATCAGAAGTACATCACATTGCTTTAATAGTTATCCTATGATGTTATTCAATATAAGAAAGAAGTAATCTCTCCTTTCTAGTTGTGTTTTGGTATCCTCTAACTTCTACCCTCTATCCCTCTGACTTTCTCAGTCTTCAGTGCCCACTGCAGTTCCATTGTTCTCTGTGATGGTTCAGTTTCCTCAAGTGAGGGAGAACTTGTAGTATCAAGAAGTGTTTACTTAGATTTTTAGCCCATTTTCAATAGCGTTATTGGTCTTTGATAGTTTCCTAACTTTCA